>JARFIY010000026.1:600000-1188852 GCA_036346155.1 Sinelater perroti | reverse complement strand
AGCCAAAATCCATTTGCTATCAGGATCACAGGAGCTTGAAGAGATCGTCGAAAGCAAAAATTTTGACGTTCTTTGGTGTAAATTTTAGCCAAAACCATTTGCTATCAGGATCACAGGAGCTTGAAGAGATCGTCGAAAGCAAAATTTTTGACGTTCTGGGTGTAAATTTTAGCAGAAATCCGCATTTGCTATCAGGATCACAGGAGCTTGAAGAGATCGTCGAAACACAAAATGATTTTGACGTTCTGTGGTGTAAATTTTAAAAATCCGCATTTGCTATCAGGATCACAGGAGCTTGAGGAGATATTCGAAACGCAAAATGATTTTGACGTTCGTTGGTGTAAATTGTAACCAAAATCCGCATTTGCTATCAGGATCACAGGAGCTTGAAGAGATCGTCGAAACGCACAATGATTTTGACGTTCTGTTTAAATTTTACCAAAATCCGCATTTGCTATCAGGATCACAGGAGCTTGAAGAGATCGTCGAAATGCAAAATGATTTTGGTTCTGGGTGTAAATTTTAGACAAAATCCGCATTTGCTATCAGGATCACAGGAGCTTGAAGAGATCGTCGAAATGCAAAATGATTTTGACGTTCTGTGGTGTAAATTTTAGGCAAAATCCTCATTTGCTATCAGGATCACAGGAGCTTGAAGAGATCGTCGAAATGCAAAATGATTTTGACGTTCGTTGGTGTAAATTTTAACCAAAATCCGCATTTGCTATCAGGATCACAGGAGCTTGAAGAGATCGTCGAAATGCAAAATGATTTTGACGTTCTGTGGTAAACAAAATCCATTTGCTATCAGGATCACAGGAGCTTAAGAGATCGTCGAAAAAAATGATTTTGACGTTCTTTGGTGTAAAAACCAAAATCCGCATTTGCTATCAGGATCACAGGAGCTTGAAGAGATCGTCGAAACGAAAATGATTTTGACGTTCGTTGGTGTAAATTTTAACCAAAATCCGCATTTGCTATCAGGATCACAGGAGCTTGAAGAGATCGTCGAAACGCACAATGATTTTGACGTTCTGTGGTGTAAAATTTAGACAAAATCCGCATTTGCTATCAGGCTCACAGGAGCTTGAGGAGATCGTCGAAACGCAAAATGATATTGACTTTGGTGTAAATTTTAACCAAAATCCGCATTTGCTATCAGGATCACAGGAGCTTGAAGAGATCGTCGAAAGCAAAATGATTTTGACGTTCTTTGGTGTAAATTTTAACAAAAACCCATTTGCTGTTAGGATCACAGGAGCTTGAAGAGATCGTCGAAAAAAATTTTTGACGTTCTTGGTGTAAATTTTAGCAAAACCCATTTGCTATCAGGATCACAGGAGCTTGAAGAGATCGTCGAAAGCAAAATGATTTTGACGTTCTGTGTAAATTTTGGAAAAATCCTCATTTGCTATCAGGATCACAGGAGCTTGAAGAGATCGTCGAAATGCAAAATGATTTTGACGTTCTTTGGTGTAAATTTTAGCCAAAATCCGCATTTGCTATCAGGATCACAGGAGCTTGAAGAGATCGTCGAAATGCAAAATGATTTTGACGTTCTGTGGTGTAAATTTTAGGCAAAATCCTCATTTGCTATCAGGATCACAGGAGCTTGAAGAGATCGTCGAAGCGCAAAATGATATTGAAGTTCTTTGGTGTAAATTTTAAAATCATTTGCTATCAGGATCACAGGAGCTTGAAGAGATCGTCGAAACACAAAATGATTTTGACGTTCTGTGTAAATTTTAACCAAAATCCGCATTTGCTATCAGGATCACAGGAGCTTGAAGAGATCGTCGAAATGCAAAATGATTTTGACGTTCGTTGGTGTAAATTTTAACCAAAATCCGCATTTGCTATCAGGATCACAGGAGCTTGAAGAGATCGTCGAAACGCAAAATGATTTTGACGTTCTGGTGTAAATTTTAACCAAAATCCGCATTTGCTATCAGGATCACAGGAGCTTGAAGAGATCGTCGAAATGCAAAATGATTTTGACGTTCTGTGGTGTAAATTTTAGCCAAAATCCGCATTTGCTATCAGGATCACAGGAGCTTGAAGAGATCGTCGAAACGCAAAATGATTTTGACGTTCTTTGGTGTAAATTTTAACCAAAACCCATATTTGCTATCAGGATCACAGGAGCTTGAAGAGATCGTCGAAACGCACAATGATTTTGACGTTCTGTGGTGTAAATTTTAGACAAAATCCGCATTTGCTATCAGGATCACAGGAGCTTGAAGAGATCGTCGAAATGCAAAATGATTTTGACGTTCTTGGTGTAAATTTTAGCCGAAATCCTTATTTGCTATCAGGATCACAGGAGCTTGAAGAGATCGTCGAAACGCAAAATGATTTTGACGTTCTTTGGTGTAAATTTTAGCCAAAATCCGCATTTGCTATCAGGATCACAGGAGCTTGAAGAGATCGTCGAAACGCAAAATGATTTTGACGTTCTTTGGTGTAAATTTTAACCAAAATCCATATTTGCTATCAGGATCACAGGAGCTTGAAGAGATCGTCGAAATGCAAAATGATTTTGACGTTCTTGGTGTAAATTTTAGCCAAAATCCGCATTTGCTATCAGGATCACAGGAGCTTGAAGAGATCGTCGAAACGCAAAATGATTTTGACGTTCTTTGGTGTAAATTTTAGCCGAAATCCGTATTTGCTATCAGGATCACAGGAGCTTGAAGAGATCGTCGAAACGCAAAATGATTTTGACGTTCTTTGGTGTAAATTTTAGCCAAAATGCATTTGCTATCAGGATCACAGGAGCTTGAAGAGATCGTCGAAATGCAAAATGATTTGACGTTCTTGGTGTAAATTTTAGCCAAATCCTTTGCTATCAGGATCACAGGAGCTTGAAGAGATCGGAAACGCAAAATGTTTTGACGTTCTGAGTGTAAATTTTAGCCGAAATCCGTATTTGCTATCAGGATCACAGGAGCTTGAAGAGATCGTCGAAACGCAAAATGATTTTGACGTTCTTTGGTGTAAATTTTAACCAAAATCCGCATTTGCTATCAGGATCACAGGAGCTTGAAGAGATCGTCGAAATGCAAAATGATTTTGACGTTCTTTGGTGTAAATTTTAGCCGAAATCCTTATTTGCTATCAGGATCACAAGAGCTTGAAGATATCGTCGAAACGCAAAATGATTTTGACGTTCTTTGGTGTAAATTTCAGCCAAAATCCTCATTTGCTATCAGGATCACAGGAGCTTGAAGAGATCGTCGAACCGCAAAATGATTTTGACGTTCGTTGGTTAAATTTTAGCCAAATCCGCATTTGCTATCAGGGTCATAGGAGCTTGAAGAGATCGTCGAAAAAAATGATTTTGACGTTCTTTGCTGTAAATTTTAAAAATCCTTTGCTATCAGGATCACAGGAGCTTGAAGAGATCGTCGAAACGCAAAATGTTTTTTTTTTGTTAAATTTTAGGCAAAATCGTCATTTGCTATCAGGATCACAGGAGCTTGAAGAGATCGTCGAAATGCAAAATGATTTTGACGTTCTGTGGTAAATTTTAGGCAAAATCCTCATTTGCTATCAGGATCACAGGAGCTTGAAGAGATCGTCGAAACGCAAAATGATTTTGACGTTCTGTGGTGTAAATTTTAGCCAAAATCCGCATTTGCTATCAGGATCACAGGAGCTTGAAGAGATCGTCGAAACGCAAAATGATTTTGACGTTTTTCGTGTAAATTTTAAAAATCCCACTATCAGGATCACAGGAGCTTGAAGAGATCGTGAAACGCGATTTTGACGTTCTTTGGTGTAAATTTTAGCCAAAATATTTGCTATCAGGATCACAGGAGCTTGAAGAGATCGTCGAAACGCAAAATGATTTTGACGTTCTTTGGTGTAAATTTTAGCCAAAATCCGCATTTGCTATCAGGATCACAGGAGCTTGAAGAGATCGTCGAAACGCAAAATGATTTTGACGTTCTTTGGTGTAAATTTTAACCAAAATCCGCATTTGCTGTCAAGATCACAAGAGCTTGAAGAAATCGTCGAAATGCAAAATGATTTTGATGTTCTTTGGTGTAAAATTTAGACAAAATACGCATTTGCTATCAGGATCATAGGAGCTTGAAGATATCGTCGAAACGCAAAATGATTTTGACGTTCTGTGGTGTAAATTTTAGCCAAAATCCGCATTTGCTATCAGGATCACAGGAGCTTGAAGAGATCGTTGGCGATTTTGACGTTCTGTGTGTAAATTTTAGCCAAAATCCGCATTTACTATCAGGATCACAGGAGCTTGAAGAGATCGTCGAAACGCAAAATGATTTTGACGTTCTGTGGTGTAAATTTTAGGCAAAATCCTCATTTGCTATCAGGATCACAGGAGCTTGAAGAGATCGTCGAAACGCAAAATGATTTTGACGTTCTGTGATGTAAATTTTATCCAAAATCCGCATTTGCTATCAGGATCACAGGAGCTTGAAGAGATCGCCGAAATGCAAAATGATTTTGACGTTCTGTAGTGTAAATTTTAGCCAAAATCCGCATTTACTGTCAGGATCACAGGAGCTTGAAGATATCGCCGAAATGCAAAATGATTTTGACGTTCTGGGTGTAAATTTAGGCAAAATTTTTGCTATCAGGATCACAGGAGCTTGAAGAGATCGTCGAAACGCAAAATGATTTTGACGTTCTGTGGTGTAAATTTTAGCCAAAATCCTCATTTGCTATCAGGATCACAGGAGCTTGAAGAGATCGTCGAAACGCAAAATGATTTGACGTTCTTTGGTGTAAATTTTAGCCAAAATCCGCATTTGCTATCAGGAACACAGGAGCTTGAAGAGATCGTCGAAACGCAAAATGATTGTGACGTTCTGTGATGTAAATTTTATCCAAAATCCGCATTTGCTATCAGGATCACAGGAGCTTGAAGAGATCGTCGAAATCAAAATGATTTTGACGTTCTGTGGTGTAAATTTTAGCCAAAATCCGCATTTGCTATCAGGATCACAGGAGCTTGAAGAGATCGTCGAAATGCAAAATGATTTTGACGTTCTGTGGTGTAAATTTTAGGCAAAATCCTCATTTGCTATCAGGATCACAGGAGCTTGAAGAGATCGTCGAAACGCAAAATGATTTTGACGTTCTGTGGTGTAAATTTTAGCCAAAATCCTCATTTGCTATCAGGATCACAGGAGCTTGAAGAGATCGTCGAAACGCAAAATGATTTTGACGTTCTTTGGTGTAAATTTTAGCCGAAATATTTGCTATCAGGATCACAGGAGCTTGAAGAGATCGTCGAAACGCAAAATGATTTTGACGTTCTGTGGTGTAAATTTTAACCAAAATCCGCATTTGCTATCAGGATCACAGGAGCTTGAAGAGATCGTCGAAATGCAAAATGATTTTGACGTTCTGTGGTGTAAATTTTAGGCAAAATCCTCATTTGCTATCAGGATCACAGGAGCTTGAAGAGATCGTCGAAACGCAAAATGATTTTGACGTTCTGTGGTGTAAATTTTAGCAAAATCCGCATTTGCTATCAGGATCACAGGAGCTTGAAGAGATCGTCGAAACGCAAAATGTTTTGACGTTCGTGTAAATTTTAGCCGAAATCCTTTTTTATCAGGATCACAGGAGCTTGAAAGATCGTCAAAAAAATGATTTTGACGTTCTGTGGTGTAAATTTTAGCCAAAATCCTATTTGCTATCAGGATCACAGGAGCTTGAAGAGATCGTCGAAACGCAAAATGATTTTGACGTTCTTTGGTGTAAATTTTAGCCAAAATCCTCATTTGCTATCAGGATCACAGGAGCTTGAAGAGATCGTCGAAATGCAAAATGATTTTGACGTTCTGTGGTAAATTTTAGGCAAAATCCTCATTTGCTATCAGGATCACAGGAGCTTGAAGAGATCGTCGAAATGCAAAATGATTTTGACGTTCTGTGGTGTAAATTTTAGCCAAAATCCGCATTTGCTATCAGGATCACAGGAGCTTGAAGAGATCGTCGAAACGCAAAATGATTTTGACGTTCTGTGGTGTAAATTTTAGCCGAAATCCGTATTTGCTATCAGGATCACAGGAGCTTGAAGAGATCGTCGAAACGCAAAATGATTTTGACGTTCTGTGGTGTAAATTTTAGCCGAAATCCTTATTTGCTATCAGGATCACAGGAGCTTGAAAAGATCGTCGAAAGGCAAAATGATTTTGACGTTCTGTGGTGTAAATTTTAGCCAAAATCCTATTTTGCTATCAGGATCACAGGAGCTTGAAGAGATCGTCGAAACGCAAAATTATTTTCACGTTCTGTGATGTAAATTTTAGCCGAAATCCGTATTTGCTATCAGGATCACAGGAGCTTGAAGAGATCGTCGAAACAAAAATGATTTTCACGTTCTGTGTTGTAAATTTTAGCCAAAATCCTCATTTGCTATCAGGATCACAGGAGCTTGAAGAGATCGTCGAAATGCAAAATGATTTTGACGTTCTGTGGTGTAAATTTTAGCCAAAATCCGCATTTGCTATCAGGATCACAGGAGCTTGAAGAGATCGCCGAAATGCAAAATGATTTTGAGGTTCTTTGGTGTAAAATTGAGACAAAATCCGCATTTGCTATCAGGATCACAGGAGCTTGAAAAGATCGTCAAAACGCAAAATGATATTGACGTTCTTTAGTGTAAATTTTAGCCGAAATCCGCATTTGCTATCAGGATCACAGGAGCTTGAAGAGATCGTCGAAACGCAAAATGATTTTGATGTTCTTTGGTGTAAATTTTTGCCAAAATCCTCACTTACTGTCAGGATCACAGGAGCTTGAAGAGATCGTCGAAACGCAAAATGATATTGACTTTCTTTGGTGTAAATTTTAGCTGAAATCCGTATTCGCTATCAGGATCACAGGAGCTTGAAGAGATCTTCGAAACGCAAAATGATTTTGACGTTCTTTGGTGTAAATTTTAATCGAAATCCGCATTTGCTATCAGGATCACAAGAGCTTGAAGAGATCGTCGAAACGCAAAATGATTTTGACGTTCTGTGATGTAAATTTTTGCCAAAATCCTCATTTGCTATCAGGATCACAGGAGCTTGAAGGTATCGTCGAAACGCAAAATGATATTGACGTTCTTTGCTGTAAATTTTAACCAAAATCCGCATTTGCAATCAAGATCACAAGAGCTTGAAGAGATCGTCGAAACAAATGATTTTGCGTTTTTTAAAATTTTAAACCCACTATCAGGATCACAGGAGCTTGAAGAGATCGTCGAAACGCAAAATTATATTGACGTTCTTTGGTGTAAATTTTAGCCGAAATCCTTATTTGCTATCAGGAGCACAGGAGCTTAAAGAGATCGTCGAAACGCAAAATTATTTTCACGTTCTTTAGTGTAAATTTTAGTTAAAATGGAAATTTGCTATCAGGATCACAGGAGCTTGAAGAGATCGTCGAAGTACAAACTGATGTTAGTGTTCTTTGGTGTACATTTTGGTCAAAATCCATATTTGCTATTAGGACCACAGAAGCTTAAGGAGGTCGTCGAAGCAAAAATTTATTTTTCCATAATTGAAATAAAATATAATATAATATATAATATATTGAAACAAAAATTTATTTTGCCATTAAATGCTTTATGGCTTAGACTAATCCAGTATTTGCTATCAGAATCACAGAAGCTTGAGAAGGTCGTCAAAGCAAAAATTTATTTTTCCATTAAATGCTTTGCGTCACAGACAAATCCAGTATTTGCGATTAGGACCACTGAAGCTTGAGGAGGACGTCAAAGCAAAAATTTATTTTTCCATTGAATGCGTTATGGCTTAGAGTAATCCAATATTTGCTGTCAGGATCACAGAAGCTTGAGGAGGTCGTCGAAGCGAAAATTTATTTTGCGATTAAATGCTTTGTGGCACAGACAAATCCAATAGTTGCTATTAGGATCACAGAAGCTTGAGGAGGTCGTCGACGCTTAAAATAATTTTTCCATTAAATGCTTTATGGCTTATACTAATCCAGTGTTTGCTATCAGGATTACAGAAGCTTAAGAAGGTCGTCGAACCAAAAATTTATTTTGCCATTAAATGCTTTACGGCACAGTCAATTCCAGTATTTGCTATTAGGATCACAGAAGCTTGAGGAGGTCGTCGAGGCTTAAAATAATTTTTCCATTTAATGCTTTATGGCTTAAACTAATCCAGTATTTGCTATCAGGTTCACAGAAGCCTGAGGAGGTCACCAAAACGAAAATTTATTTTGCCATTAATTGCTTTGTGGCACAGACAAATCCGGTATTTGCTATCAGGATCACGGACGCTGGAGCGTGTCGTTAAAGCGAAAATTTATTTTGCCATTAAATTCTTTGTGGCACAGACAATCCAGTATTTGCTTGCTATCAGGATCACAGAAACTTGAGTCATTAAATGGTTATCATCCAATTAGTTTGCTGTCAACCCTCAAAAAGGTCCCCTCCACTAACATCTATTGGCATCGGTCGAACATCAAAGACTGTTGCAGCCGGGTCCAAATCAATTCCAAGGAGGGTCTACTTACAATCTTTGACATTGGAGGAAAGAGGCCACAAATCTTATCTGAACTTTGAATGCTAATCTCAACCTGAATCACCCACATCGAAGGGCTTGCATGAAAGTGTCTTTTTACTCGTTGTTTTACTAAGGTAGCCAGCTATGCACAAAAAAGATTGTCAGACCCAATCTAGGAATATGATGCAAAGACCCATAAACAAAAGCTTCAGTATATCTGGAATCGGATGCTGCGACCCAGCTTTGACGTTCTATGGTTCTTCCATATATATAAATAATAGATGAATTTGATGATGTGATGGTAAAGGATTATTACTTTAAGTCAGAGCATGAACTCCAAACACGATGTTTGCTCCGTCTTGCTTGTGAGCTAGACAATGCATCTTCTAATTTCAACTTTTTATCCTACGGCCTAAACCCAACTATAAATTTAGAGTAATATTGGGACAAGCTTTCCCAAAATTTCTGCTTCCTCGTGATATTTTGTGCAATTAGACAATCCGTATAAAAATGCACTTAAGGTTTCATTATAAATAAGAAGTAGCAACTCTGCCTTAATTTATTTTATTACCAACATAATAATAATTATAAACAGAAAGTTAACTAAATAAAATTAAAAATATCAAATTCTAAATAAGATTATAACTTCTAGGTCATCTTTTTGTCACAGAATCACAGTGGGTTGCCTATTCACTTCCCAAAACAAATAAATTAATAAGCTAAATTATTTTAATGTATTCCGCTTTTAGGTTTTTCATTTATAAAATAGCGCATCATCAACATTAATTTGATTTAAACATACACATAAGTTACAGATACAAAAACACGTTTCTCTAAAGTCAATTAAAAGTTACACTTTTTAGACCAAGGCTACTTAGATAAGTGTACATAGGAAATATTATTTGTGCACTATATACGAGGTATAGCTTAAAAGTAATACGCTAACAATGCACGTTGTGATTTTTGGAACACCCTATGTATCATAGTTGATTAGAAAGTACAGATATTTTCTATAGGATGCATATTTCGAGTGGGACTTTAAAACAAAAATTGGTATTGCACTCCAAGGTAGTAGAGTGGAGTTATTTCAGTTGGTAAGAGTCCTACGTACCATCAAATACCATAAAGAGTTCCTCCCCACTCCAGACCAATCATGGATCGTAGAACAAGATGTCTTAGTAGCTCTGTTGACGCTAAGCTAAACAAACGCGGGAGAAACTATAATAATGGTAAAGCTCCTTATACTGTGTAGAAGCATAATCTGCGAACTAGAAGGTTAAGACTTCCGTATGTTCAACTCCACTGCCTTAGACGACCGCCTATGGGGCAATATGCCACAATTGCACCACTTCAACTGGAAAAGATCTGAAAGCTTTTTATCTAAATACCTACATGTTAAAGTATAGTTTTATTATTAGATGGAACAGAGAACTTCTACTTTAATAGGCGTCACAAACGTGCTCTTACCGTCCAATCCCAGTTTTAGAATTGGCGACAGGTCTACCAACAGTCAAATTAGATCCTAGTGCGCCGGATGATCTCAAAGCACAACCAGGAAATTTGTCGCGACCAACTCAAAGTCCAGGCCAGCCTCCTTGTGATTATAGGTGGACATGAAATTCCTCCTGACACACAGAAGCACTTTTCTGGATTCTGGTGTGACTTCATCTTTAGTAAGCCACAACTTCAATTTCTTTGTATCCTTCATACACACACAGTCTAAGAATTCCGCACAAACGCAATTAGATAGTCTAGCACTCGAATTCCTCTTTAATATTCACTCATTAGACTTGCTAACGATCTTCAGTTGACGTAAGCACTTTACAAGCCACTGTTGATTGAGTTTGAGAATAGCAGTGATTTTAATGTTCTAAGCCGAACAAAGACGTCCGCCCAAAACCGATTTTGATTCAACTTTTCCCATTGTGCTTGCAATTTCGCTTTCCTAAAAGTAATTAAAAGACAATACCTTGCGTATTTTCTTTATTTTTTTCTCAAAATTAACCCAAATCACAATTGTCATGGAAAAATAGGTAAATTCACATAAAAGTAAGTTTTTTTAACGTACGTAGCAGAAATTTTACTAATAATACCAAGCTTAAGACGTTCCCAATTTGAAAACATTAAACCGCAAGAAAGTTAATCATTTTTGAGGATGATCCCCATATATTTAATAATCTCGTGGATTGCCTCTTCGTAGAAATTGAGTGGCTTTCCTTTTAAAAAGCCGCGGGGTTGTTTCGATAGCTGTTACGGAACCAAATCTGAAAAATAAGACATGAAGGTTACTTTCACTCTTCCAGTCTTCATAACACAAACCTGCTGTCTGGGGTTGTGGCAGCTTAATGACCTTTCGATTGACCAAAACCAGACGTAAATTTCCGCTTTGAGCTTGGTAAGTTGGCGGTAGTCCTCGTTTGACCGAGTGGGAGAAGCCCAAACAATGTTCTTCTGCGATCCCCCTAAACAAACAGATCATGTCACAGTTTGTACACTTCGCCACTCCGGGCATTAAGGCTTTCGAGATTGCACGGGTAATTTTCGAAAGCATCTTCAACGCGAGTTGTTTGAAGGTCCAAACCGCAAAAGAAAGTTCCGATCGACCAGGGTAGCTTCCGACCGATAATCTTACTACCAGTATTCGAAAAGCGTTGAAATGGATCATAAAAATGCCCGTCGAATATGTGATACAGCAAAACGGTTTTTGTGTGAATAAGTCTACAAAGGCGCAAGGAGCACGAAAAAATTGCCCACGAAATTCAGCAAATACGGGGTGGTACCCCTAGGGTTCGTACTCCGGACCGGTATACTGGAATCTGGTACACGCAAGGTTACCGGATCGCTGTTAATCTTTAAACTGTCAAACTCTGAAACGGAGAGTTCGAAGCGCTGAAAACGTAGACAAACAGCCAAAATTTAAAATACAACGCATAGAAAACCGAATCTGTATCTTTTTGGATATAACCAAGGCAAGAAAGGACAACTTTCTTGTTCAATGGCGAGCGCGTCTACTGCAAGAATTACATTCAGTAGCTTAGAAAGATTGACAATTGGGTTTAATAAAAGTGTTTCGTATTTATGACAAAAAAAAAACATAAGAGCAACAAAGTGTGGAGTTAGAGAAACCAAGAACTTACAAAACGTGCAAAAGATACTCGCGCTTAAAACGGCAACATCACAGCCACTGAAACTACGTTAGTATTGAGCCAGTTACCGATCTTGCATTTTATTTTACAGGAAGCGGTAGATTGAAGGTAACTAACAACCAAACCAGAACACTAGCTTTTCGAGAGACGAGATCAAACTAAATCACTCCATGGAAGAAACAACGTACCAGGCCAAGCGAGCTGGTATCCTAATCAGTAAAGAGGGGAAACTATATATTATGTTGACGACGGGTGCTTACATACTGGAATGACATTATCCATCCGACAGCACATCGCTTCTCAAAATGCGCTGTAATATCGAATAGAAAGTCAGCGTTACTTACTCTTAGAAGCATGAGAGCACTGACGGATTTACAAGTCGAAGTCTAGAGTTTTACAAAGACACTGTCGGCCAAAATCGAGATCCGATTCAATAGAACCAAGACACATATTAGGACTTCGGAAAACCAGCTGGGCAATGCAGCAGCAGGACCAGCATCATCGATTTTCAAGACAGTTCCAATGGGGCTGGTAAAGAACCGGTTACGAGTTAGGAGGAGAGCAAGTTGGGAGCAGAAATAGCAAGTAGCGGAAAAAGAGCACCTGCATGGGTATTCATGGATATAGTCGACACAGCGCGACAAACTGTGAAGTACTTTAATCGGCACGCTTTCCAGTTTATTACTGGGTATAACAATTTCCAGTCCTACCTAGTAAGAATTTGAAAGCTGGTAGAGAACCACGACAGATCTATGTGGGAAACTCCACGACCTCATGCATGTCCTGATAACCTAGAACGCGAAGGAGCGGAAAGAGTCCTCTTCATGACTAAAAAGACCAAAATCACCATTTAGAAATCTGTCAAATCACTGAGACCAGAACCAAGGTCCAAATAAATGCTCAATTTTTTACGGTTTTAACGCTCATTGTAATGGTACAAGTGTAACTTTTTCATTTTGAAAATGGACTTGCTTCCGGCGCTACACTGACTCATAAAGCTACCAACGCCGCCATGGGACAATATTTCCGTCACCTTTTGCAATTGTCTGATAATTGAGAGATCAAGAATTACTTTAATATCACTAAAAGTCTGGCATCATCTTCTCTGTCATCTTCAATATTTTTTCATAAACATATTACTCGATTAAAGTCACATTTAAACAATTGGAAGTAATACTTCGTGGCAAAACAATAAGCGATTTCAGAAACCGTTAATAGGCGAGAAGGTGTCGAAGAATGCAAATGTTCTCCTCAGTTACGCTGATCCTCAGACGACGTCGATGGCTTTTCGAGTACCCAAAAATCATTTGCACCATGAAGTCACACTGAAGTCTTCTTGAAGGTCTTAAATATGTTTAAAATTTCTGGTAGAATAAAACTTCATGGTTCGTTCATTTACATGGAACATTATAAAGAAAATAAATTAGAGATGCAGATAGCAGCATGTAAGCAACTTTAATTAGTTGCTATTGTATTTATCAGTGTAAGAGTATTCGTTTTTGTAATATGTCCTTAGTTTCGTATAATTTTAAAATTAATTCGATAACAGCTTCGATTAAGGTCACTCTAATTATGTAAATAGCCTGGCTAATATTTAAACTATTTGCTTAATTGCAAGTCAGTGCTCGGGTTCAGACCTTGGAATAAAACACAAAAATTAAGTAAAGCATGTAAATGAATTCTTCTTTTTTCGATTTTTTATGCTACGAATATCCTTTTGGTGCCACAAGTCGAAAGGAAATATATATAACCAAGCAGTTTAACAAACTTAAGCCCAGATTCCTTTAAAATCAGATCTGGACATTCAAGCACAAAGACGTTGCTATTAGGACGTAACCAAATGAATTTATCGTTAGCTATAACAGGACGTAAACCCGCTAAAGTGTAGGTTACTAGGGCGTAGAGATATTACCACGTAAACTCTCTAAGGCACAGGTCATTAGGGCACAAAGACACTAGGACGCAGGCCCGCCAGCCACAAGAACGTTGTCATTAGCACGCAATCGATAGGATTTAGAGATATTAAGGCGTAAACCCGCTATGGTGCATGCCATTAGAATGCAAACCCGCTAAGGCACAGACCATTAGGGTGTAGAGACATTAGGGCATAAATTCGTTAAATTGTAGGCTACTAGCGCGCAGAGACATTTAAAAAAAGGGGCAGGTCATTAAGGCACAGATACATTAGGACATAAACCCGTTGCAAACTATTAAGATACAAAGATTTTAGGACGCAAATCTACTAAAACGGAAGCCATTAAAACACAGAGATAGACACAAACTTGTTAAGGTGCAGGTTGTTAAGATGCAGATACTTTAGAATGCTACCCCACTAAAACAGCGGCCATTAATGCATCAGACACAGAACACAAACTCGATAAGGCGCAGGCTATTAAGACGCAGAGACTTTACATTGCTGTTCCACTAAATCGAAGGCTATTGAGGCACACAGACTATAGAATGCTAACCCACTAAGACAAAAGCCATTAAGACGTAAAGACAGGACACAAATCTGTTAAGGCGCAGGCTATTAAGACTCAAAGACTTTAGAATGCTAACCCACTAAATCGAAGCCTGTTGAGGCACAGAGACTTTAGAATACTAATCCACTAATACGAAAGCCATTAAGACACAGACACGGGACTCAAACTCGTTAAGGCGCAGGCTATTAAGACGCAGAACCTTTAAATTTCAATCCCGCTAAATCATAGGCTATTGAGGCACAGAGGCTTTAGAATGCTAATCCACTAAGACAAAAGCCATTAAAACGCAAAGACGGGACACAAATATGTTAAGACGCAGGCTATTAAGACGCAGAGACTTTAGAATGCTAATCCACTAAGACGAAAGCCATTAAGGCACAGAGACAGGACACAAACCTGTTAAAGCACAGGCTATTAAGATGTAGATACTTTAGAATGCTACCCCACTAACACGGAGGCCATTAAGGCACAGACACGGGACACAAACCTGTTAAGGCGCAGGATATTGAGACGCAGAGACTTTAGAATGCTAATCCACTAAGACGAAAGCCATTAAGACACAGAGACAGGACACGAACCTGTTAAGGCACAGGCTATTAAGATGTAGATACTTTAGAATGCTACCCACAAAACGGAGGCCATTAAGGCACAGACACGGGACACAAATCTGTTAAGGCGCAGGATATTAAGACGCAGAACCTTTAAATTGCAATCCCGCTAAATCAAAGGCTATTGAGGCACAGAGGCTTTAGAATGCTAATCCACTAAGACAAAAGCCATTAAAACGCAAAGACAGGACACAAATCTGTTAAGACGTAGGCTATTAAGACGCAGAGACTTTAGAATGCTAATCCACTAGGACGAAAGCCATTAAGGTACAGAGACAGGACACAAACCTGTTAAGGTGCAGGCTATTAAGATGTAGATACTTTAGAATGCTACCCCAAGAACACGGAGGCCATTAAGGCACAAACACGGAACACAAACCTGTTAAGGCGCAGGATATTGAGACGCAGAGACTTTAGAATGCTAATCCACTAAGACGAAAGATATTAAGGCACAGAGACAGGACACAAGCCTGTTAAGGTGCACGCTATTAAGATGTAGATACTTTAGAATGCTACCCACTAAAACGGAGGCCATTAAGGCACAGACACGGGACACAAATCTTTTAAGGCGCAGGATATTGAGACGCGGAGACTTTAGAATGCTAATCCACTAAGACGAAAGCCATTAAGGCACAGAGACAGCACACAAGCCTGTTAAGGTGCACGGTATTAAGATGTAGATACTTTAGAATAATACCCCACTAAAACGGAGGCCATTAAGGCACAAACACGGTACACAAACCTGTTAAGGCGCAGGATATTGAGACGCAGAGACTTTAGAATGCTAATCCACTAGGACGAAAGCCATTAAGGCACAGAGACAGGACACAAACCTGTTAAGGTGCAGGCTATTAAGATGTAGATACTTTAGAATGCTACCCCACCAAAATTGAGGCCATTAAGGCAGAGAAATATTAAAACCTCTATCAATCATTTTCAACTTTTACTTTAGCGGACACCACAGATTGTTACATGATTGAGTTTATCTAGCTGCTCTGGCCATAGTAACTTTTTTGTAGGACAAAAAGCGTTGGAATGATTCAATTTTAATATAAAACTGATAAAAGGTGGGAGGGCAAAAAAACTAAAATGACTTCTGACATCCAGTCCTAGTTAGTATTAATGCCGAATCTCCTACCTCACTTCAGAATCAAAATAGGAGTAAGTTCGTTGTATAACTGGAATCCAGAGAAACTTTAATAAACTACCATGCGGGTGGTGATCCACAAATGAACAACCAACTTTGGTGTCTCCCAAGAAGTCGCTGCACCAAACTTTTGCAGAAATCTGAACTGTCCAGGAGCACTTATCAAATTATTGTGGAATATGCCAACAGCAATTTTTGATGAGGATTGGAAGTCGATATCCACCAAAGAAGTCCAACTTTCGAACGTTGCCCAAAAAATGGAAACCAAAGGAACTTTATGAAACCGCCATGCAGGTGGTCGATCACAATGTCTGAAAAATGCCACGATCGGTGACTCTGGCGTCTTCCAAGTCCAAGCACCAAATTTTGCAGAAATCAGGGCTTTCCTGGAGCACTTGCTAACGTATTGTGGAACATGCCAAAAGCACTTTCTGGTGAGGATTCGAAGTTGATGTCCGCCAAATAAATCCAACTTATGAACGTTGTCCAAAGAAGGGAAAACCAAAGGAAATTTTATTAAACCACCACGCAGGTGGTCGCACAGAAATGACGAAAACGATCCATATTATGAAGACCCGACTTTGAGGTCTTCCAAGAAGTCACTGCACCAAGTTTTTGCAGCAATCTGAGTTGTCCAGGAGCACTAAACGGGAAAACATTAAATTTATGTGGCCCCATCGGATATTTTAAAATAGTATTCGAATCTACTGACTGCAATGCTTTACTCTACAGTTAACTACTGACGCAACTCTTCAATAATATACTTTCTTAAGGGCGAATCGAATATAGACCAGATTTTTTACGCATTGGAGATGAACGGAAAGGCCGTGGCTTCCGAAATTTGTAGGTAGGGTTGCCTAAAACAAACCGCTACTTTAGTTAGTATCATGATGTAACATCCTGTTGCGCGAGATTATTAGGTGAGAAGGCACGAGTATGCGCGTAACATATTGTAACGACTGCCATGAGCCCCGAAATGATTATTCACATGTGAGGACTCGAACAATGCGAAAATTTCCAGATGTTTCCTGTAGGCTCCAAAACTGGTATCGATTTAGCGCGCAGCGGCCCAGATAAAATAAGTCAAGTAACTGAGCTAGAGCTTGTGTAGTGTACAAAAAGTCCGCAGGACGGTATCAGGTATTGAATGTATGCGGAGAAATAGCAGGCTGTTCTTCCTAAAAAGCTGTAGCTTGAGTACTTTCAATCTGGATCGTTAGAGCAAATCCAGCGTTTTAATTTACGTAAGTGTTGTTCTGTAGGGTTCAAGTAAGGGCCTAGGCCAGTCGATTGACATCTTATTGTCTATAAATCACACTCTTATAGGTCCCTGCGTTGTCATATGCAGGACAAACTAGTCAAAATGTATTAATATCCTTCCAAATTTAGATCTATATTTAGTATTATAAAAAAAATGTTTCCATTTCATGATTATACGGCACTATACGATATTTTTCATCAAAATTTCACTACACCAAACCCTACCATCACACCACCACATGGTAAAGTGTAATTCGTCGCTCCAAACCATGTCTCTAATCATCCACAATCTATTATCATCGTGACTACCCGACCGTGGAGATCCATTCCATCAGTTCTTAACGTATAGGTATGGTGTTGACTAGACAATTAGTAGTACTATGTTAATCACGCCTTCTAACATTATACGCGGCCTACCCAGCCATGGTTTTGTTCTGGTTGTACCTTTACGTTTCTATTGACATCTGACTAAAACGTCTCATCGATTTCCGACTCATGTAACAACGGATAAAAGACCACTTTCACAATCAATGAGTTATTTTTTTTATGAAGTCATAGGGACCTCTAGACATCAGCTTATGAATTAGAAACAAGTGTTTAGATGCTTTTGTTGAAATAGTTGATTATACCTCAATACCCTTATATAGTTTTGTAAAGATCACAAAACCTTGCCTCCGTCTATACTTCCATTGTCCCTTGAGGATGACTTTCCAAAGCCATCTTGTCAAAATAAATTTTTATTTCCTTGTTTATGGTTGCAAAGAATTCTCACAGCTCTAATGTTTGACTTAGGACTCTATACTGACTAATACTGCAGAAGGATTTAAAACAACCGATCCCACAATGTCAAAGTTCATTGTTAAAATATGGATTTTCCAAAATACGTAAACATTTTTATAAGATGATGAGGCTTGACGGCATACCTGTTTTGGTAAAAAAAAAAAGCGCGAAACGCACACCACAAACAAGTCTGCTTAAATATTTACCATAACAAGTGCTGAATGTAATCTTAATTTGGTTCATTCAAAAGTAATTTATACAAAATTTCACGACTTGGCGATGGTAAAATGCGATCTTCGAGCCGATTCATGGAAAATCGTCGCTCTAAATGGGGCACCAAGAATATAGGGGCTATCTATCAATATGAGTAGAATCGGTCTTAGTCTTTTGAGGATGAAAATGGTAAACACAATTATGGCCGGTAGTAGACTTGACTGCACCGAACGATCTCTGGACACATTTCGTGAAAATTGATATCATCTGATGGGTCCTGTATACTTGCGGAAAGCGAGAGTAAGAACACGTGTCTGTAGCGCCACAATGAGTTACAAAATTTAGAAGTAAAACAATAAAGTTCATATAAATAGATGTCCAAAAATGTATACATTATAGTGGAGAGTAGGCGTGTAAATAGCCGTGCCCTGGTAAAGAGGTATGGGAACAAATTACGGCCGTAGCGGGAAAAGGCTGAGGCCCAAATCGTCCTTAAACAGCCCGCGCGACAGCGAATGGAAGGCGGCTTCCAATATCAAAAACCAATGAGTAAATTGCTGAATCGCTCACCTGTATAGGCTTCGGACTGCTGATTTCTGCGTTGACTTCCAGGTGGCCACCGTATGCCCTGTTGGCTTTGCGGGAAATTATATGTGGGAAAATTATGATGCGACAGCAATTGTCGGAATGCTTTTTAAAAGTGCGAACGATGGCGCATGCAGGCTCGCAGGCCGCGCGAAAAAGGCCCATCTGCCGTTTTGGTTTGCGATAGCAAAACGCCTGCTGGCAAATATCAGGCCACCCACATTACAAACAAACGCAGGCGGTTTAAGGGCGAAAGGTTGTCACACCACATGATAATATAATAATAGTTCCCCGTAACAGGCCTTGAAGGCCCTTTGGGGTCCTAACAGGATAGATCTGCTACAATCTAGAGCCTACGGTACACAAGGGTAGTAGCGTGGCTAGCGCTACGTACCGACCGCCTATTATTACCCCAGAGTTTGACCTCCAGGTACTGATTTATTACAGTTTGAGTCGAGCTGGGCCGTAAAAATGCCAGTGATCGAATTGGCGAGAGCGGAATTCGAACCCGCAACTCTTGGTTTCGTTGTCTAGCGATCTATCCACTAAACCACTACAGCTCCTCACACCACATGATATATGACAATACTGTTCATGATGTTATTCTCTCATAAGAACACTCATCTCAGTTTCGATGTGTTGATATTTTTCTTTTCACTTGTAGATATGCTCATAAATATTGGTTTATTCAATCAGAAACAAGCAAATATGGTGAAATAGTTAGGAGGCCGTATGGAAACCCTTACAGACAACAATCTTGATTATGTGGGGCGGGTTGGTTTGGTAGCAGAAGTGAATGTGGAGGACATTATGTACGTACACTAGAATTTGAAAAAAATATCCTGAAGTTAAAGCAGGGCAACGCCAGCATGGTGCATGTCAAGAAACTGTGCTGAGTATCTTACATAAGAATCACTATCATCTCTACCATTTGCAACATGTATAGAGACTATCACAAATAGATTTTCTCCCAAAAGAAAGATTTTGTTGGTGGTTTTTGCAACAAGATGGAATCATCAACATACATAACGGTCATCTGTGAGGTACTCAAAATCTCCACGAAATGATTGAGTTCATCATCAATGTTTAGATTGAGGTTATTAGTGACTAGCTAGTTGGACTAGTCGTCTTCTAGAACGCTTCATAACCCAGTATATTTTCGCTTCTCTCCATTGCCTCGTTGCTTTTCGTTTTTCTGAGAATACATAGGTTCGTAAATATTAGTGTCAGTTTTTTGTCTCTACTACCTTTTTTGGAGAATTGCAATTAAGAAAAATTACCACCGCAACTATAAGAGAATTTTAGTTCATCATTTAGCTGCCCTGGCCGTATGGACAGCTGCTCCATCTTGCCACTACCTTGTCTCAAAATGCCATCCACTGTAGGCTGCACAAAACCATTTAGCGTTGCTCGTAATCGCTTACTGGTCACCATAATTGTGTTGCCATTTCCATCCTCAAAAAGGATGGCCTCCAGATTGCCGGCGCACCATTTTAAAAAAATGGCTTAATCTCCCATGCTTGAGTTATAAATAAAGCCACTCCTTGAATCCAGATCGTTGAATTTAATCGCTGCTGACAATCTGTCAGCTTTAAATCATAAAGCAACCGTACTGTCTAGTAGGTCACTAAGAGACATGACGTTGATTTTGTGGGTGGACTGTGATCATGTTAATTACGCATATGTGCGCTGGTTGTCACGGGCGTATAGATGAAAACGCCTTCTAGGTACTAAATTTATTTACCAGAGTATTGAAGAGAAATAGAGGGTGGAGAAAAGAAAGAGAGGAGAGAAAAAAGAAAGAGAAAGCGAGAGAGAAAGATGCTAAGTATTTTTGATAAATAGTCCTCGCTTTCGTAAAGGCGGCAGGGTCTAATCAGCTAGTGACGACTTTCCCAAATTGGTCGGAAGGTCGCCCGGTAGGCTACGGGCTAATTTGATTTATTAGTAGACCTACTGCCAATTCTAAAACCGAAATGTGAGGACAAAAATATGTTTGTGCCGCACAAATATTTTACCACCACCATAAAAACTTAGTTAGGTTTGGACAGATTTTACAGTTTTTCTAAAATTTTCTTTAAAGTACGACTAATTTTATATTACATCTAGCATTTATTCATGCAGACTTGTGGAGACCATGCGGACCAAGCAATGCTAAATTTCACATTTTTTGGAAAAATCCATATTTTAACAATATAGAGGTATCGGTTGTTTCAAATCCTCCTGCAGTGTTAATCAGTATAGAATCCTAAGTCAAAGATCAGGACGTGAAAGACCAAGAGTGTACGAAGAATTCCTTACAACCATAAACAAGATATCAAAAATTTACTTTGTCAAGGGGCTTTTCAAAATCATCCTCAACGGGGGGCAAGGTTTTGTAAACTTCAAACAACCACATAAGGTTATTGAGCAAATTGATGTAGAGAAAGGTTATGAGACAAATAAATATTCAACTATATCATCAAAAGTCTTACTTTATAATTCGTAAATTGACATCTAGAGGTCACTATAACAAAAATAAAAGGGACGCGTAATTACGTCCAAGAAACTCAGTGTCTGTGAAAGTGGTCTAGTTATCCATTGCTACACAAGTCAGGAATCGATCAGATGTTTTAGTCAAATAACAAAACCACAGTTAGGTAGGCCACGTGTAATGTTAGAAGGTTGTTGTTTACATAGTGCTACTAATTGTCCATACCTGTACGTCAAGAACTGAGGCAAGTGGAGCACCACAAGCCAAAATTTTCTGCTGATAATAAAAAGAACGACGAAAATAGATTGTGGATGGTTGGAAACATGGTTTGGAGCCACGAATAACACTTTACCATGTGGTAGTCTGATGATAGGGTTTTGGTGTAGAGAAGGCTTGGTGAACAATATCTACCAGAAGATATAGTGCCGGTACCAAAATTAGAAGAATGTGGCGTTATAGCTTAACGATGCTTTTCAGGGAATGGAAAGAATCTTCTTATAACACTAAATATAGATCTAATTACAGAAGGGTACAAAGACATTTTGACTAGTTTTGTCCTGCCTATAATAACACAAGGTCCATGAGGATGTGATTTGTAGACAATAACGTTACAGATGTGAATCGAGTGGCCCAGAGCTCTAACTTGAACCCTTCTGCCCTAAAGATCCAAATCGCGAAATACTTAGGCTACGGGTTTTTAGGAAGATACCTAATTGAAAGTCTTTCCTACAGAATTAAGGCTGTCATGAAACTAAACAGTGGGCCCACTTCACATTAATGTTTGGTACTGGACAAGGAACGTCAATAAAAATTACATTTATCGTTACTTAAAGAGTGAATAACTTTTTGAGACTTGATTATGCTTAATTTTGGTCTTCCGCTACCATCAATGTTGTCCTGCCACAACACTTTAAGACGAGCTTCGTGATAACCCAGAGTCTTACAAAAATTTGGTACGGTGCGTTCTTGGAAGTTACCAGAGTCGATCTTTTATATTTTAGATCGTTTGCTCGAACATTCGTTTAATAAACTCTTGCATAACGGTTCAATAAGGTTTCCTTGGATTTTAGTTTCCTCAACAACGCTCAAAAGCCAGATTTGCCTCACAATACATTGACAAGTACTCCTAAACAACTCAGATTCCTGCAAAATGTTGCTACAATGATTTCTTAGGGGACCCCAAAGTCGGTGTTTCATAAATTTAGATCATTTTCTTCAACATTTCTAAGCGACCACTTGCATGGTGGTCTAATAGAGTTTCCTTGGTGTCTAGTTGAACATCGAAAAAAGTTAGACTTGTCTGGCGGACATCGTCTTCCAGTGCTCATTCGAAATTGCTGTTAGTATGCTCCACAATACATTGCTCCTGGATAATTTAGGTTGCTGCAAAAATTTGGTGCCATGACTTCTTTGGAGACGTCAGAATCAGCTCTTCATAATCTAGATGGTTTTCTCATAGTGTTTTAATGAAGTTCCTTTAATTTCTAGTTTCTTGGACAACGCTCAATAGTTCGACTTGTTTGGCGGATATCGGCTTCTAATCCTCATCAGAAGTTGCTTTGGGTACGTTCCACAATACGTTAACAAGTGTTCCTGGGCAATTCAGAAAATGGTGCAGTGACTTCTTGGAAGATACCAAAGTTGTCTCTTTATAATATGGATCGTTTTGTCAAACATCTGTGGTCTAATAAAGTTCCTTCGATTTTCAGTTCCTTGGACAACGTTCAAAAGTTGGATTTGTTTTCTAAGAGCTCTAATTCCCAAGCTTTGACCATACGGTGTTATGTCTTTTAGTATTATATTGCGTATGTCTAGTTTCTGTGTTTGTGTAATATATTTGTGTCTTTTTTGCTGTTTATACTTGTCGCAGTTCGTTCAGCGGAGTTTCCCTTTTTTTCTTTTTTTGTGCGTTACTCGACAACCTTAGAAAGTGATTCCTGATATATAAAGGAACAAAAGGACCATATCCTGATAACCACACCGGACAAATTTATAAAAATTATCGTATTCCATTACAGAAAGATACATTTTAGATTGAGTGTGGTTCAGTTGGAAGAGACAAGAATGAGTTCTTCTAATTCATATGTCAAACAATTAATAAAGTTGTCTAGTATGCCATCCATTACGAAGATTTAATAGAATAATTCTCATAAAGTCCTTCAATATAGTTTTCAAGTGACTAAGCACACGCCTCCCCCCCTGTCTTGGCACACATATAATTTCATTAGTTTCTCTGGATGATTCGTTTGCATTTGTAAAGCACTCAGATTAGCAACATAACGTCCCTATAATATGTGGATACCAGCAGAACTAATCAAAGTTACAAAGTTTTGGTTAGACTGGAAAAGGTGCTAACTCAAGAAGTGCAACTTTGGATTATCGGTCTATTGATCCCATCACAGCATGATTTTGATAATTCAGATAAATCCAACAAATTGCATTGCTCAAGGCAGTCTATATCAGAACAACGTGGTCGAAGAGTCGAACTGTCAAGTCAATTTAAATTTAGCAACCATGTCAATAATTTTCTAGGGCCTATACTTTTCCTGGCGCGTGAAAGTCCGTTGAAAAGTCGGATTTAAATAGCGCCTGAATTATTCTTCCCTAAATACAACAGAGAAAAATTAATTGCAGTCATCTAGAGGCTGCATAAGACGTATCGGTGGCCCTAAGAATAAACCAAGAAAGAGATTAGTCTCATTTCAGTGTTGCCATTTCGTTGGAAGATTTTTCGGCGTCATTAATCAACCTAAATTACCATTTGCCTGGTTGATACCAACGTAGTAAGAATTAAAACCCAGAGTGAATTTACAGGTTCTTTCATGCCTCTTATACCACAATTTTGAAAGACAATTTTCTAACTACTTCACGTTTGAGTGAACGAAGACCGCTACAAACCAAAAACATGGCCGCCAATCCTCAATCGAGTTTAGGTGGTATAGGATTGGGTGTTATCATGGATCAGGATAACACCTCGGTTTGCTCGAACTCTGTCATAGCTTATTCCGAGCTCAAAGCAATTTCAGCAACCTTGAGAAGACGGTAAACAATTGTGGTTCTCAGTAAAGTGCTTTAGCACCCTCTGTCGTGACAGACTGGATCATACTACTGACTAAACCCCTCCACATACTCCTATCCTATTCTTGGTTATACCTGAGTCACCTGGAACTACACTTGTAGAGTTTCGGACAAAACAAAGACTTGACCTAAGCGGTACTTGAATAGTTTTATGGTAATAAAAAAAATTGCTTCATCATTTACTAAACTACTTGAACTTCTTGCAGACAGTGTCTTATTTGTATACAGAAGAGCCGACATATTTTACAATATAATAACCTTTTCGATATGGCTTCGTCTTGCTAAAATGATAAGGTTTTTGACTACAACCAGAAGGATTCGTGACTGAATAGAAAAAATGGTTACGATCTTCTCTCCACTAGCAATTGGCATACCTCAATTGAAGGACAAAATGGAGCTTGCTCTTCTACGTTCCGGAACGATTTAAATTTTGAGAAACTGGGAACAAGCCATGGGCTAATGGAAATGGGGGTTCCCTTAAATATTTCCATTTTCATTCATTTAGATATCATTGTCAGTAAGTTCCAAACAATGTTCTAGATTAGAATGATCCCAACTTCGACTTCAAATACCGTAAAAGTCTAGAGAACACACCGTTCAGGGAAAATCCAAACCTAGTACATAAACCTCAAAACTGAACCAGCTCTTGATTGAATGTTATTATTGTGTCACATGGCGATCTAACCTTTATTTCCTAAAAAGCTAAATTTTAGATTAAATAATCTAAAAAATTAGAGAAAACCCAGATGCTAAAGAGAAAAATAAAGTAGTTTTATAGTTGTTCTATCAAATTTAGCTTTGGCTGTTTGTTCAGTTTTTGTTCTTTGCTCTCTGTTGTTGAAATATTATTCATGGCCAGTAACAGTGCTGTGCAACTGGAACAGTGGTAGACGATATAGAAATGAACATAGAAAAGCAATGACAACAAAGTTGAGGCTCTATACCTGCGAGAGAGTATATACTGCAAATTGGGAGGTCGAGGCTTCTACACCATCTCCAATAGGAGATGATGTGGCAAACCTAGACAACCGCATTATTACTAAAAGAATTGGGCATTCCACAAGTTAGCAAAAAAAATAATCCCACAAGTCTTTTTAGAAAACCCATAGATTAAGTTCACGTTAACTTTGGGGAAACTTCTTAGCTTGGAAGTAAAAGAAGGTCCCTCACCCTAGCTCATACTTAAGTTATAGTGCAGGACCCCTTTCCACATTTACAAGGTGGTTGTCCAAAAGTGAAAACGGCGTCTGCTTGTCTTTTTAGATATAAAATTCGTTCAAAAGATTCAGAACCAAGTTTAGGCCAAGAAAATTTTCCGTAGTTGCAGAACACCCATAAATTTTTGACTACGGTTACCAAACCTGTAGATTAAGTTTGAGATAATTTTGGAGAAACTTTTTGATTTGAAAATAAGAAGAGATCTATCGTCCCATCTTATAGATTAGCCCCATTTAGACATTTACAAGGTGAGCGTCTGACCCAAACACAAAAAACTGCGACTGCTGGTTTTTTAGGGCTAAAATTCGTTCTAAAAATTCAAGTTTTAGTCAAAGAGATTTTTTGCATTTGCAGAACACCAACATATTTTTATCTGGGGTTACCAAAACCGTCAATTAAGTTCCCGATAATTTTGGGGAAACTTTTTGGGTCGAAACTAAAAGATCCCTCGCCCTAGGTCACGCTTAAGTTGTAGTTCAGTAGCCGTTTACAAGGTGGGTGCCTGACCCAAACACGAAAAACTGCTGTGTTTGGTTCCAAAAGTGAAAACAGCAGCTGCTTGTCTTTTTAGAGATAAAATTCTTTCTAAAAATTCAAAAACAAGTTTAGGCAAAGAAAATTTTTTTTAGTTACAGAACGTCAAGCATATTTTTATTTGGAGTTTCCATTAACTATTAGGAGAAAAATCCGATTTTCCTACAACCATAGATGTAGAGTGTTTCCTTCTTCCCTTACTCTATGTTCCCGTATAGAATGTGGGATGTTATTTATTGGCTTTATTTGAGGTTTATTTATTGATCCATTTCTATTCGCAGCTAATTTCCTAATTTTTCTGTTCTGTTCCTTTATGGTTTCGCTGTGACACCCAAGGACTTCCTGAAATCTTCTCCAGACCTCTAGGGTCCTAGGATTTTCCTAGTTACTTTACCAAATTGATGCCGATGTATGTAATACAAAGAGGTGATTTTCACTATTATGTTACGTATGGAAATTATAACTGATGAAATACCTCTTGGTATTCGTTCGAGTGAGTGGTGCATGGAAAAGCAACCGAGGTTTGCTTTCACCCCGACTGCTATTTCTAAGGGGATATTCACCCACTCTGGTGACGGGGCTAATAACGGCCGCTCTCCTAAGGTGATGCAACACGCGAAAAAGCCTCCACCAAAGGGCAAAGGCGCCGAAACCCCACGCGGAGTTGCGTCAGCCAATTCATAAATTCGATACCCCGCCGCTCGCCGAGTCGTCGGGAAGTTTCGGTTGTAGTAGCGTAAGGATAGTAAATAGACAGCGCAGCCGGTTGTCAGCCAATTTTGCCGCGCGCGCCTCAGGGTGAAGTTGGCGTCGAAGTGCAGAAGCCACCAAGCTCCCGAGCAACCACGTGGACCACATCTGGTGAGTACCTACCCAGTTCTTCCCCCAAGGGTCGTCGGACGCGGCCGCGAGGCCATTGATTTTGGCTCCGCTGCCCCGCGGCGATTTGAATCATTTAGCACCTAGACTAGGGTTGCATCATCCCCGCTTGGTCACAGAACTGACCAGCTCAAGCCAAAGCGCCCCGACATGCCTATCTTTGGTCGCACGCATTACCGCGCTTCCACCTTCGCCTCTGTTTTGCTCATCGTAACGGGACACGCTCCAGTTCTTCAAGCAGAACTCGCTCGAGACCCATCGCGCCAACCAATAAATCGTCCTCGTGCCAGACGCCAAGTCTGCAAGGCGTAAAATACTCCTGTGTCCGTTCCAATCAGACCAGTCACCACACTAAATCTGCAACAGTCTCGCGAAGCTTAATGTATCGGAAGGTGAGAAATGGATCCTTGCCAAGTTGAGCAAGTATTTCTTTAACGCGGAAAAATAGGAGGATGCAACGAACCTGGGCTTGTTGTGTAGGTAGCGCGTCCGCGACTTCAGTCATTACCAAAACTGGTAAGCTGGCTAAAATTATTCTTCCGCGGCACGAGCTGTGCACGTTAATAAACATGAGGTGTTTATTGCCCAATTACGCAACTACCATAAACCAGAACCGCTGCATTAGAGCTGAAACCGCAAAAGCGCCTTTTTCAATACGTAACTGTGTAGAAGCGCGGCTGCAACTGCACCTTGCAAGGTTGGTGTGCTTTAGAACACCACGGCTGGTCGAACTGCAATTTTCGAGTTTTTGGAGGAAGTAACATGACGAGGAACCATTCAGTGGTCTTTCTTTTTCCTTCCTGTCCCATTTGTTCCTTTTTTTACTTATTTCTGGATTGGTTTGTCTTTCTTGTTCTTCTCTACTCTCTGTTCTCATTTGTGGCTTTGAAGATTTTCGTTTTTTGATTTTTTGAACCCAAGAAGAGTGAATTGTTTTTTTCCAAATAACCATACCAACCAATTGGGGGAAAAGTTTCATCCCACATTTTCCATTCGGCGTTTGAAATATAATGAGATGGTTCTTCTAGCAATATTATCGAGTCTACAACGCAACATTTGGGCTCCCCGTGGAGGAACCTCTGACCTCAAGGGGACGGGGACTGCCCGAACGTCTGCGGCTATTGACATACAAATGAGGAGTTCAAGATCGGCACTCTCTGCACGTCGAAAGGTACTTCCCAGCGCTATTTAAATGAAAAATTAGCATGCAGCCGTAAAGCGTTGCGTAGTGGGTTCAGAGAATGGGTGCAGAAAATTGCCACCTTAGCAATAAACAGGTTTGCCGGTCGATAAGTTATCGGAGATGCAGGTTCTGCGAAAATCTTACATAACCTTTGTTCCGAGATTGTGACGCAATGATTTTTACCGATAATGATGCCGGTGGACGTGTAATGCTAATTTGCAGCCATGCTACGCTAATGAAAAAAATTTTAACTGCATTTGCAGTGACGGCATTTGTATTTGCCTTACATGTTTTTGAGATAATGGAGGCATGGGTGTAGTAAATCAATCGAACCAGATATGAGGATTATGGCTTTGCTCATTTATAGATTGCTGCAACAACATAACAACACAGACCCTCCACCCACGGCGCGCAGGCTCGTTCTGCTCACCAAATCTGAAGGAAAAGGCCATTATTTTGGTCGACATGATCAGGTGATCGTTCGTGGGGAAGCCTTTGCCCCCAATACTGGTCTGATCCATTTTTGCTGTTTGCCCCGCCATAAATCGTGCGGCGGGCGAGTGGGTAAGGGAATTGGACGCTCCAAATGAGCGTCAGCGGAACAGAAATGCGCTTTTATGTCGGCTAGAATTGGGCGCATTATTAGGGCTTTATTGCCAAGTGAAATTGGCAATAATCGCGCAATTTCTGTTTGCATAACGCCAACCTGAGGACGAAGGTCTACTGCGGTTTGCAAATTTGAGTGCCGCCTTTCGACGCTGGCAAAAAGAAAATTCCGCGCATACGTCATTTTTGAACGTCGCCGTGATATTTATCAGGGAAAAACTCACGTCTTATGATTCTTAGAAAAACAGCTATACTAAGAAACAGCTTCCAAGTTTAGTAAACAAACTTAGTGTTCGACCTCTGTATGTTTTGGTACTTGTCTCGATACGTGTTACTTTATAAAATTAAATTGCTTCACCTTCAAATCCGCTTTTCAAGGAACGATTTGCATTTTGGCAAACCGATCGTGCGATTGAGCGTTAACGCAAGACAAAATTGCGTGAGCTAATGGAGCTTCGATGTTTCGCAAAACCGAATTCATGGTGTAATGGAATTGAGTAATTGGAATCGTTTTACAATCATGAAGTCTCCTTGTACTTCGCAAAAAAGTGAATTTAAATTTACAAAAATACAATTTTTTCTTGATTTCTTCATCGCTTGCGAGAATTCCTTCTACTTTAGTTTTACTGTTTATTAGGGGTGGGGCTGATAATTTTTTTAAGTAAAATTACTAATGAAAACAAATTTGGAAATGTACAGAATATTTCCTAATAGCTGCACTGCCATGGTGGCATTTTCAGACTTCTTGCCGAAACTTCATCACTTGCAAGAATTTCTTCTACTTGAATGTTGCTATTTATTAGACGAGCAGGCCTCATGAGATTTTTTCTGCTAAAATTGCAATGAAAAGAAATTTTGGAAATTTATGGAATTTTTCTCATAATGGCTGCACTGCCATAGCTGCATGTTGGGCCTCTTGTCCGAAAATTCAGTTTGCAAGAATTCATTCTGCTTGAATTTTACTAAATACCAAGGGAGGGGGTCTCGTGAATTTTCTCTACTGAAATTGCTAATGAAAAGAAGTTTTAAAATTTATGGAATTTTTCCAAATCGCTGCACTTTAGTAGCGACTTGTCCGACAATCGTTCGCAAGAATTCATTCCACTTGAGTTTTACAATTTACTAGGGAAGGGAGGGGTCTGATGAGAATTCTTCTCTGCAAAAATTAACAATTAAAACACATTAGGAAATTTTTGGAATTCTTCCTAATCCTTGCACTGCCATAGCGCAATATTTAAGCTTCTTGTCGAAAATTCATCGTTTGCAAGAATTCCGTCTACTTGAGTTTCACTAAGGGAGGGGGTCTTATCAATGAAACAGATCACTCCACTGTCAGCGACATTTTCAGACTTCTGGTCTGAAAATTCATCACTTGCAAAATTCGTTTTACTTAAATTTTTGCTATTTATTAGAGAAGCGGGCCTCATGGGATTTTTTCTGCTAAAATTGCTAATAAAAAGAAATAATCGCTGCACCTCCATAGCGGAATTTTCAGACTTTTCTCTGGAAATTCATAGTTTGCAAGAATTCATTCTGATTGACTTCTGCTAATTACCAAGGCAGAGGGTCTGATAAGAATTTTTTTATTAAAATTGCTAATTTAAACAAATTTGGAAATTACAACTGTCATAGTGGTATTATCAGACTCCCTGTGCGAAAATTATCGATTGCGAGATTCCCTTCTATTTGAGTTTTACTATTTACTAGGGGAGGGGGTCTGATGAGAATTTTTTAAGTAAAATCACCAATGAAAACAAATTTGAAAATGTACAGAATTTTTCTTAATCGCTGCACTGCCATAGCAGCATTTTCAGACTTCTTGTCCGAAAATTCATTGTTTGCAACCATTTTTTCTATTTGACTTCTACTTTTTTACTACCCAGAGATATGTAAGCTAATTTTTATTAAAGAACAGGGGAGGTTTACAAGAACAATTTTTACTGGGAAAATTGATAATGAAAACCAATTTTGGAAATTTCCAGAATTTTTTTAGCAAATATGCCCTCATAATGACAGGTTCGTGTCTAGAAATTCATCGTTGCACGAATTCGTTCTAATCCATTTCTATTTTTACTAGTGCTAGACAACATAACCGTAATATGTGCAGTCTTTTGTTGAGGAGAGAGGGTCATTAGAAGAATTTTTTAATAATTTCCTACTGAAATCGCCAGTGAAAACAAAATTGGGAATTTCAGATTTTTTTTTTGATCTAGCGTTAAACACAGAAGCTTTTTGCAGTTTGGGGGAAGGAGGCTCGTATATATTTTTAACAATTCCTTACTGAAGTTGCTAGCGGAAACAAAATTTGGAATTTCTAGAATTCCCCTCATCGTTGTCCTTCTTGTCCAGAAATTCGTTTCTTTTTAGTAGTGTTAGACGCAAGCGAAATCTTCCAGGTGTTAAAGGACGGGTGATGTGGGGAATTATTTTTTAGTTATTGTCCACTATTGAAAAATCAGGGAATGTTCAAGCAGGCCCTAAAATGTTTTTACTGAAATTACTACTAGCGAAAATCAATTTGGGAATTTCACCTGATTTCCTTCTTTTGCTAGCAATGGACATAAAAAAAAGAATTATTCAGTTGCCCGGGGGGGGGGGGGGTGAATTAACAACAGCTTTTCGCTGAAATGAAAATTTTAAAATTTGAGAATTTCATGAATTGCTTCTGATCGTTTCAACTTCAATAGTAACATTTTCAGACTTTGTGCAAAAAAATTCCTTGGTACAAGAATTCCTTTAGTTTAGTACTGACAGAGACGTGGATAATTTTTTAATAATATTCTGCTGAAATTGCCATTAAAAATAAAGTTCTAACAAATGTATCTTAATCATTTCATCTTCGATAACAACAGTTGCTTCTATTTGATTTCGACATAAGCAAAATTTTTGTTTTTTTTAATGGTTTTGTACTGAAATTGTTAGTGCAAACAAATTTGGGAATTTCGTGAAATTGTTCTGATCCCTGCGTCTTTAAAAGTGGCATTTTCAATCTACGTGTCTAGAAATTCTTTGTTACAAAAATTCATTATTTAATTTACATTGTTTTGTAACGATAGACACACATAAGAAAATTTTTGCACTCTCTTAAGAGGGAGGAGGGGAGCTCGTAATGTTTATTTTTTTAGTATTGTCGGGAAATTCATTGTTGCAAGGATTTATTCTATTTGATTTCCACTCTTATTGGAGAATTACTAAAAACAGATTTTGGAATATCTCAAATTTCTCCTGATCACTGCGCCTTCATAAGACATTTTCAGACTTTGTGTCTAGAAATTTATCGTTCAAGATTTCATTTATTTTAATTCTACTCTTTAGTACTGATAGATAAGTAAATAGAATTTGTACAGCTATTTTAAGGGGGAGCTTAAGTTATAGTTTTTAATAATTTTCTATTGAAATTGCATGTGAAAACAAACTCGGAAATTCATGAAATTTGTCCTGATCCCTGAACTTTCTTAAGCGACATTTATAGAGTTTGTGTCTAGAAATTCATAGTTTGAATCATTCTCTTTGTTCAATTCTACTCTTTACCAATAATAGATACATAAACAGGTTTTTGCAGTTATTAGTGGGAAGGGGGAGCTCGAGATATTATTTTTTAATAATTTCCTACTGAAATTGCCTGTGAAAACAAGTTTGGGAATTCATGAAATTTCTCCTGATCGCTGCGCCTTCATTAACGACATTTTCAGACTTCGTGTCTAGAAATTAATCGTTTGAATCATTCTCTTTATTTCAATTTGAGTCTTTACGAATTGTAGATACATAAATAGAGTATTTACAGTTATTAGTGGGAGGGAGAAGCTCTAGGTATTATTTTTAATAATCTCCTACTGAAATTGCATGTGAAAACAAATTTGGGAATTTATAGAATTTTTCTTGGCCACTGCGTCTTCATATCGACATTTTCAGACTTTGTGTCTAGAAATTCATCGTTGAAAAAATTTTATTTAACACCTAGTTTTCTTTAGGGGAATTACGCAGTCTAATTAGTGATGGGTGGGCTCCTAGAAATTATTTTTTAATAATTTCCTACTAAAGCTGCTAATCACATCTTTCACTTTAATTTCTACTTTTCCCTAACTGTAGGTGTAGTTTTTTAAGGGCATTAGTGAGGGGGGACAAACAAAATTTGGAAATTTCGTAAAATTCTCCTGATGGCTGCTCATTTAGTGAATTTTCAGACTTCGTGTCTATGTTCGTAGCTGCAAAAAATTTCTTTTTTTCTAGCGCTAGAGGTATCAGCGGAATTTTGCAATCTGCTCGGGCATGAGGATTTTGAAATTGCTCCGCCGTGATTTCAAAACAGACATTTTCAGACTCCGTGTCCATAAATTCATCGTTACAACATTGGTTCTGTTCGATTTCTACTTTCCGTTAGTGATAGAGGCATAAGTGGAATTTTGCACTCTTGCTATGAAGGTGCGAGAAAACTTTTAATGATTTTCTAGTGAAATTGCCCGTAAGAGCAAATTGGGAATTCACGAATTTATTGCGATTGCGCCACTTTCTATTCCTTCTATTTGATTTCTATTTTTAGTTACTGATAGGAACATTGGCAGAAAATTCTATTAAAGGGCAATTTGGGAATTTATCCTAATCCTTGCATTTTCAAACTGCGCTTTTAGAAATTCATCGCTGCAACAATTGCTCCTACTTGATCCCTGCAGGAAGTGCGCATTGCAAGGCTGCGTCGTCGACGGTTTTCGAGCGACAGCTACTTCGGTTATCTTATCATCGCAAACGTTATTACTTCACCTTCAATTTTCCTATCTGCAGTTTCATCGTCGGCCGGATTAATAGAAGCCGCGTAAAATGCAGGACAGACAGGCGCTGTTTTAATTTTGTTAAATGATATAATTGATTAATCAGATTTTCATGTTTTTTTTAATCTCATTTATATGATTTTGGAAAGTCTTGTTTGTCTCTCGCACCAGCCGAATGCACTCGACGACGACCGACATAAGCCGAAGACGGCTTAGATATATCATTCTTGATAGCCGATTTATCTCTTTTCAAAAGAAAAGCCGCGCTAAACAAATAGCTTTACTGCGAGCCTGTCCTATAAAAATTGCTTTACGCCAGCAAAGCGTTGCGCAATTCTCGCCGTAATTCTATTTTGATTTTAAGCGACTTTTTATTTAGTTAACTTAGCAGGCAACTGCGAAGCGTTCGCCTGTCTGTAAGGCGGCCCGCGGCTCTAGTACTGAAAGCAGATTGGGCGACTGTGGGTTGATTTTATCACAAAACAATACATGCACTTTGATTACCCAACAATTTCATGCGCATCGAAAAGCAATTAGGCGAGCAATCAATTCGCCATACTTCAGAACACCTGGACGTTGTCGATTTTCTCTAGATTTTACGTCTAGATGATAAGCCGGGATTTTGGAAAAGAGAGGGGGTTGTTAGACACAAATGTGATCATTGTAATAGCAGAAAAAAGCGCATCACGGCGGTGCGGTTTTGTTGCCTTTTGAGTGTCCCAGAAGGGACACGAAGGGTGGCTTGGCCCATCAGAGAGACTTGGAATTTGGAGAAGCTGATCTAACTTCCAGGATAGAAAGCGAATTCGTTGGGATTCCGCGAAAGTTTGTTTACTAGAAGATCAGAGCAGTTTCCGCTATTTTTATCCTTATCAAGGTTGCGGGCAAAGTGCGGAAGTCAGAAGTATGCTAAGGTGAAAAAACCACCGGACTGGCCACAGCTCAATTGAAACCGCAGCCCAGGTTTTACCAGGAAATTCCCCTTTTGCTCCTAGAAGCATGCCCGTAATGAGGCGAACTGCAACCAGCGCCAAAAAGGAGTTTGAGTGACACGTCTGGTAGTCTGGAAAAACCGTGCTGTGGCTGACTACCGCCGCTTCTACTGTATTTGTGTGTGGCATTTAAATTTGCTTTTTGCGGTTTGAGTGCTTCGGTCTAACTGCACAAATTTCTTTTAATAGCACTTCAGATAACCAGCCGGCAAAAAGGGAATGACAGTTATCTCGCAAGGACTTCGGCGAATTTAAGTTTCGTTCTGAACCCGATAAAATCAATTGGATTGCACCGCTAAATTTAGCGGCGAGATAACGTTTGCAAGCGTATAAAAAGGTAATGGTAAAAGGTGTCACAATAAGGCCAGGCGCACTAATTATGGGCGGCCTTAAAACGCCCGTAGATAATATTCTTGTGGTTTACAAGCAGTGGACTAAAAAATTATCATTTTGAGCGCCCCTTGTATCATTTATACAGGAGGCGAATAAAATGTTTTAGAAAATTGAGATTTAGAATGATACTTTTTTTGTAGATAAATGCCTGGCGGGTGGCTAAAAATAATTGAGCACCGGCCTTCACATCGCCCCGATCTGAGATGGTAAGCAAAGAAGCCTCAACATCTCAGTTCGCAGGCCGTACTCCCATACGCGGGGTGCTGAGGCTCACTTAAAGAGATTGTTGGTCGTGCAGTTCTGATCATGCATATTAAGTGCAATGAGGTGAAACATTTTAATCTTCCCACGCTGCTTGTTCCTCCACGGTGATAAGGGCAGCCTGTGCACAAAACTAATTTTATTTCATCGACGCGGTTTTCACTCGCTGCGCTATCGCTCTGTGGCAAACTTCCTTCCTGTGTTGTTCAGCTGTTGCCTATACAGCGTGATGTATTTAGAGCGAATTTGCACTTTCGTGGAAGTTTCGAAGGAAGAGTACCATGTCGGTGTTTCTCGAACAGCCTTTATAGCACCTAGCTCAGTCGATAATTACTTCACCTCCGACCAGTTCTGCTCGTGTATCGCGTGCTTGCAGTGGTTTCCACAAAAACTGCTTTGTAAATGTGCGGGTCATGCTGATCAATATTCATGGACCGATGACTGTCTTGTCCCAGGTCGAAAACACAATGGCGCTACGCACGAGCAGGCCTTGCAGCATCGCCAAATTCGTCTGCAGCGGTGGAGCCGGTGTTTCGTTTGATTTTTTTTAAGCTCGATTTGCTCGACTAAATGACGGGGCTTTGCATAATTCACTCCACGGTAGATGTGCGTCTTCGCGAAGGTTGAGGGAGGTGCTAGCGACTTTTGAGGCGCACAATGCAGCTCGTCTGATTTGCATGCGAGAAGCGCCCCATAAGCTACGCTTCGAAATGCCGATGAGGCAAGAACTAACTGTAGATTCATGCCCACTGATTAACAGGTTGAAGATTCATTACAAGCAGTTCAGCGGTAATCTTAATACGAATCTTGTTCAAAATTTTTAAGTCTATGCAGATGAGGAGACTTAATGAACGTGTGAATAAAGCAGAATTATTTATGGCCGCCGAATACAACTAAACGCCCACAAGATTTAGAAAGTGTGGTTCAATCGAGAGTTATCGCTGGAGAAATTTGGACGAAGTAATTTAACGAATTTGAACCGTTTCAGCGAGTTGCTTCCAGACTAAGACGCAGGAAGTGAAATTATCGACGATACAATTCCTCTTTGCCTTCATTTGGTATCAATGTTCGGATAACTGCATGGGTGGTACAAGGTGGTTCACATATGACCGAAAGAAGCATCCTGATACCCTTTCAAAAAAAAGTTTTGGTTGGCGGCGTATTCAAACAGTCTGGATGATAGTGTCGTCCGCAAGTCTGATTTGAGCCTTCCGAACAGATAGAAATCGTTTCGGCCAAATCGGGATTATACGACGGATAAGGCAGAAGGTTTCCGGAGGTTTCTATTGTTGTTTTGGCCGTATGGGGGCGTGCATTGTCTTGGAGGAAAGCTACCCCGCTTTCCACCTATCTTCCGCTTGGATCAGATCTTTTCCTTTACGTCTGTTGCCAGGAGGTCTAAGTAATAAGCTGCGTTGACTGTTCTGGAATCCGTCAGAAAGTCTACATCGATAACCCCCTGCCAGTCCTAGAAGAATGTTGTCATCACTTTTCTGCCGAACGGCTCCTCCGCGTCCTCTTGAGCTTAGGAGAACTGGTATGCCACCACTGATGACTGCTGGGACACCCATGTTTCATCTATGGTCACTATAGATTTGAAAAATGCATCACCTTCGTCTTCAAACTACTAGAGGAGACGGCTGGCAGCTTGTCAAAGTGCGCGATCAATGTTTGGTTCGGTGACGGATGTTCACGGTCGACGAAGCCTCTCCGAAGCATTTACATCATCAAAACACATGCGTTGTTCCACGCTCCGCGGTACCTTCTGTTCGCTCTACTCTAACAACTCCCAAACGGGACTAAACAGGTTCTAACCCAAGCAGGAGGGAGAGTGGAGGTTGTGACTCTCTTAAAGTAGCACAATCGCTGCGCAGTGTTTGTTTCATGATCGTTCTGTATATCGAAGGACAGGAATACAAGTTATACCTTTCCGGTAAAAATATCCAACATGAAAAAGAAAAGTCGGACAAAGTAGCGAAAAACTGGTTTGGCAGACCTTCCGACAGTGTTTGTAACGTTGTACGAGTTTATCAGTATAGTGAAACTGCACTTCCCCATTTATAGATCAAAACATAGGGCGCTCGATTCTTCGACGGACAATAAGTTAGACCACATTTCCGCACTATCTTTCTACTTGAACGCAATAAAGAAGACTTTAATAGGTCCAATTGTAAAAACTTACACAGCAACGTACAACAAAAAAGAAACCGGAAAGGTGGATAGTCTTTCGATACCCCTCCTATTCGCCCGGTCTTTCCCCTTCAGATTTTCATTTGTACCTGTCCTTACAGAACATTTTTTTGAAAAAATTACGCAGCTTCTACGAAGAGGGAATCCACAACTTTGTTACTTCATTCACAATCCCAAAGGCGCAAGAACAGTACCAGGACCAGGATACGAGCGGGCAACCCCGAAAATAAAAGAAAGCTCTAAAGACGAGCGTGACTGGTCGTACTATCTTCACGCCGGCCATTGTACCCAAAATAAGATTTGGTAAATCTGGGCGGTATTTATAAAGTTCCCTAAATAGCTTGGCCATGTTCTGCGAGGAGCCTCGTCCTGCCAGACTCCTAACTCCAAAGCCGGCACAAAGGAACCACAGTAGCGCGTTGCACCGTTGGCCGCATCCTCTTTTTCTGTCTGCCAATCGGGCGCACCCGCCCACGCACAATTAGCGCATCTAGAAATGCTGTACCCTCGCAGCGATGCGTAAAGCCCCCTGTCCTTCCTGGCGAAGTCAACGATCCTTTCTAATTCCGGCAGAAAGTGTAGCCCGTGCTCTTGGCAATTTTCCTGAATGCAGCAAAACTGCAATACAGCATTTTGGCCCCAGGGATTCGAACCGGATTTTGTTCGAGTCTGGCTTGCTATTTTACCATCAAAGATTTTTATTTTCTGCTAAAGATGTCCCAACTGTAGACTTCTTAGATGCAAAAAGGTAAACTACCGATTTTTCCTGAACTAAGTTCTGCACTCTTCTGTTAAAATTAAGAGAATGGGGTCCCAGCGATCCTGTGTTCAGCCATGCGTTCCAAAGGCTAGCGGGTGGCTTACTCGGCCACTAAAAACATGAAGGGGAATATATGGCAGCCTTAACGCTCAGCTCGCAGATCATACTCCCGCGCAGGGTGCAAATTCTGATCTTTTATTTTATTTTATTATACTTAGTCAGGGCCACAATCGATCAAGTGGCTATAAATTAAAGAAACCAAAATGAGATTTCAGTTTTCCAAAAATTTAATGGTGCCAACTTCAGGAATTTAAGTGTTTCTGGCCAATATAAAGTATTTTGGTTGGGCATTGAAGTATAAGACTAAAAGTAGACAGAAGGAACACATATAAATAAAGCTCTTGTACGGCAAATTTGACTATGATTGGTTTTTTAGGTCACTAATTTTCAAAAACAAATTTAGGTACTTTTACAATAAAAAAAGTGTTTCCATCCCCTTCGTAAATCACCTTAAATCATTATAAGGCTAGCAAGATCTGTTAGTATGAATACACTGTTGCTTTTATATATAAAGGTCGGGCGCCATTCTATTTTTTAGATTTGAAAAGCGTTGTCAGCAGTTTTCAAACCGCGACTGCTACATTATTTCAAGATGGCGGCCGAGGTTGGCAGTAGTGTTCCTGGGGCCTTCATTTTGTTTCAAGATAGCGGTCGAAGTCTCTGAGTGGAGAAGCACGATGGGGTTCCCTGTTTTTTATATTTTTTATTTAATACCGATCGAGACTCAAAGAAAACCAGTCGCCATTTTGTCAAGCAAACAGCTGTCAATTTGTTTGAAGATGGCGGCTCAAGTTTCCATGATTAGGACACTTAATACTTAATACTTAAAACACTTAAATACAGCTGTCTAACGACTACTTCATCCTTTCGATATTGGCACACCCTACGTTTATCTATATAGTATAGACGACTTCGTTCTTTTCTCAGTAAGTGGGGCCAGAGACAGGTGGTCTTCTTGCGATTCCACCTTGCTCTATAAATGGCAAATGCAAAGTTGCAAAGATCGCTACCATAGCTTTGCATTTGATGCTCCTTTCAGAACTTTGGAGGGAGCATGTTTTGTCTTTTTCCAATGCAGGTTTTATTTGAACAGATGATACAAATTTCCCCCAGCAAGTTGAAGGTCGATCGCACTTTATAAAAAAAATGAGCATTCCTAAAGCTCTGACGGAACTGACATTGTCTGATGGTGTTCTTTTTGGAACTTTGGAGGGGAAGTTTCTGTTGATGTGGATTATGGATTATTTCTCCAGTAAGTTGGAGGTTGATGGTGCGTTACAACAAATTTAAACGTCCCTGAAGTTCTGACAGAGATGGCACAGTCCGATGGTCTTCTTGTCCTTCCACCTTGTTCTACAAATGGGAGTTGTAAAGTTACAACTGAAATTCCTTTCGGAGTTTTAGAGGGAAAAGGTTTCGCCCTCTTAGATATTATTTCTAGCTAGTGGTTCATCTGCACATTGCAATCTCCCACTTTCGTGATTAGAAAATGTTTGTAGAAGAACCTTAGCAACTGGTGGTGGTACCCTCGCTTTTGCCTTACGAGGGTAGTAGAGACTTGGCTTCTTTCTCCTTGGAGCCGCGCATACATTTTCCCAACCATCTCACCATCGCTGCTCCTCTAGAAAATTGGACCATTCCAAGAAAGTTTTGCTTATAACAAGGTCACGTTCTTATTTTGAAGAGTAGGCGTCCTCTGAGATGCAGTTGGCGGGTGTATTCATTAGTCTCATTTTTGAAGGACGCACGTACGCGATGAATGTGGTTCATTCTGATCACGCCCAGTCCCAAATAGTGAAGTCTACATCTTCCGCGTAGAATTACCGCGCCGTCAGCTTCTCGTTGGTAATGGAAGCAGTGTTTAAGAAACTTCAAGGTCAATCAGAAGTATAACATTCAATACAGATTTTATGAGCGACAGAAAGTGTCACCGGTGGCTTAAACAAGATGGTCTCTCTTCTACTCCCTTGGTCCTCTAACCTTTTACAATATCTTCACAAGTGACTTGTCCAGATTGACGATCATACGCGTGATTATCTGTTGCTGGATTGGTTTTATACTTGCAGATTTATAATCTGCCCAACTGTTGGCTAGACAAGGACATGCAAGGTTTTTGACCGAATGATCTAGTGGATGATGAAAGCGAAATACCTTGGAGTCATTACGTGTGCTCAGGCTCACCGTATGCCTGTTATGACTTCGTCTTGTAATATTGAAATCATCGAAAATTTTTGAACCAAAATAAGGCGCTTTTGCTTTGGATTTGAGGCGTAATACATTTTGGCCTTCAGTTTCGCAATTCCAGCTCAAATTTAATATCGGCGACCTTGCCGTTCGCACCTCGCAGTAAAAAGTCCTCGTTGGCGATGGCGTTATCGCGCTTGGCAACCGCCAGAGAGCCGAAACCACAGCTTCCATGCGAATGCTCAACATCTTGCGCCCTTGACATCTGCCTCCAGCCGCTAATCCGAAAGCTGCGCCTCTTACGCAATGAATTGCGACCAAGCTAATGGGCTGTGCATAATTCCGCCAGACGCTTGCCAGACGGAAAGGTCGGATGGTCAAGCGTCGACGGGTCTAAGCAAATTAGATGATGAAGTAATTCGATAAGAGTTGACAATTTTATATTAGATCAGGCCAGAGGTTGTGAGCGGTTAAGCGGTAATTGAGCCATCCGGAGATACTCGGTTCGATTCCGGGTAACGTCAGAAGTTTTTTGCGCTGCTCTGGATGACTACTACGTAAATAACGCTGATTCTCAAAGTTTTGAGTCACTTTTTATACAAGCCTTGTATACAGAAATGTTTGCGCTATAAATTTAAGAGTATTACAGTTATTAACATTTAATTGGTTCAGTATGATTTAAGAATATGAGATTTTAATAGTGCGGGAGCGTAATTAAAGTTGTAAACATCGTTTAAATTTATTTTATGTGATGTAAGGTGGATTTGCTAATTAGAATAGCGTTCATCTTTCTCTTCCTACTGTTATGAACAGGAAAATCCTGACAATTTTGTGCTTAAAGCGTCAAGAATAATTATCGCATTTTTTTAAATAGTAGGCCGGTTTCTATATTTTGAAATTCCCGCCCTTGTGGTTCACTTTTTTGGCACCTAGATAGCGATGTGTGAGTAACAACTAACCCTGCTTTTTTATAGCAGCTAAAATCGAAACTTAATTCCAAAAATGATTATGGTTCCAGTACTACGGTCAAGTAAAAGTACTATTAACTAATCATTTAAAAAAAAATAGGCGAAGCTATAAACGCTGCCAAGAAATGGATATTATATTTGGAGTCACAGGGATTCGATCATGTGTGACTTGGGGAGTTGTCACTCGTTCCATTCTCTTCCTGGCTCTTCCAAAGGCATTCCGATGAAAAGTTTGATTGGCAGTCCTGGGAGCATAAATTCCCGACTACCAAAATAATGAGACTCACTTTTCAATTTGCTCATCGAGACGGAGAGAGTTTGCAGCGGTGTTTTGTTTTTGGCTCTCACTCACTACTAGTTCTTCTTAACAAGATCAGAGTCCTCCCTCTTACCACATTGTCTTGCCTTTTTGAGCTCAAAGTTCTTCTCGTACGAAGGTTGTTTCTCTATAAACTCTTTGCAACTTCCCAGGTCACGGTAGTAGCAAATTCGCCAAGCTTTACCCAAAATGCTCAAACTCACAACACTTCACTTCAGGCGCCTCAACAATCGCGCAGCAACTGTAGCAAATCAAACTTGTACTGAGGCTACGACCGGAGTTATTCTAACTATCGTGTGAAGTGTTAAGTGTTGCCAAGCTTATTTTTTTATTTTAACTCCATATTGTCGTCCGTTTTTGAGGTTAAAGATCTTTTCGCACGAAGTTTGTCTTCGGAGTACCCTCAATAAACTCTTTGTAAATTTTTATGTTACAATAGAGGATACCCCAAGCTTATTCCACATTATGATAGCACAACGTTACTCAAACTCATAACACTTCACTTCAGGCGCTCTCAACAATCGCACAGTAACTGTAGTAAGTTCAAACTTGTACTGAGTCTACGACAGGGGTTATTCTAACTACATTGTGCAGGGTGAGGCAGAAGCGTTGCCAGTTCGTGTACAGTGTTGCCAGACTTATTATTTTTCAAATCTCATATGCCTTGAATAAAAATGAACAAAGATGGATACCTTTCAGTGATTTCAGATTTTCAGCGAATTGAAAACCCTATCAGTTTATTTTCAAGCCCATTTTATCTCCTTTACATAAAAGCCGCCTTATCTGACATCCATAAATTATGCAATATGTCAGATAGATAAAAAGTTAATTTATTCAAACCAAGCACATCACTTTGGTGCTTTATTTATAATATGCGAAGTTCGTGGGCTGCACGTGTGCTTACATCTTTCGCCCATCCAAGTTTTCCACGCTGTTTTCAACGTCACCTCACAAGGCCTGCTATCAGAGTGCGCCATGCCAATATTTACATCTTCTTTTAATATTCAAATGTCCAAGTTGAAGGTTACTTTGGGAAAATTTGCTTCGAAATGCTTCGGTTGTTTTCGGGGACCGGACTGGCAGCTCGAATTGTCCGCATGATAACTTATCAAACGGCTCCTCCTGTCAAAGCGCGCTGCGTATAAAATCTATGTTTGACGTGGCCGATGTTGTACTAGCGGCCAAATTTAACTGATGCGTTCGTTTTCACACTCGCGAAGCCTTGAGAACGCAGTTCCTGTGCTTCGGCTTATTCGTGCATTCTGCATAATTGGAAGTTAAACATTGGCGTCCTCATTAGCGCCAGTCAGTTGGTTTGTCTAGCCGGGGCATTAATTTTGCTAATTTTATACGTAAAAGGCATCAACGTCAATCACCAGGACGTGCACTATCACTAGAATAATTCGGGTCTATTTCTATTCCAACAAAAATACAAGGACCGCTTGATAGTTGGAAGCGATTTCTGCGATATGGCGCTGAGGTTCGCTTGGTGACGTCACGGCGAGCAAGTGTCGTCATGAAACAAAGGCAGTTCAAGTCAAGCCAAAACCGAGGCATCCATTTAGTTGCAGACGTTTGAAGTGGACAATGGAGTTCAAAGGGGGGCTGGTTTTATGCTACGGGGCGTGGAGTGATAACGATATTTTTCATACTGCACTTGAAGTGTAAGGAAGGAAGATTGCTTACATGGTAGACTGAATTAATGTATGAAGAAGTGTGGGTATCGTCTAAAATGGCGGCTCATTACCGTAGACGAAACGGGGATCCCCCATCATATACCAGAAACGAAACAGCAGACAACGAGATGATGGTAAGGTGAGGAGTATAGCTTTTAGGTCATCCTGGTCAACTAATTAGAGGAGATAACAATAATAAGACTAGAGGAAGAACAGTCTACTACCACAAAGGCAAACGTAAATGAGTTAGGATTCGAACGGATTCCTCAGCTTCTCTATTCTTCGGATTTAGCTCCCAGTGACATTTTCTGTCCAAAAACTTGACTTAACAGGAAGATCAAAGAACACTAAAGGAAATCCAAGACAACTACGTTTCATTTTGTTCTTCTTTGTCGAATTCTCTGCCAATTTAACAAATGACAGAAAATGCAAGGCCAGAGATCAAAACAACATTTAAAAATGCAGCACCTAAATCAAAACTAAAGCCTAGAACTTCCAAAATAACCAATAGCATGGAGGGATGATTGAAGAAGTAGGATTAAAAGACATTTTGAGGGTAAATTTTGATAGATAGAAAAACTAAGTCAAAAACTATTATAAAAAAGATAAATTGTACAATCACTGATAAAGGAAATTAACAAAAACATTGAACAATACGAAATAATTTGAAGAATAAAATAGAATATATGAGGATAAAGTATCCCCTACCAGTTCCAACATATTGGGCCGTAAGCCAACCACACCAGAAGCGGCCGTCTCCATTGGAGGTCTCAATTTGTTAATGACATTTGTCTCCCCGTAGTTGAGCGGCTGTTTATTAAGATCTCGACTAGTCTCCAAATATAATTAAGGGTCCCATCGAGGTTTTTAGCTTGCTCTCCTAAAATCTCCAACCTTTGGTAGACAGTCTTTGTGCTCTTGGTGGTCGTGAAGGTGCCAAGATCATTGCGAACTTCATTACACAAATGCTTCTCTGAGTCTTCCTGTTAATTTAAGTCTGTTTCGCTTGGTAGCAAAGCTCATGACGAACCTTCCTCAAGTATCCAGTAGAATTTCGAAGCGTGCTTCATCTACACATTTTAGTCCTTTATGAATGCAATGCGTTTCCAAACACTATTTGCATTTGTCGGAATTTGTTAGTTACAAGCTACATTGCTGGTGGTTTGGAAGCTCAGTATCCTACAAAGGTGACGATGTCTAATCAGCCGGCGACGATTTTCTCATAACGATCCCGGAGATTAAGGCCGCAATTGAGAGTAAGAGCACGTTCGCGTCGCTACGAAAATTAGAAGAGGATTCGCGCCATTAGTATTACCTTCTTTGCATCTCGGTATTGCCATCCTCCAAGAAGTTCATAGCACAGCACACCCACACGACTTGGTTAGACAAGTACCTGGAGATTTTTGGATATGGAAGGGAAATATCTTGAAATCGTCACGTACCGAGGTATCGAGGTAGCCACCTCGTCACCTAGACATATCAATTGGTCTTGTTTTTCCATATATGAGCGGATGTTTCTTAAGACCTCAACATTACGAACTTCAAACTTGCTCTTCTACTTCTGATGGTCACGAGAGTGCACCAGATGCTTCGCTTAAATTCTCCGGGGAGACAAATCTCCTTTTGCAATGCAGATGAAGTTAGCGAAGCGGTGTTCCTTCACCCAAACATAACTGGAAGCCACCAGTGCTCATCGTGTTCGCAAAGGCTTCTTCAAGGGTGGTGAATAGGCGTGGCGGCAATTAGGAGTTACTTCTAACTAGTGCAACGTGTCAATGAATCTCCAAGTGTCCTCCACTTTTATTTCCTGGAATTGTCTAAATTGTTGGCGTATAGTAATAAAACTGTCAAAAATTACCGCTCATTTAAACAATTCTCTGTAATTGGCCGGTTTGAAAATGTGCGGGTTTGTCAGGTGCACACCGACTCATTTTTGGGCACTCGTATTTAGTGCTGCGGCTAACTTGTTGTGGTTAGAGTAGCGATTTCGTTTGCTTCCGCTATTAATGATAGTGTGTATAGTAAAAGCGAGTTTTTAAATTCTGATTCATCTGTTAAACATATAAAATATTATTATAAATGCTACATTGTAAACCTGGCTTCGGCACACATCTTTCTGCGTTTCAGGGGCGGTTCAGGGGTGTGCCATGATAATTTATTGCTATATGTATTCGCTGGATGGATTATAGTTCCCTACCAAAGGCGACGAGGCTTAATCAGCCGGCGACGATTTGTCCAGAACGAACAAGAAGATCGCCCGGTGAATCAATGCAGGATCTGATTTATATCATATCATGGAGGTGGAAGCAAATCTCTTAAAGTCATCACGTATTGCGTTGCGACCTGAGGTGACCGCTTCGTCGCTTAGGCGCTAGCGCCAGGAGCAATACTGTCAAGAAAGCAAGAAAGAAAAGGAACTGCTGCCTAGAAGTTGCCGAGTTCCAAAGCGGTCAATCGTTCCGATCCCACGCCGTCATTGGAGGCAGATCGCGTTGCGCCCATGCCAATCGAAATTATATGGCTATAACAAAACGCTCGATAAGGCGACACTAAACAAATAACGACCCCTGAAATAGGCCGCATTATCTCTGCTTTACGCGCTCACGTCCCGCCGCCGTGACGGACCCATTCGAAGCGCGATTTATCGCGGCGACAAACGTAACTTACTTCGTGCATGGGCTCGCGCAAATTTACGTGGCGCCGTAAGTTAAAATAAGCTGCCGCTGTTCTCCACCTGTCACCTGCGCAAATATTGGAGTTTTGGGCCACGAGGCTGCTCTCAGGCCCAGCTAGCACTGAAAACATGACGTGGAGGCGGCGCAGCGTAACCGAGCGAATCGCTGGAAGCGGAAAGGCGATTTTGCCCTTTTTGGCATCGAAATGAAGGATCCTCCCTTCGCGTCTAAGATCTACACAGGAGTTTTCAAAAAACTAACCCTTTGTAATTAACTGATTGTGTGACCCTCTAGTTTCAACAGGGCGGAGCTACTGCCCATATTGGCTTTCTAATTTTACTTCACAGCCATCAATGATTTTTTTTTTGAATAAATTATGAGGGGTATGGTACAATACAGGGCTTTCAAAAATATGGGACATTTCAATCCGCAATTTACCACAAAATGCACGGAATTGCTTTCTGTTCCTTAATCAATTAACACAACTTAAAGTCGCTGGAATGGCGACAAAAAAATTCGTTTAATACCACGCTTTACTTGTTTTTTAGATGACAAACAATAGATGATTGAAATCTTTAAAGAAACAGAACTGGTTAGGGGTCCAAAATAAGTAATGGTAATTTTCCTGGAAGCAGCTTTGTGACTACACGAACGTGCTGCTACTCTGAAATTCCCGATTTAGGATCTGCGGTACTTCTATTAATAAAGCCAATTCGAAGAAAGTGTCGCTGGCTAATTGGGCCCTGTCGCATTTGTGGGAAGCATTTGTTTGATTTGATTTACTACTCAAGTGCGGAGTTTGGAGCGCGAGGTAAAGTTCGTTTCTCGTGGCAAACCGGAAGTCCAGCTGCAAATGTGGCCAGCATTTTCTTTGCATGCGCGGCCCGGCAGGCTGGTTGAGTGACATTTCCAGGCGGCACACCTCCGGCCGCGCAGCGGACAGCAGCTCAATCCTCGGCTCGAATTTAGCCCGAAGAAGTCGGGAGAAAGGCGGCGAGCGTCGCAACAATGCGCGGAGTGTCTGGTCAGCAGCGAAACCGAGAGGAATGTGTGGACTGGAAAAAATGCAGTCCAGCTTGCGCAATGCTAATGTCCAGCCATTAATGCAATCGCACCGACCAACGCAACTTTGCGGCGCTTTAATGCGGGCCTCTTTCTTCAGATTGGGGTTTTGAAGTGGAACCCACCTTACGAAGGAACGAAATGAATAAAATGGGCGTCGGAATCTTGGATAATTCTTGTCTTGTAACCGAACAGTGATTTTCAGCATTCTTTTGTTGATTAGCGCGACTGGTTGTAAATGAACCTCAAAGGGACAGGCGGTAGCAATTCAGGTAGCCTGCACCAAAGCTGTTCCCACAAGGTCGTATTTCACGTTCCGAAATACAGTTTTGCAAAAGAATTTTTACATTATCTAGAAAGGGGAAGAAAATGTGACCTGTTGGTTCATCTAGTAATTAGAGACCCGAAGGTTTTGAGAAGATGGGGAGGGGGGGTTTAAAATTTCTAGTTTTGTTTGCTTCTTTTGTAGGCACAAGACAAAAGGTGCAAAGAATTGACTCGCGCCTGCTTTTGTTTACATTGATATAGGTATCTCATTGGACGCGGTTCAAAACCTACAAATATTTGTTCGAAGGCGCCTCGCTATCACAGAAGCTCTAATCCCGGCTGGAAAACAGATGATCGAATCGGCCGCGGCAGCCAAAGCGCGAGCTGCGCCGTTTCTCATGGCCCAGCCAACCTTCCGCGTTTTTTCATAAGAATCAGGAAGCAGGCAATAAAGCCGCCTCTGCCTCGTTAAGGCTTAATTGCAATTGCCTCGAGTTCCGCGCGCGGGACTGATTGTAGGTGAGAACCGATAGGTCTTCTGAAGTATCGACCGTTGCCGGCCAATCGTCCGAAAGGGAAAGCGCTCCTAGAATAACCGGCGCCTGGAAGACAGCCACGGCTGCGACGACGCAACAGCTTTTCGGCTGCGGAAAGGTAAATTAGTCACCGGCCCTTCGGCCGGTCCCAGGTTCGAATCCGGGTAATGGCAATTTTTTGCGCCGATATCCTATTATAATTACCTCCAATCATTTTGTAACAAGTGGAAATACGTGTCAAGATACAAACAACTCAATGGAGATGATAAGCCGAGCCCGCGTGATACTCAGCAATCTCAAAAAAGCATCTTAGACCACAGCCATTACGTTAACGATTATGCAATCGGGTTTACTACACAAAGCAAGCATCAAAAGTGACGCCACTTCGAGCGGGGTCAAGTTTGATGAAAGTTCCCCATATGAACAGGAGCGATTAATTTTTATCAGTCCGGCGTTTGCTTCGCCACTGTGCTAGTCGGTATATCGAAAATTAAAATAAACCTCCAATTCAAAGATTGAAACCAACATTTGTCACTCCACCGCTGTTATGCAAAAATTCCAACAAGTACGATAGGTTGCCTAACTCTCGGGCTCCAAAAATTCTGTTTTTTCATTTCCCAAAGTGAAACTGCAAGCCCTAACAATACTTTTGGTTTCAGGCTCGGACCTAGACTTCAGACCTTAACCGGCTACGGTTGGAACATAGACGCATGCTTTGAGCACAAGGAACTGCAAGATGGTGAGTGAGGGCTGTGTTTGGGGTTGCATTGTTCAGATTTCGAAACTAGGGCGCGACTTAGAGCTATGCCGCTGCACTTTGGTACGGGGTTATCAGCTCCGCGGCACTTGCACAATAAAACCATTTTTATTCACATACTCAGCAGCTGGCCGCAGCGTCAGCGAAAACAACCTTTGAGTGGCGGTTCGAAGAGCAACTTGTCAGAGATAGCGGCATCGCTTTTATCAAGAAATCTACTGCCACAGATGGGACATAAAAACGAAAAAAACAGTTTACTTGGGATAGGGAACCTTAACGCAATAATGAGGGAGGGGAAGTCAAAACGGCTCAAAATTGCTTAATTAGTATTCGTTGGACAGTTCTGCATTTCTTTTAATTTTGCCGGTTTTAAAATCTAAATCAGAAACCCCAAAAACGAGGGGGTCAACTTGACCCCACCGCTTTCTTGCTTATTACTTTTAAACATGTCAGGTACGGATCGAAAACCAATATCATTTTTTTAATATTCCTACGTGTAAAATATCTTAATAAAAAAAAAACAGTAGAAACTGCAGATCGTTGAAGTCGTTCAATAAAATAGAATCCAAAAACAGAAGACCAAGATGTTTTGGCCGAAGTAAACCACGAAATCATGCACACCAAACCTAAACTTGAGAAGGCTGAGAAGAATCATCTAACAGATCCTTTTAAATCGAGTCTATTTGAACATCATCTGACCTAAGCATTTTTGTTATTTCCAACATTCTGCTCTGTTGAAATTTTTTATGAATAAAATGGTGCTTTTTCATCTTCTGCCCATTAAATGTCCCTTTCATTGCAGGAGAAGAACAACATGACGGAAATGGTGACGTTCATCCCGCAGGATGAATCGGCGTTGGCTAATGGAATGCGAAGTAAGTTTTTTTAGAGAGCAAGTCTTTAAGATCCATGTATTTGTTATTGAAATATAATATAGTCCAAAGATGCGAATTACAGATGTCTACAAGAGCAAGCGCTGCTAGTTAGATAGTATTGACATCTCGAGCACAGATGGTGCTGCTGCTCACATTATGTTGCGTATAAATTATGAATAGCGTGACCTCTATAGAGAGGTTAAGTATCTTGTCTGTGTTTTGAAAAAAATGACTTTATCTTGTACAAGTTTTATATCTAAAGACGGCCCGCTTCCGAGTTATTGTGTGTACAAACAGATACATTCCTTCTGCATAACTAATAATCATGTTGTGAAAAGCAGGTCACAGAAATAGGAATATGTGCAACCTGTGGCTTTGATGGTATAAACAAGCCAGTAGATGAATTGTCGGAATGGAGATTTGTAAAAATACAGGATTGCCCAAAGATAAAAGTGGTGGAGTTGGTGAAGGATGATCAGGTGGTGTGCTTGCACAATTACAAATAGAAACAGCGACAGTTGATACAAACGACTTATGAAGAAAACTAAAAATAAAAAGTGTGGAAATGGTCCTCCTCTAGATATACCTGATGTAATGACGAAGATGCTAATTATTCGTTATGTCAAATCACCATGTTTAATTCTGAACCATTTCTTTCTGTTCATCACAATCCAGAATAGTTCAATATGACTTTCCCTAAACTAAAATTGAACATTCGTAGAGTAGTTCAGCAGGAAGAAAACAACTTAAAAGTGAATGTTTAAAAATTCTACATTAACAAAGAATTAAAGAAAACAAAGATACAAAAGACTAGATAAAATGAAACCTGAATATACTAATGAAACATTAAAAGGACCCACAAGGTAATATTTATAGGTAAGATTCCATGCATTAGAAAATGTATTAAAGAAGATGCGGTTTCTTCATTCCACGTCTGTCGAACCACTTGGACGTTTAATTGTGGACTATGATTTCTTTCTGTCCATCATAATTGGGAACAGTTCAACTAAAGTTGAACCGTCAATAACATGAGCTGACCTGTTTGAGCATTCGCAGAGCAGTTCAGCAGGATGCATCAAAAATGGATAAAGAAAGCGAAGATAGAGAAGACTAGATAAAATGAAACTTGACGATACTAAAGAAACATTAGAAACGACCGCAAAGTAATATTTAGAGAAAATGTTTCATGTACTAGAAGATGCGCTGAAGAAGAAGGCGCTGATTCTTCATTCCACACTCTGTCAAACCGTTAATTGTGAACCATTTACGACTCTCCCTCAACATTCAATAATATGGGAACTGACCTGTTTGAGCATTCGTTAAGCAGTTCAGCAGAATCCGAACAATTTAAAAACCGATGTTTTGAAATTCTACATCAAAAAAAGAAATAAAGAAGACGGAGATAAAATAGATAAAATACCTGAAGATATTAAAGACACATAAAAAACACAAGATAATATTTAGAGAAAAGATTTCATGGATTAGAAGATGTACTGAAGACGAAGAAGAGGCGGATTCTTCAATCCGCGCTCTGGCAAACTACTCAGACGTCTAATTATAGACTACGATTCCTTTGTAAGCACCACAATCGGGAACAGTTACTCTCTCCTAACTTAAGTTGAGCCATTCAATAATAAGGGGGCTGGCCTGTTTGAGCATTCGTAGAGCAGTGCAGCAGGATGCAATCAACTTAAAAGTGAGTATCTTAAGTTCCACGTCAAACAAGAGTTAAAGAAGGCGAAGATACTGAAAATTAGATAAAATAGGACCTGAACATACTAAAGAAACATTAAAAACGACCGCAAGGTAATATTTAGAGAAAAGATCTCATGCATTAGAAGATGTACCAAAGAAGAAGACCCCGATTCTTCATTCCACACCTTTTTTTTCATCACAATCGAGAACAGGTATGATACGACTCTCTCTCAACTGAAGATGAGTCATTCAAGAATGTGGACTGACCTATTTGAGCATTCGTAGAGTAGTTCAGCAAGATGCCAGCAACTTGGAAGCGAATATCTTAAAATTCCACATGAAAAAAGAATTAAAGAAGCCGAAGATACTGAAGATTAGATAAAATAGGGCCTAAATATGCTAAAAAAACATTAGAAACAAATAATATTTAGAAAAAAGTTTTCATGTGCCAGATATACTGAAGAAGATCGAACTGAAATTGAACCATTCAAAATAAAGACGCTGACCTATTTGAGCATTCATGGGGCAGCTCGGCAGGATCCAAACAACTTAAAAGCGAATATTTTAAAATTCTACATAAAAAGAATTAAAGAAGGCGAAGATAGAGAAGACTAGATAAAATGAGACCTGAAAATACTGAAAAGATATTAAAAACCCTTACGAGGTAATATTTGGAGATCAAAATTCAGGCACTAAAAGAAAGTCGTCGATTCTTCATTCCACCCTCTGTTAAACCACCACGTTTAATTGTGAAGTGGTTCCTTTCTGTTTATCACAATCGGGAATAGCTCAGTACGACTCTCCCCCAGTTGAAGTTAAGCCATCCAATAATGTCGGATGGTCTCTTTGGGCATTCGTAGAGCAGGTCAGCAGGGTGCAAGCAATTTAAAAGCAGATATTTTAAAATTCCACATCAAAAAAGAATTAAAGAAGGCGAAGATAGAGAAGACCAGATAAATAAGACCTGAAGATACTAAAGAGACAAGGTAATATTTAGAGATCAGATTTCATACACTTAAAGATGTACCGAAGAAGAAGACGCCGATTCTTCATTCTAAGTGTTAGATAAATCGAACTAATAAAAAAATTATAAACACATCGGGATGGAGTAGAGATAACATTCCAGCGAGCGCGTGACATCTCTCCTGCGATAACCAGTGGGCCTATTTACATTCTGGCTTATCCGTTATTTATTGTGGGATCAGTGCAGCTCCGAAGATTAAAATGCACCTACAGAGGCCCTTCACGTTAGGCTTTGGAAATGGACGTCTGTAAAAGCCTGACCCGCCGGGTCAGGAGCCATCGGCATAGACAACGGCGCCTATTCTCGGCTAGAAAAGTTCGGGAGATAAACCGCGGCCCCCTCTGCCTCAAACGCTTTTCAGTTTGCCAGATCTCGGAGAAATTTATCTGTGCAAACGATAGGAGAAGGCCGTTTCCGTCAACATGTTTGCGGACCATAAACAAACAGCAAGGTTGAGCGTGAAATCATTAAATCCGAATGGGTGTACTGATAACACTATCTTTAAGAAATGAAAAATCGGTTATAGGAAAAATTGCACACTGAAGATGATCATGAAATATGTGGAATATTACGAAACAAATGAAAACGAAGACCAAACCGTACCATACCTTTCAGACTCAAGAAATCAAACGAACTATCCCACTTTGGTTTAACTGATGTTAAGATTCCTCAAATGGTTGACCAAACAGGCAGGCAACGCAACAACATAAAGTGGTCTCTTCGGAACACTCACTAGTGAGTGAGGTTTGAATCTAAAAGAGCTGCATCTGCTTATCAACAATTTTTGGACAAGTCCAACAAAAGTGGAATATGAAGTTCAATGACCCAACTTCTTATCCTCATCTCTTCGTGGTCGGGATTAAAATTGTTTTTCCAAATTTCGAAAACTTCGAACGAGAAAAGCGAAGCTTTTGAAGAAGTGAGTGAAAATGAAGAACAAGAGGTATAGTTGAAGATTTTTCCTTTGGTGTAATGTGATGCTGTAAGCTGGTCCGTTTCACCACGCATTGAATCTAGGAAAATTTCGGGTGTTGATGGATCAAAAGTTAGAATCGCAGTTGCGATTTCGGCGGCGTTCAAAGTCTTCGATATCGGCATGGCGTCGGTCAAAAGTATTGAAAGTTTCCAGCAGGATTGGTGACAATGCCTTGCCGAGTTATCGGGGTCGCCCATTGCGCCTCGCTTTATCTGACCCGCGCTCGTTCTTGCGAACCGTTTGATCAACCCCCCCAAGGACCGCTATCGCGCCTTTATTTCGGAGCAGCGCCGCGGGGAGCTCAGTTCGGCCTCTATTCTTCGTGGACTAGTGCAGGAAGGCAGTCATGCTTCTCTTCAAGAAGGCGCCCAACGTGCAGGTGCTGACGGAGGCGACGCCGCTGTGCCCGGCGGCGCTGACCTCCAAGTATTCGATCCAGTGAGTTCAATCTTTACCTACTAGGGAACCTCACTGCCCCTTAACTAGTAGTTTAATCACACTTCGTTTTTTTAAATTTCGATTAGAAAAAACGTCAACAATAACAACGTCTTCCTCTTATCAACACGTGGAGGCGTGCAGGGGTTCGCCGAAAGGTCCCTGCTTGTCGCATGTCGAAACTGCCACATTTTCTCCATACTTCTGATTGGATAATCGTTGCGGGCAGCCTTGAGCCCGCTTTTCAGCTGAATTGGCGCCCGGAATTCCAGATAAGAGGAGGCCGAAACGTTAAAAGCAAGGCAAAATGATTGAGGTACCAACAGCTAACCCGGGCATCTTTTTTTGAAGGTACGAGATCTCGAAGGGGGACCCAGAAGCCGCCAACGCTCTCAGCGGGCAGTTCGACCCCTTCAAGGCCAGGGTATTGGAGCACCCCGTTTCGTAAGTACTCTTTAAGTAGGACGCGGCACAGTTGAACTGATAACGCGCCGATTCGCCTTTCTTGACCTTACCTACTCCGACACACTTCCACCCGGCTGATAATCCCTCCAAAAGTTGTTTGGCGCTGCACGAACGATAGCAAATTCGATTAGCGCCGCCTAATCGGCGCTCGGTTGTTTGTGGAGAACGAGAGACAAACTGACTGCCGCCGTGGTCTCCCAATACTTGCTGTATTGACGTGACCAAATGGGCACACGTTGGCAAGATATCGTCAGCACTCTCTTCACAGGATCTTCCTAACGAAGGCGGACGGTACCGTGATTAATATGCGGGTATTAAATCATCCGTGCGATTTGCATCAGTTAGATTCTCCCCAAGGTCGAAAAAATTTGCTCTCTCGGAACAAAAGCATGAGGGTGATTATGATGATCCTTCTCCATTCAACAGAGAAACCGGAACGCTCATCCACTTGTTGAAGTCATGCCTCGGGACAGGAATCTTGGCCATGCCTTTCGCCTTCAAGTGTGCGGGGCTTGTCGTGGGCATTTTCGCCACCCTTGTGGAATCGCTGATATGCACGCATTGCGCGTACGTGCTGGTGAGTAAACAAAAGAACATCCAAACAACATGGTTACGGGTTGGTGTGCCAGGCACATAAACAGTTGAATAGAAAGAGCGGGTTCGATTCCCGGGGCAGATAATCGTTTTTACGCGTTGGGTTACTTAAGAATTTTGTTATTATTTGCACTATATCAGTAACTATTTATAAAAATAATCATTTTCATGATGATTACACACCCAAGCAAATTGAACTACTCTATCAAAGTTCACTTATTTACATCACATTCCTACATAAACACAAATATTGTTATTATTACTTCTACTTGTTTATATAGATCAGGAAGCCGAAAATTATGTCATCTGTGTTATAAATCTTTTCTTCTTTTACTGCACAGCTGTGCAGTACTATGAGCCATGTTGGCCGTACCCTGGACAGGTGGCTAGCCTAATTAATGAAAAAATTCATTAATAAAATTTCAGAACCCTTCATTACTTATATCTTGACAAATAAAACAAAAAAGTCAACTAGGATGAATGATCTTCAGATTTTTTAAATTTTCAAAATAAAACAAAAACAAATTCTATTCTAAACCTTCTAGGTCGTATGCGCCCACGAGCTGTACAAGAAATCGGGGCGGACCTCCATGACGTTCGCGGACGTCGCGGAAGAAGCATGCAGGAGAGGCCCCCCGTGGAGCAAAAAGTACAGCGGATTCGCAAGGTGCGCCCGCGTCCCCGCTAGCGCGAGTGGCTGCTAACGTCACCGGATGCTTTCAGGCGGCTGGTCGACATCGGCATCTTCGTCACCTACTTCGGGACCTGCAGCGCCTACACAGTGATAGTGGCCAAAAACTTTGACAAGGTGACCGCGGTGTACTGGGGGCCCTTGAACATCCGGCTCTACTTGCTGATCTTGCTGCTGCCGCTGATCCTCCTCTGCTACGTCCCCAACCTGAAGTACCTCACGCCGGTCTCCATGATTGCCAACGTGTTTATGGCCCTCGGCTTGGGCATCACTTGCTACTACCTCGTCATGGGCTTGCCCCAGATCGAGAACAAGCAGCTGGCCGCCAGCATCGAAACATTCCCGACGTTCTTCAGCATTACTATTTTCGCCTTGGAAGCTATCGGAGTGGTAAGTACGACAGATTAGGTTCATGCAAGAATTTAACCCGACCGTCTGCAGGTGATGCCTTTGGAAAACAACATGCAACGGCCTCAAAGGTTCGTCGGGTTAACCGGCATACTCAACCAGGGGATGGCTGGCGTGACTCTCGGCTACATCTTGATTGGCTTCTTGGGCTACCTCAGATTTGGGGACAAAACGCTGGCGAACGTCACTTTAAACCTGCCTGAACACGACATGTAAGATGTGGGTGCAGCTTGTAGGATGCTGTATTCTAAATTGGTGGATTTTAGCTTGGCACAGTCTGTCCAGATCCTGATTGCCCTGGCCGTCTTCTGCACCTTTGGGCTTCAGTTCTTCATCTGCCTAGAGATTGTGTGGAATGGAATCAAGGACCGCTACAAGAAGAACGCCACTTTGGCCAACTACATTCTCAGGACCGTCTTGGTTTTTGTATCTATCGGAATAGCTATTGCCGTTCCCACGATTGGCCCCTTCATCAGCTTGATTGGTGCTTTCTGCTTCTCCATCCTCGGACTTCTGGTGCCGATCTTTATAGAAGTAGTCACCTTCTGGGAGAAAGGTTTTGGCAAATATAACTGGAGGATGGTGAAAAACGTCATCGTGGTACTGACGGGAGTTTTAGCCCTGATCTTTGGAACCAAGTCGGCCTTGGAAGATATCGTGAACATGTACGTTGGGGACACAGCAGAGTTAGTGCCTGTGAGTGACGCAAACACGACTTTGGCTAATCTCCTAGACACCACAACGGAACTGCTTACTACGGTTTAGAATTTTTAGTGACATTTCAATTTTTGCAGATTTTTATTATGGCAGCATTGTTTTTAATGCTGCGTATTTTTGTTACTACACTTACATTTGTAAGGGAACATGAGATTGGTAATTGACACAAACGGAGCATGAAATGAAAACATATCACATGTGTGTTAACCCGCTCCACAGTGGAGAATGTGTGCATTTAAAATAAGCTACATTTACTCTAGAGTACGGTTTTAAGATAATGACTAGGAATTTTACTATTTATTGCATCTATTAATGCTAAGTATGGTCGTTGGTTTTGCTGTTTAGCATAACTGTGTACGTTAAAGGGCTGTGATGTCTTTCATTTTTGCCTAACCACCGAAAACATCTAGTGCTAATAACAGAGCATATTTTTAGATACATATTTTACTTGTGAGACAACGGTTAGATACACAAATGCACATTACCAGCACTTTTTTGTTTTATGTATTGTAGGAATAAGCCAATGTGATATACCTTATGACACAATTCACAAAATTATGTTTCGTGTAAGTCCGAGTGCGCTTGTTGGTTTTATTATGTATTAATTTGAGTTGTCGCTGTGCACAGATGATTTTTAAACTGTAAAGCTGACGTTACATACGTTGTATTAATTCAGGGTATGTGGAAAACGTGGTAATTGTGTGCAAGCTAGGGACTACCACAGCAACTTTTTACGTTGTAGTTATTTGATATGGGTGATTACCAAATTTGATCTTTAAGTAATAAATTACACATAGAATTTAATTTAATAAACAGTTTTAAGGTTCAAGGACTTTTATTTTTGATGTGGATCAGTAAAACAAAAAGAAGTCAAAAGCTAGAGTTGAATGTTAGCAGCACTGTGGTGTTATGAAGTTTAGGTATCCTTTATCGCCATCACACAAGTAGTTTTTCCTTTACGTAAGGAGAAGATTAAATACATAGGTCATGCTCGGATTTGTAATCGTAACAAGATGTTTCAGAACATCATAAACACTGCTCAATACGAAGAAGTATCGCTGATCCAAAATGTCCCATAGTTGGTAAAGATTGTCTTTCCAAATTCAACATCGCACTCGTAATTTGTTGAATGGTAAATTTTATTTGAACCAGAGTATGAGTCCTTCAACTGTTCACCATTTTCATTTCCACTTGAAAAACTTTATAATTACAATAAATAATTACTATTATACTAGGAGGGTGAAGTTCGAAGTTCAATTGACCCGTATTACACCACCAGCAACAATATCAATACAAAGACTTCAGAGTTAAAAAACACAAACATCAGATTTTTTCTTCTCACTGAATAATGATCTGGAATTGGTCTCCTATAGTCGAGACTGTTCTGACTGCATTTTCAAACCCATATACACCTAGGAATCAGCGGTAACCTCGTCCGCTCAATTTTTTTTAATTACTCAAGTACCAATCGTACCTTTAATGAGCACTACATGTACAGTGGCAATATTTGAGAAAATAAAATTGAGAATGATGGCATCATGTGTTCTAAAGAGTGATATATTATGTCCTAGATATAAACAGTGAATAATAGTAATAATAGAACCTTCAGTCCTGTAAAGATTGAATAAGATCTACCACCAGCAACACAATGGGCTCTGAAGCCTTAAAGATAATCCTGTTGCAAATGCTTTGTGGAAGGTTTTGGTCATACTAAAGTCTCGTATCTTTTCTACCAATTAGAGGAGTTGGTGAATGGTGGAACTGAAGTAGGCGCTTTGGGATCAAACCAAGCTTAAGAAACATAACATCGTCGGTTAGATAAAGATGTGAAAGGTCACAGAAGCAAAAGTCGACATTAATGTTAGTGGTAAGGTAAACGATCCATTTCTGTCGGCATCAAAATGTCTAACGTTGTGTACAGTGTATTCGAGGAGGTTACGGTCATAATAATTATAACAACAGAGGTCACATTGACGTTTCACATTACTAGACCAACCTCTGAAGATAGGCTTTTCTCTTACTTTCGTTGGTAATATAGTGAATACACCCCTTCACTTGTAGAGGCCATCTCTTGTTGACATCAATAACCTTTTGGCAATGTTCAGGTAGTTTGTTGATCTCGGCTTTATAGAAGAAATTGTCAATCCACTGATAGAGCTCAGCTTCGTTATTAAATTCCCCTTCCTTGAAGGCTTTGCTTATTGTTCAGAAAAGATGGCAATCTATTGACACAAAATAAGATCTATATGTATTGTCTGTAGTACAGTCCGATTGCCTTGCAGTGACAACTCAAAGTAAATAATGTCCTGCAAATCCCACCATTCTAGGATTGTAATTGCAAATTTTTGTTTAATGGTGGCTTAAAGGATTCGAGACAGGCGTTGGTGGGGAGATAGGATAGCAATGAAGCGCCAGATTTCGTACAGGACTGGCAGTAGTTAAACTATAAAAATGGGGTATCCACTGGTTTTAGTTTGGTATGTTACTATAGTGTACCACAAACCTGATGTGGATTCACTTCAGCTATCTCAGAGCTAGTCCCGAAGATAATCGAAGATTATCCTGAGTGGGACTAATCTTTGAGAACTTAATAGTTGCTTTCAGTTCAGCTGCGCATGATTGGCTCGCTTACAAATGAGGTCATTGATAGAACATAACACCAGCTCAAGGTCGTGATGCTTACAGTTGGACCAAAGCATCTCCATCACTAAGATTGTCGAATTGGAATAATTTCTCAACAATCCAATAAAAAAGTATTCTAGTACAATTCTATACGTACCTAAAAACTAAAAGAAATGGAAGCTACTACAATGATGAAGATGAAATCCTAAAAAAGTAGTTGCAAAGTTATAAAATGGCTGCAGAAAATTATAGTGAATCGATAAGACAAGATTTCCAACAAGGTTTAAACTAGTGACTAACTGTAACATCTTTTTAGAATGACCAAACCTGACTGGTTTTCGATTATCAAACAGAAACTTGGTTGAAACAAATAATAAGAGTAAAGATGTCCGATTGCAAAATATCAAAATAGCAAGAGCAGCAGTTGCTGAGTGAAGAGTGAGAAGGTGGTGCACGCAGACCTAAGAAGTCTTAAAGAAAGCTAAACTTATCTTTGGTTCCCATAAAGAGGACGACAAGCCATAAAACTCATTGAGGAGCATTTTGCATCCGTTGAAGATAAAGGTAGCGTTAAAGATATCGGAGGCACCAAAAAAGGAGCCCCTGGAATCGCGAAGTCAAGCTCTGGAAACAAAAGAAGAACAATAGTCTGACACCACAGTCGATACATCATCATATAGGCACATTTCCAAACCAACGCCTTATACGTGCGAGTCAAATGACGTGTCGAGGAGGACAAAAAACAAATCCAATAGAAGAAGTCATGACAAAGAAATTTAGTCAAATTTGCTTCATGGATTAGGAAACCAAAAGTGAAGATTATATAAGAAATGTGGCATGCTAAGACACTTTCTCGAACATTACACTATTACTGCCCAATGGGATGTAAAGCTTAATACAACTGGGGTAGCCCCCAAAGCCTGTTGAAAATTGAGATGCCCTTGAGTTTGTATCTTCTATTGTGCACTAAAGAAGTTTTCTCTGGTTTTAAAGTCCAGGCCTTCAAGCCTCACTCCAATTCTAAAAACAACATTTTCAATTCCAAACTTTGATTTTTATTATGATGAAGATCAGCTAGGAGCTGTAGATGACTCAGAAAAAGATCATTGTGGCAATGGTATCTTTTAAGAGCTAAAAATTAAATTGTTCGATTAAGGAATCCATAGCTAACTATTACAAGATGATTCTCCTGTATTTCCAGTTCTGCCCTTATCTTCATCTTCATCTTCAAAATTTCCATCTTCATTCCAGTGCAATAGTTACTTTATCTACTAATCAAAAATTCTGCCTCAAACTTAAATTACTATTAATAGAGAAAAAGTAAGATATAAGCTCTTAAATATTGAGACCAGTAGTCTATCACATCTATTACCATTACACACATTTGTGTTTTCTTTGGATATAGCAACCCTCATAACCAGAAGTACAAAATTTATAGCTTGAATCTCTTCATTCACATCAAATGCAGCTTTGGACCGACATGGTCCTCTTCTTAAGATTGTGCTCAGCTGAAACATCTGTATCTTTTATTGGAGCCCTCTGAATATATAGCAATGATTTTCAAATAAGTTTGCCACGAACGTGGCTGCTTACGTACCCTGGCTGTGGGCGAAATTGTTACTAGTCAAAATGCTCTCTATAAAAAGGACTATAAAAATATAATATAAAGAGCGTACTGATAGTAAACAGTTTCTTTATCTTAGGGGTCATTATCTTCACCTGTTTCCTTTTTTATTCTTGTGGTATTGCATGTATCAAATGCTGGTTACAGAGTGTGACAGCTTCCTCCTATATGTCTTCTTTTATAGTACCCTGCTGCGACATTACTTAGTCTACAAGAAAATTGATTACTTTAGAAGGGGTTGTTGAGTGTAGCTGGAATTATTGACACAAAGTTTCGTCCTTTGGCTTCTTTGTTGTCCACAGCTCCTTTTTAGATATCTTTGTCTCCAGCGTTTTTGTCTTCAATTTCTTTTTTATAAGACATTATTGATCTGACACAGGAGTGAAGTTTTTCAAACCCTGGATAGCCCCTAATGCATCATTATTTTTCCCAAATTCAATGTCTCCTCTAGATGGCGCAAGAAACTCAATCGAACTGACCTTTTGTTATTTTTAATACGCGACACATACTCTTTGGGGGAAGGCAAACGATACCTTTTACTCCATTTTTCACAACAGGCGTCACGTCAATTAATCAAAGAACCCTTTGGTTCTATTATTGTTCTTCTTTTTTAGGATGAAAACCCCCTTTGAAATTTGGATTTTAATGGTTTGGAACACAAACAAATCAGCCGGGTTAAGATGTGCGTTGCTCTGGAAAATAGTGACTGATGCTCTTTGCCAAGTAAAGTTTTCAAAATACAATTCAAAAGGGTAAACATACAAACTTATCTATTGTGCACGTCTAGACGGTGTTGAAGAGGCACAAATACCTGTAAAAACATGTTTACACACAAAGCTTCTTGTAAACATATTAACTTGTTTAAAATATTTCATTAATAACAAATGTCTATAACTTCCTTCCTTCCTAAATATTATTATTAGATTTGCATTTTCTGTGAGACTTGAGTATGACCTACGAAGTGGAAGATTAAAGCTTCTGTTTAATGGCTAAATATGGCCGCTTTTCTGCTAATGTCAGTTCAAATGGACAGATGAAAATCTTGCTTTGATATTGGTTGGTGCTCTCGCACTGGATTATGCTCCACGGCTACAGGTAGCGCGTTTTTTTTTAATTCTTTGTCTTAAAGACTACAGTTTCCAGATATTTGTCAAATCTTTAACATTGCGAACCACACTGACCACAACCATGCAAGAAACTGACCTTGATGACGTTGTCTTCTACTGCGAAACAAAGGAAAAAGTCATTGTTCTGCTATATCCATGTAGTCCGGCCTTTGCAAACAAACGATCAGACTATTAACCTGGAAATGTACAACCTTTTGTTTGGTTATTGACACTTACGATAGCCCCAGAAGTTTAACCTCAACTTCTTAACCCACAAACTCTCGTTAGCACAAATCTCAGCTAATCTAACACAAACAAAGCATTATGTCACCAAAACATATATCAACAATAAGATATCAAATTATCTTGAAGCCTCAAACACACAAAATACTTCACCAACATGTAGAAATACCATAGAAGGATGATAAAATTACAAATTTGTGTTTACGCGACTTCAAGAAAATAACAATCGATTCGTTGCGTCCCAAAATTATCTCTAGCAACGCTATCATAGAGAAAAAAAACATGAAGTAGAGCAGATCATTGTATCTTAATCTGGTACTTAAGCGAAGGTGGTTCGCACGCGGGGATTAGTTTCAACAAACGCCGTAAAGCTCTTAAGATTACGTTGTTTGCCTTTGGGTTATTACGTTCAAGGGTTCATTTACTAGCTTTGCGATTTGGGATGCAAATCCCTGACTGCTTTGCCTAGTTGTGCGCAGCTCCATTAAGATGCAAAGGTACGTTGCGCCCATGTGTAGTGGTGGCGGTTTTCAAAAGTTTCTTCCAGCGAAACCAGCACCCTCGTGCACTACACCAAGTCCTCGCTGGCCTCCGGGATCCTGGCCATGCCCATGGCGTTCAAAAGCGCGGGGTTGCTGGTGGGGACGGTCGGCACTATAATCATCGCCATCATCTGCACCCATTGCTCGTACGTCTTGGTAAGTTTCGATGAGCAGCTCCTTCGAGCTGCGAACTGAAAAGAAAAGTCGCCACAGGTTGCGTCCGCTCACGCTCTGTGTAAGAAGTCCGGAAAGTCGGCCCTCACGTACGCTGACGTAGCGGAAGAAGCATGTCGGAGGGGACCTGCGCGGTGTCAGAAGTACGACCACTTCGCAAGGTAACCACGTGTTTTTACGAATTTTTATCCACCCACAAACTTTAGCTAAAAAGTTTGTGCATCCTTCTTATGTACCATAAAACTATATTAAAACGGAAAATACCCAATCAGGAAGATTCTGAGAGGCCCTTCAAAATGTACTTCTGAGTCTTAAATCATCAGGTGGCATTGAACCTTAAACTTCGCGATTTTTCCGAAAGTATCCTTTTAGCTTCTAACCAAACCTGATGAACGTTTTCCCATCAGAAAGTAAAAAAAACTTAGAAGAGTGGACTAATGGAATTGGTCAGTGAGGCTCCTCATACCTTTGGCGAGCAAACGGTTAAAGCCAAACATGACCTTTCCCAATTTTGACCTATAAAGTAGAAACACTTTTGGGGATTTTAGGGAAGCATGCAATTTGTCAAAAGGAAGAAATCGACGAGTTTGTTGTGAATTTAAATTATTGGCCAATTCTAGTCAAAAGCAGACTATTGAGTTGCTTGGTGTTCGCTCATTATATCTAAAGTGGTCAAATAATTAAAGACGGACAAAACTTCCTTTAAAACTTTTGATAACATTTTTCCGACTCATTTTTGGGAGGATGCACAATTTGTCCAATAAAAGAGTTCAAATAAGTATGGTCTGAACTTAATTTACTGCCAAATTCTAGGCAAGAGCAAATCTGGTGATCGTCATATCCGAAACGATCAAACATTTTTCCCGGCTTTCTGTAACAAAACCACCTTCATCTACTAGCCTCATTTTTGGGACTACGCATAATTTATCCAATAGAAGAGTTCAATGAGTATGGTCTGAACTTAAATTATTGGCCAATTATAGCCAATAGCATACTTGGTGATCGTCATGTCTGAAGCCACGCGATTAAAGACGGACAAAAATTCCTTCAGAACTCAATAGTGGTTTTGGACAACTTCGGGTAATATTTTTCTCGCTTTTCTAGCGAGGACCCATTAAAGAGGTCTTTCAGAACTTAATAGCCTTTAAATATTGGACGCGTGTGGTTTTGACCAACTTTGGATAAAAAATTTTCCAACTTCTTCCAAAGAAACAACCCCGACCTACCAACATCACGCTATAGTGGTATAATTAAGAGGTTTTTGGCAATTTGTTAAACGGAAGAGTTGAAGAAATTTGCCAATTCTAAGAAAAACCAAGCAAACTACTAGTGTTGCCTAGTGAAGGCATGTGGTACCTAAAATAGCCAGATGGTTAAAAGTAGGAAACAGGATCTCCAAAACTCAGCAATCTTCAAACATTGGACGCGGACGGTTTTGACCAACATTAAGTAAACTTTTTCAACTTTTTTCGATAAAACCATCCCGACCTGCTAGTCTCAGGTTATAAATTGAGGTGTAATCTATTATAATTGGTGAAACAGGGAAAATTCTAACCAATAGCGTACTATTGGAATCACTTAGTGATCGTTCACCATAGCTGAAGCGGTCAAACGATTAGAAACGGGCAAAAAATCTTTCAAAGCAAAAAAACCCTTCAAATAATGGACTCGCGCAGTTGTGACTAGCCTTAAGTTATAAATGGTATATTAAAGACATAATTAATTTGGACATAATGTCTGATGATTTTTGTACCATGAACAGAGATTTTGGAAAATTAGTAAAAAAAATATTAGGTATTCCTGTGTAAAGTGGTCACGTAAATTTAGTTTTGTTAGGCCACTTAGGACTATTCACCAAAAGAAGCAGTAAAATTGATGTTGCAAGGAAAAATGTAAACACAGAGAAAATTCCATATACGGACCTTGGCACAACGAAATCAAAATATACCGGAGAAACAACCAAAGAAAGCAGTCATCTGCTAAATTTGGTTTTTCTATCAGTAAGTGCTTATCTGGTGCAGTTCCCTTATCGGACTCATTTGTCCTAGTTTAAAGCCAATCCTTAAAAATACTCATTAAGAACAGCAAATATGCCTGTACTAGTAGTCTGTTAAGGTAAGTCAGACCAACAAAGAAGTCTATCCCGAAATTTTTACTGCATTTTGCTCATCTATGAGAAAAAACTTTACCTGTTTGTTCATTATGAAGCATATTAAGACACTTTTTGAAAGACGAGAAGTGTAAGTAAACTTCATGCAGAAAGACTTTCACCGACAATGTGGGAAGAGTGAGAACTCTTGTAATGTCAAACCTCCAATTGGCATTGAATCACATAAGAATTAGATATGGAACAATAAATAAATTAAAACCCAAACTTTAAGAGAGTGCAGAAGAGACTGAAAGCCATGGCCAGCTACAAGGGCTAGAAGTATCTCTGACAAACATGGCTAAATACATAAAAGAGAGTTGCTTATCAGCTTTTTCAAGAGCGCTTTTACACCATTGTTGCCAATCTTAATAAACAATTACTGAAAAAGGATACTTATACCTTCCACAAAATAGACTTTGGCGCCCCAAAAAGGCATCGCAACCCTAATTTTGGAGAAGAGTACCTGAACTATTGTCTGTGCAATGAGTGTGTCTGAAATATTCTGTATAATCAGCGACTACATCCTTACTACCCCCAAAAGGTACGTTTAATGGGTCCAACCGATTTTGCCTCACGTGTTAACTTTTGTACGTTCTATGGCTAATTTCAGCAAAGATTCGGTATTAATGTGTGGACAAGTATCGTTGGTGGTAGTCTAATTGGGTCCTATTTTCTTCTAATTCATGTAACAGATAGCACGAGTTCTTGGAAGATACCGTTCGAGATCATTTTGACCAAAAATCTGGAAAAGGTTGGATACGCCGATCGGAATTAATTCCTGGCCTCCATGATCACCGGATTTAATTCCAATCGACTTGTGTTTACGAAACTTTGGTAAAGTTAGAAGACAATCTTCTCTACAGGTTTTGCCTGCTCCACGAGAGATTTTATATGTTCCAACTTTTATGAGTGAGTATACCAAAACAAGGATGCAATATTTGCAAAGAAGCAAAATAAAAGTGATATCTGTTGCATGACCTCACAAATAATAACATTAGATAAATCACCCTTCTCGTATAATCAAAATAAAAACACCATTTGGTTGGAATTCGAATTACGTCAGAAGAAGTGGGCAATGAAAATCTAAAGAACTTTTCGGATTTTTGAGTTCACAAGTGCTCTTTTCACACTTTCAGTTAGAAGTAATTAGTAAGGCTACAATATGTTTGTTAACCGATACTCTCTTTATCGGTGATTCATAGTTAAGTTGTCGACATTCGACTTTTTGCATGGCCTTGCTTATTTTTCTCTTTAAAAAGACACAATGCTTCAATCTCTCTATTTATTTGGATTTTTGGTTTCAGATGACTGTCCACTAATCGACTTTCGTCACTTTCCGAACTCTTCTAATCGTTGTAAGTGTGATTTTCAGACAAAGACCTTTTCCTTGTTCTAAATAGTGACTGTTACCCCATTATATGATCCGTCATCATCTTTAGACATTGCAAAAGTTTATTTTATTTTATTGAAAGGGCACGGTATCTCAGATTGCTATCCTGTGACAAGCTATAGAGTTAATAGTAGAAGAAATGTATAGAAGATTCATTTCTTTCAGCCTTCCCAAGACTTTCTTGAAAGCTTCAATTTTCTGTAATTACAAAGCCGCCGGCTTTTGTTTTTAAAATTTCCATCAACAGTACTCTAATTTGGATGGATTTGTTTCAAGGCCCGCTTATCTTATCTGATGTGTAATTTTTTAAAGGTCACCGAGCGCCTAAGGTATTTTGCAATTGCCCCGTTCTCTAAATACCAAACCTTCGACTGAAAATGTCATATCTACGTGGAAAGGTGCGCGCGTACCGGGCATTCTTGACAATTGAAAATTTTTCCATACCTTAAGTAGCTTCTTATCCGATCTTTCGTAAGTGTGACTGTAATTTTTAGCCGAATCAACGACCGCCTCTCGGCTTCCCTTGTAGTAACCTGCAATGACACCTTTAGATGAGTGCGGAAACGAAAATAGAATCTTGAAAACAAAAGTGGTGTTAGAATCGCATAACGGTACCGCCCCAAAACGATGCGCTTGGTCGCCTGGATACTGCCCAGCTAAATCGAAAAAAGCTGAATGAAAGAGTTTGTTAAAACCTTAACTAGTTTCCAGAAAATATTGATCGCTATATCGAGGATTTCTAGCTTGCTCTCCCAGACTTTCAAAAAGGTGGTTTTGACTTTGACAGCTAGTTCTTTGTGCTCCTGCTTATCTTGGTTATCACAGTATTCGACGTTGTATCCTGTACTTCTTTAAGACTCTTTCTTTCGTTCAGTTTCGAAAGCAAAAGTAAGATTAATAGGAAAGTGGTTGGCGCTTCTACAAAGCCTCTTCTATACAAAAAACGGAAATGGGTCACACGTGGGTCCTCAAATAATTGTTGAAGGTCAAACTTTAGCAGTTTCTCGAGTAAAGATCACCTGCATACATAATATGCCGATGAATCGCATAATTACATAATTGAACGACCTCGAACCTCTAAAAGCAATTGTGCTGTCCGATGGTCTTCTTTTTGTAAGGTTATTGCAAAGCAAAATACTTATTATATTTGTAGGATAAGAGGGTTTTTCTTAATCATGTTATCAGCAAAGGTCGTCGAAATTTTTCATGCCATTGTTCAAAGAGACTTCTTCAAGGGAAGTGGATAGATGCGCCCGGAAGTATATATGGTGGTAGGTCATAAATTCTTAGAAGTTTTTGGAGGGCAGGTCTTTTTGGCATACCCCCACAATGAAGGCACCTACGTCATCACCGACCGTATAATGATCTTATATGGGATCAGATTGTTGATCAGAGATTCTCGAAATACTTCCCAAGTTTGCTTGGAACCAAAGATGGTCATAAATTATAGAAGTTTCTTGTAGGTGGATCTTCTGCTATATCCCCATAATGAAAGCGTCTAAGTCATCACCGACCGCATAATGATTTTATATAAGATCAGATTGTTGATCAGAAAATTCTCTACATACTTTTCAAGTTTGCATAGAACCAAAGATGGTAATAAATTCTGAGAAGGTTTTTTGTTGGCGGGTTTTTTTCATATCCCCACAATGATGGCGCTTAAGTCATCACCGACCGCATAATGATTTTATATTGCATCAGATTGTTGATCAGAAGATTCTCTAAATACTTCTCAAGTTTGCATGGAACCAAAGATGGTAATAAATTCTTAGGAGCTTCTTGTAGGTCGATATTTCTGCCATATCCCCACAATGAGAGCGCCTACGTAATCACCGACCGTATAATGATTTTGTATAGGATCAGATTGTTGATCAGAAAACATTGTTAATCTGTTTTGGACGAAGCTTCCAAGGATTTAGTGATAACACCTACATCACATATATTTTTAGTTAATCCGGCAAATTAATCAAAAATTTATAAAGTGGTACGCATCTCGAGCATGTGCTTCAAAAACTTAAAAATTTTACATTCCTGTTCCGATACCGCACCGAATATGTGTCATAGAAAATATCAACATAAAATATAGTACAACAATCGAGTCAAGAGTACTCGTTCGCTGTATTTAACCGATAAGAGTAACTAGACGGAAAATAGTGCGATTGCTTAATTGTTGTCTTGTGCTACTTTACGTTACAAGGTTCAAACCCCGCTGAAAGTAACCGACTTTCAAATTAAAAATCCTACAAAGGAGAAAATCAATGATTCCCTCGAATTTTACAGGAAACTAGTGGACATCGGAATATTCTCCACGTATTTCGGGGCCTGCAGCGCTTACGCCGTGATCATAGCGAACCACTTGGGAAAAGTGACAGCGTTCTACTACGAACCAATAAACATAAGGCTGTACATACTGATGCTCTTGGTCCCGCTACTGCTGCTTTGCTACATACCCAGCCTGAAGTACCTCATGCCAGTGAGCGCCATTTCCAACCTTCTCATGGCCGCAGGGCTCGCCCTGACTTCCTACTATTTAGCGCGGGACCTCCCGTCTGTGCAAGAGAGCGAATTAGTTGCCGACATCTCTAGGTTTCCGACCTTCTTCAGTATCACCATATTCGCGTTGCAAGGCATCGGATGTGTAAGTGGCGAAGAATCTGCTATGTGGTTTGCTCCAATCGTAGATCTATTGCAGGTCATGCCTCTAGCAAACAGTATGAAGAGACCAAGCAACTTCCTTGGTTGCTGGGGTGTATTGAATCAAGGCGCATTCATCGTAGCCGTCCTGCACATTTTCCTGGGGTTCCTGGGGTATCTCCAGTATGGGGACGACACCTTGGCGAACATCACTTTGAACCTGCCGAACCAGGAATAGTAAGTTGATCAATGGATTGATTATCCTATTTGCCTGTTTGCGGTTTTAGCCTAGCGCAGGCCGTACAGATCTTGATTGGTTTGTCAATTTATGGAGCATACGGCATCCAGTTCTACATATGCTTCCAAATTATGTGGACAAACATCGAACACCTGTTTAAGAGTAAAGCTACTCTAGCAAAGTACTTGTTGAGGACTACCATGACGGTACTGGCAGTTGCGTTGGCCATAGCAGTACCCAGCATCGGACCTTTCATTAGTCTGATAGGCGCATTCTTCTTTTCCATAACCGGCATTTTGATACCGATTGTGATAGAGATCATCACCTTCTGGGAAGACGGTTTTGGATACTACAACTGGATACTAATCAAAGACGTCGTAGTGATCATTACGGGGCTGTTGGCCCTCATTGTAGGAACTAAAGACGCTATATTAGACATTATAAAGTTATATGTTTGATGGTGTTCATCCGAGTTAGTTTGTAGGACTAAGTTATTTATGACGACGCTATGTAAATACTCAATGGAAATGCTCATATTGTCAATATTTAAGTATAATATTTCTTTACAAAAACAATAATCTATTTGTACACTAATAATTATCGAAATGATCTAAAACCATTCCTCAAATCTTCATCTTCAAAATGAATTGTAATAAAATTAATTGATACAACCAAACTTGCCAATCCCCACATTCTTTTTTCACTCTACAGTAGTGCTATCAGCACAAACCGGTAACATTAGGAGCACGATACTCCAAGGGTTCTTAAGAGAACTGGAAAAACTGTAAAACAAGGTCACCCTAACCTTAGGGGTCTTCAAAGATATAACACAGAAAAATGTAATCGCTGTAGACTCCCGAAAGTGGTAGTGGCAAAAACGGAAACCACCTCCTCCATCAGGGGCCAACCGATAATGAACAAGAAAGATGTAGGTCGAGACCCAGGTATCTTCAACCAACTCCAAAAGCGCAAGTAATCTGCTTGTGCTTTACCCCATAAAGCACCGCTCGATCCACGCAAGAGAATAGAGTATAAAGAATGCCCGGTAGACGGTTACGGATTTCGAGAATAGCAAGATGGTTGACGTGCCACATAACCTGCACAAAGCGACACCTACCCACGGTTGACCAACTTTGGACGGACTAGAGAGACCACCACTAAAGATGATTAAAGGACTAAGCGCTTGGAACATACGGATCCCACGACAATATAGTCTAGTAGGCAATGACGGTATATGACTACCGACTTCTAAGCGTTGTGGAAGTGTGGAAGTTCGATGGTCAACAACACAATCCCAAACACTACACAACTGCAACACTTATGGCCTGGGAAGTCGTAGTCTATGATAGTCATTCCCTATATAGATAAAATCCTACAACTCCCATTCCTGATCAGAATTTAAAATACGACATTTTAACAGGATAATGCGTAGCCACATACGGCTTTGGTTGGCCAAAACTATCCAAGCCGTGACCAAAAACTTCTATAGCTTATCCGCTTCCCGGGCATGTCCCCTGTTGATTATATGTGGACCAATTAACATGTCAGTTGTCGCCATGCTGTGGTATCCAGGATTTGAAACTCCCCTTCCAACAAGACTAGGAGCGACTACCGCGGGACAACATCAAGTATTTGTTCGACTTCATCCCGGACCACATTACTGCGAGGCGCTATTGAAGTTGGTCGGACTACGTACTACAGATCTGTAACTGTCTTTCTGCTGATGTTTTTGCGATCACGTGCATCATTTATTTGTATCATTATGTCAATAAAGTTTTGGTCAAATCCAATGTTACTTTATCCAGTTCCACTTAGTTTTTATATGAAAACTATACCAACTAATTCCAAAATAAATTAGAACGCAAATTACACCCGAGCCACGCTCCTGTACTAAAAGGGGCAAGATAATTTCCCTTGGTGGTAACATTGTCCATAATATTGCCTAAGTTATCTCTTGTAGCAGTTTTGCACCGAAAAGGTGTCATTGCACCGAGCTACCAAGGCAAAAAAGAATACAGACATAAAGATAGTAAAGTACTGAAAACAAATTTTCTCAGACTCGCTTCTCGGCTATGCTGTTTGGTAATTGCCTTTTGTTCAGTGTGATATAGGTAAGCAATAAAGTCTATGGACACAAGAGCACTGAGTCTAAAAGTACTTTTAAGTGAGGTAGCAATAGCATAACAATTTCCACATATTCTGGTGAAATTCTGGAGACAATTGCTGCTAGGGGCTGACCTCTAGGGGGAGTTTCATCCAGATGGTGGACAAGCTCCTTGTTGAACTAAATAGATAAGCCTAATAGGGTCAGGGATATGCAGACATTTTGGTAACATCCACCTAGGGGAAATTTTCCAACTTCTTTATAGAACACTATAGGTATTATGGAGAGTTTGTATCCTGAGTAACCCGCCTCCCCGCCATCCTCAAAAAACAGCACTGGCATAATTTGTGAAAAGTAGAACATTGGTTAAGTTAAAATTAGTACATCTCTTCAACGAACAACTGCAAATAAGGCATGATGCTATATATCTTAGAGTAAACGAAGAACAAATAACACCCAAAGCAAACGCTGAGTAAAACACGAGGACAGCTGTACATAGATATAGTGAAATACGGTATCCTCAACCAAAAAAATTGACACTCCAGAGTCTTGCTTGTTTATATATACCAAAATAACACGCACATAGTCACAAACTCATTACTGGAAATGTTTGCTGACACAATGTCAGCTAAGCAAAACAACCAAACCTTTTAAAATCTACCTTGAGTGTATTTAAAAAGATGCGTGGATACTATCGGACATAAAGATAGATAGTGCCAAAACTAACTGCAGTCGCAATATTTGAGAAATCTCCTCAATTGAATGCATAAATCTCTGAGAAAACATACTACAGCGTTCCGAGCAGAAATCCAATCTATAGAAGTGTACGTAACAATGGAGCAATCAAGCTAAGACCATCCTTAACATAAGAGATAACCAAGCTATTTACCAGATCAATTCTAAACTAGTTTTGCTGCACCATTAGAAAAGGGATCAGAAACTAAACTTTAAGCCTAGTTTTCAGCTGGCTAAATTATTGCGTAATAGAACTGAAGCACAGTAAAGAGGCAGTTAGAGCTCCATCTAAGAAAATAACAAATTGCATACTGTGACTAAACAGTAGACTGATGACTTGGTTTCTGGAAACTGGCCCTACACGATCATACACACTAGGTGTTTAGAGAAAAAACCTCATTTTCACTGAAAGAAGAGGATGAAACAGCATCGACTGTAAAGCTCTTGCTTCTGGGAGGAGCCTCCTCTCAAGAGGCGTGGTGAAAAAACTCCTTAGTCTGATAAAGACGACAAACTTTTTCCATAAATAAGTGATCAGATAAAAAAGAATAAGCCTTAAGTGTGCAGCGCTAATGTCTTGTGGTAAAATTAAGAACCTCAACTACCTGCCATTTGGTCACTCTGAGAACTATTGCAAGCTGTTTTGCTGTTAATGTAAAAGCATTTGAAGCATAAGCCACGACTACTGGAACCATATGCCATTCTACTCATAAACTCCTCAACTTCCCTATTGACACCTGTGTTATCAGGGAAAGGGACAGAAACAGAAACAGTATGAAGTACTCCATCCAAAAAGAGTCTATCAGATCTTCTGGTTAAGTTAGATTGATATTCACCACAGAGAAGGCTTTCAACTCCCATGGTAACAGAGAAGATGCAAGGTTTAGAAGATTTAAAAAGTCGCCATTTTACTTCCATCGGAGTGTGATAAGAAGTAAAGTATAATAATAGTCAAACATATTAACAATGTCAAATTTACTGCTGGGTACTTACAACTTAGAACAGTCTTTACACAGTTATGTTATCCCTAAATATAATGAGCTAATGTATTCTTCTCAGTAATAATAAGTTTTTTCAACTCCTTCTCCATCTTTGCAAGGGCTCAGTTTGAAAACCAAATGAATGTCTTCAAACCAAAAAAAAAAATCAATTCAATTCTGGTTATACCTTCTGCTTGACCTTTCCAAAATCTTCACATCAACATAGTCACCAAGCCTTGTGCTGTATTATCTTTGGTTTTGGAAGAACTACCAACAAAATGACTGCCGTCATCAATTTCATAAAGCGAGAAGGGGTTAGTACTATCTTTTCCGAGAGCTACTTATCTGAAGATTTGTCTCTTTTCTTTTTTTAGAACTTTGAAGCATTATCCTATTTATGAGACATCTTTTTTTGTGTAATTTAATGTGTCGGAGTGTTCAACTTTGTTGACTTATATGCCAATTCTAGCAAGATCATCCAATCGTTTGAAAAGACAAGAGTTCTGATTTTGCTGACCTGTGAGATGCAGTTGCAACCACACAAGTGCTTCAAGCTAATATGAGCTTCATTGTTAACATAAATGGAACAACTTCCTGGTTCATCTTATATTTCTTCCTCTGTTGAGACAGTAACCTCCTATCTTCTGGATATCTTCTGGAACAAAAGCTTCTGATAAAGTTCGTACTTCTGTACGATTGCTGATTTCTAATAGATGAAGACAGATAGTATTGCCCATCATACCTATCCACTTTAAAGAGATCTGATAACTTTTGTTAATAACAGCTTTTGGAGCTACAGTCAATTCTGTAGTCATGATATCCCTCGGTGTGCTACGTATGCTGGCGATCACCACTCAGAAGTCTATGCTAAGAAGAGATCTTCAGCAGAGGAGAGAAAATTTGTTTTGATAAAAATTTAGAGAAAGAGACTTTCTGCTTTCTATATTAAAAGATAGGGTCCTGGAGAAATATCGGTACAACGAAACCCGCAGTAATTTTTTCACTGCGCTAACCAGTAAAATCACAAAAACTGTCGAAGTCAGAGCTACCGTTGGCAGAGGGGGAAAGCATGCTAAAAATCCTCTACTTGATCATCAATTTTATCTGGAGACTAGTGGAGGTCTTAACAAACAGCATCTCTTCAACTCCACTCGTCCATATAGAGAATGTCATTTTCCACACCACCATAGACAAATCTGAGACCTTAATATGAAATTGATTGAGTTAAAAGATTAATTTTAGACAATAAAATAAAAATTTTCATCATCCTTCCGAATTGTCAATAGGTTTTTCTAACAGCATCGATTAACAGTTCTTTATCTCCATGAGTTACTCCTTTAGCTTATTTTGGATACCATGGCTTAGCTTGGTGATTCCAAGAAGGATCTTGGTAAGATCACAAACCCTATTATCAAAATCATCTGCACTAGTTCTACTATAAGGCACTCTCATGCTCTTGTTATTCTCCATTATCTGGTTGTCTCTGTAGCAACACAATTTTCTCTTTCGTATATGAAATTGTGATAATGGAGAACAATTTTCATTTGAAGTATAACTTTTACGTCACTTATGAGAATATGTCTCTTACCGATGGTAGAATCAATCTGTATCAATCAAATATATCATCATTGGCTTCATGATGTCCAATCTTTCTCTCCCCTTTTGCTCAATTCTACTACTAAAAACCATGCAATCCTTTGTTGATCTTTTTCATTTTCCATTAGGAAATGCGTCTTCCTAAGCCAGAAGATGATGATTTTCCCCTCGTTTTTAAATTTCTCTTCCTGACTTTGCTCACAACTTGGATAACGAGATTTTTTTTGTAAAAAGGTGTGTTTGCAATTCTTCTCCATTCTCCTTTTCTATTAGTGAGTAAAAGATGTTCACAGCTAAAAAAATCAACTATCCATTCCTCTCATAAAACAACTGTCGGTTTTGCGGATTGAACAGGCTGCTTCTTCCTAATGATTAAATGTGTTATAGGACCAAAGGTCAGTGACCTCGCTATGGGATGAAAGGCACATCGGTTCCATAGGTACAAAATTCAAAATCATATCTCTAATGTCTCTTCTTTTCAAAGCACTTAAAAAGTCCTTCCTTAAAAACATAACTGCTTCTGCTATGTCTTTTGATATCATCCAAGATAAGGGGTTGTGTAGAACCTGTCAGGGTAGATATCCAGGACATGTGTGTGCAAAATGTGTGACAAAAGAATTGCTATTCGAGACGTAAAGAAATAAAAGTTGTTGTCTTACCCTTCCCCACATTTTTGAAATTGAAGCATTTGAATTCCTTTCTTTGAAACTTACCGCATCTCATCTATGGCCTCATTTTTTCCTGGTACATCAAATTCTTTGCATTATCAATTTACTCACCCACATTATCTTACTCTTTGAGCTGCAGCAAGAGAAATTAAATGCAGTAAACCATCCTTGTAGAAAGGAGTTCAGTCTGACCATATCTAGCAATACACTGAGCAACGTTTTCATTTCTTCTGACAAAACATTTCCATAAATACCACATTGTTGTGGTCACGACTTTATAAAAAAAATTAGAAATAATCATTTAAAAAGTTCATTTTTTGCCCAAACACTTTAAAGAAAGTTGAATCCCTATTGTGTCACAAAAACCTTATAAGATCACCATCACGATCACGATAAACCTTCCAACTACTTGCCACAAGTCACATATTATTATTACTTCCTTCTTCATTACTAGATTCATTGGAACATTCAATGTCATTTAGTAGTGGAAAAGTTTTTCTATGACTAATTTCATCTCCTCGAAAGTCCAACTTAGTATATCATCATTTTTCTACAAGTAAAATCGCGCGATCACCTCTGCATCAAAAAAAACTTGTCCTATCTGTTGGTTAAAGTCCGTATTATACCAGAGTATATAGTAACACAGTAGTTGCACTGTCGTTTTTCTTTTTTTTTCGGATTTTTCACTGCGCAGGACCCAGGGACATGGCTACGAGCTTTGCTTTCGTATCAAGTAAAGCGCGAACGTCGGCACCTTTGATCTCGTATTCCAAGATATGCCATCGCGCAGACCGTAAAAGCAAACATGGCGACGATGTTATACATGGGTTATTCAAAAAGGTTTTAGTGAGACAAACGAGTATAAATTATGATATATCGATATACAAAACCTTATTGCAACAACAAAATATAAATGAAATTGTATTGTTTGTAACAGATTGTTTTAATATATATATACGAGGCGCATTCATAAAGTAAGGGCCGTTTGCATGTATATAAATAGTGGCGCTTCGAAGCACAGTTTTACCACTGCAGCGCCATCTACTGACTCATTGCGAAGCTACAGCGTCATTTGTTTTGATTCTGAAATTGTATTGTTGTCAGTGAATGCAAAGAACAATGGCCGCGAAAATCGTTGATCCCGCCAAGTGTGAAGTGCGTTCTGTGATTCGTTTCTTATGTGCAAAAGGATCGTCGGCTGCTGAAATTCATCGGGAGTTATGCCTGGTTTACGGACCTACAGTTATGAGTGAAGGAAAGGTTAGACAATGGTGCCGTTATTTTACAAATGGCCGAACAAATGTCCATGACGAAGAGCGGAGTGGCAGGCCCAGTATCCAGACTGATGAAATCGTTTCACAAGTGGACCAAGCACTGCGATCTGATCGTCGATTGACGATTAGTGGCCTGGCTGACAAATTTCCTCAACTTGGACGCACTACTGTTTACAATATTGTCAACTGGTTCAACTGGTTCAACTCTCAGGCGGCAAGCTTCTATGCAGAGGGGTTAAAGAAGCTGGTGCAGCGGTACGAAAAATGCTTAGAAGTGAACGGCGATTATGTAGAGAAGTAAAGTAAGATTGTACCTAACTAAATATGACAATAAAATTTGTTTCTTATGAGTACATTTTTTTCTGTGACCAAACGGCCCTTACTTTATGAATGCGCCTCGTATGTATATAAGTATTATAATTTGCGCTCGTCAAATTTATAACAGACTATATAATTTTTTGAATAATCCCTATGTAACATGGTCACCATGTCTGCCTTTGGGTCTGCACGGCGGAAAATCTAGGGACACGAAATCAAAGGTACCGATGCAGAGTGCAACTAGTATATATTATATATAGTATATATTGTGGATTATACCAGCTTCTAACAAAAATTTTAAAGATTTGCTATGCTGTTCTCTGCGCTGCTGTGGTTCTGTTTGTTTATGTTTTATGTGCACGTGTCGGCGTAAGATATTTAAATTAATTTCTCTTCTAGATACGATAACATGTCTACAGAGTGCTGTGTCTTCAACTGCAAAAGCAACGTTAGCACCAACCACAAGCTCAGCTTCTTTCGCTTTCCGGCAGACCCGAAGCGGTAATTAGTCCCTAAATGTTAACCCCATTAGTTAGCTCGAACACAACTAAGTTGGGCCAGAGCTCGCTTCAAAGCATGGCCTGTTGCCTCTTAACCTATTTTTTGTCCAGTTAGTATTGTATAAATTTCTGATCCTAGGTGTGACGTGTGGTTGGCGCTGATAGGCAGAAAAGACCTGAAGTCCCTGGGACATCAATTCCTGCATCGGAACAGGAAGATCTGCTCACTGCATTTTGAGTCCCACATGTTCGCTGGCCTCTGCGGTAACAGGTTGCTACGGGACGCTGTGCCAACAGTTTTTGCAAATAACACGGGTTGCATAGGTGAGACCAAACGGGAAGTTCTGGAGGGACTAGACTGTGTTTTGTTTGTATTGCAGGTGTTCAGACAAAACCCCCTGATGAAACTGAGACTGTTCCTGAAGATCCGCTGTCCATAGGTAATAAGTGGTAGCTGGAATGATATCTAATCATTTTATTTTAGATATAAAGTCATCGATGCAATTTGTGCAAGACAGATGATCCCCAAAATTTAGATGAATGAATGAATGGCTTAACACCCCTTGGAGGGGTTTCGCCGCTTCTAAGGAAGCTTTCAAGATCCTTTGCCCGTTCAAAATTTAGATAGTCAGTTGAAAAATCAATTTAGTGTAATGGGATCATGTGTATTGTGTGGTGCCAACAGTTTTTGCACATAACACAGATTGCATAGGTGAGACCAAACGGGAAGTTCTGTAAGGAGTAGACTGTGTTTTGTTTTGTTTGTATTGCAGTTGCTCGGACAAAACCCCCTGATGAGACTGAGACTATTCCTGAAGATCCGCTGTCCATAGGTAATAAGTAGTAGTTGATACGATGATATCTAATCTTTTTTTTTTAGATATAAAGCCATCGATGGAATTTGCCTGGACAAAACTCCCTGATGAGACTGAGGATTCGCTGTCCATAGGTAATAAGTAATAGCTGATACCATGATATATAATCCTTTTCTTTTAGATATAAAGCCAAAGATGGAATTTGTACAGGACGCAGATGATCCCCAAAATTTAGATACTCGATTGAGAAATCCCATCATTTGGGATCATGTATATTGTAAGCTGAAGTAAATGTAAATAAAAAATATACAAAAACAAGCGAAAATCGAACACAAAAAAAAACAAATAACAGCAAAAACTTGATAAAATGGTTGCTTGTATCAAACGGTGAATGGATTTGATCAATAAACTATTACAAAGCAAAGAACTACACATATTAGCTTAGAAAGAAGTTTTAAGTTACAGAAAAAGCTTATAAAGTATTTTTTTAATGAAATACCTTTGTAGAGTGGTTGTAATTTGTACAGAACCTGTCACAGGAATGCGTGGTGTTGAAAATTATTTTAGACAAGTCTATTTGCCTAGTTTCAACACTTCCAGATTATTTATTTTAGTTTTCGTGGGCTTGTAAGAAATCGACCCGTGCAAAAATATGTCTTTCTAAAGACAATCTCTCATTTTTTTCTTGTATTGTTTTGGTAAATCAGTAACGTACATTTTGCTAAAGTTAATTTGCATAAAACGCAACATCAAATTACTTGCAGACTCACAGATTTTCATGTTTGATCAGTTTGATTCATAATTTCAAACCCAAATGATATGTCGCTGGTTTAAACGTTATGTAACACTTGTAACTAAATTGATGGTCGCTCACATTAGCTCAACCATAATTCTCCCAACAGGTTCTTTACAAGTTACAACCACTCTAAAAGTTTATATGATTGATGGGTAGTACAACCAGTAAGCGATATGATTCTATTTAAAAAATACCATTAAATTAATGCATCGTGTGGTTGGTTCTTAGGTTATAAGGCTGTGGTGTTCTGAAGATGTCTGCCGCAATTGTGGACAAAACGTCAAGAGTTGCTGAACTCCGACCACGGCTTTATAATCTGAGAACCAACCATGCAATGCACCATAACACCGGCTGTGAAAGCCTTCCCATCTATTTGACCATTAAATTAGCTTAGGATCTCCAAAAAGAATTTATTTTTTCTAGATCTAAACTAATAATTCCCCTACTCGAATATTTTTTAGATAATTCGGCCGTATAATAAAAAGGGTAGAATTGAAAGATTGATAAAATGCTGGGACGCACGAAAAAACAAATATGAATAGAAGGGGAATGAAGCAACAATATATAAACACCCTACTCTTTGTTACTTGTAGTCTTTCCAAAAGTTGAGTTTCTGGAAAGAATGTTTTGATATTTTCGCCAAAAGTAGAGGAAGGATTGCATCACCACAAAAGAGCTTATCAAGAATAACATTGGTTTCAGTGAAAACAAAAATGTAATTAATAATATTTTGGTCACCTTGCAGACGCGAATATTTGCATTTTCATTTTCTAAAGTTGTCTTTGGAATGTTATGACACAAAAGAGATACTAAGCATTGTGAGCCTGATCGTTTTTCTGCACATCTCTGTTTAACAGACCCAGAAAAAGCCTTTGCTTACTTAGTTGATCATATCCTTCCCTAAGGGAAGAAGTTTTAGCCAACGAACATCTAGATGGCGTCATGTGCCAATGAGCTCACTCAATGTAAACCTGTTGTAGCAGGCAATGAGATTAACATGAGGGTTGATTTTACACTTGAATTCGAGTAATTCATGCTGATAAAAATTTGTCTATTGGAGAAGGATGAGAATTCTAACCGAGCAATGCTGTGGATCGTGAAATACCTTGAAGTTATGCTGTACCGACATACGTCATAGGGTGTCTAATCCGATATCTCAACACTTACGAGAATTAAGTGCGCGCGCATGCACGTGGCTATCCAGAAATATTTCAAGGTCGTCATGGTATGCCCTCTGTGGACAGTCCAACATTGTGAACAAGTGAACGTAAAGTTTTAAAATGTTGGTGCAAGTATAAAAAATGAAAATCGTGGGCAGAAATGTATGACACTAGTTCTGCAATTAAATTCTAAAAAGGCTTTTGCTCACAGTATCTAAAAGTTTTATGGACGTTACCAAAAGGATGATGATTATTTTGAAAGCCAATAAAGGTAATTTGTTTGTTTTCTGATGCCATTCACCAAACTTCTTACACACATCATGTAATGGGTATTACCTTAACTTCAGTGTATCTATACTTAAACATCAACGCATGCATACGATTTCTATTTTCCAAATCCGAACATTTTTCGACTGTAATGGGGTATTTTTGAGTATGGTTTAATGGATCAATGGTTGTGGTGACAATTTTAGTCTTCCGGCCCTTTTTATTTTAAACTTTGGAATCTAATTTTTCCTGTCTAAGAAAGCTCATCTACTTAGTGTACTTTTCGTCAATATGCACCAGTGGGACTTCACGTGTTTTTGAGAAGGGGGAAGGAAGGAAATTAATACATCACAAATTTTCTGCTGGCATAAAAGGCTTGATACAGAGAAGATTAGCCGCTCATATCAGAGATTAATCCTGCTTCGTGTTTTCTAACATCCACTAGTCAATTAAAAAGTTTTAAGGTAGACTCATTCACGATTTTTCTGAACACAAGTACTAACCCTTTTTTTGCTACTCTCATGTTACCCTTAAGGAGATCTATAAAAGTATAGCTTAAAATTTTCACAGAACAAGAGCGAAATGACCAATATTTCAAACAAGCCATTAGACAATGTAGCGTCTCAAAATACGAAGAAACAAAAAATTAAAAAATTAAATAATCGACAGCAAAAACATTCATATTTAAGAAATTAAGGGTTAGCAAATAAGAATAAGTATAACAATATAATTAATTTATGACACACAACCCTTTTAGATGTACACATAGTGCACAAGTAATAAAACAAGAAGTTGAATAAATGTTACAATAAAAAAACTCTTGGGGGAGGGGGGCGTACTCTGAACAGTAATTGGCTGATGAATGAATATCATACCTTATACAATTGAATAGTATGAACGCACCTTTATATTCGTCAGTATACATATAAACAATACCTTACACAACATATAATTTTAATTTTTTAATAATTATCACTACTTCTGCAATGATATTCCTTTTTAATTTAAAATAAAATTTAATATCAGTCGTATTTCAAGTGATGTACACATGATGTGCTAAACAATACAGCATACAGCCATCAAGTCAGTCAACTTAACGGGTGTGAGGTGACCGGCTAGTTCCTTCCCCAAACTTTTATTAAAAATAAACCTACAAAAATTGAAAAGGAATATTTAGGTAAAAGTGCGAAGGCGATTGCTTATCTTCCATGTAAATACGTAATACAGCCAATAAATCAGTTTAAAGTACCTGAGGTGTTTAATATTCATAATGACTTACATAACCTCAAAATCAAAGGTAAACATTTCGTAACCAAATAAAGTAACCTTCGGTTGCCGTTGCATATCACCACGGGACGTTTCCCTGGCGTTCGCTGTAAGCAAATACTAAAATTGTTAACCTTAAACGCCAATCAATAGTTTGACAGTTCAAGGGCCAAACAGCCCTTGATGCACATCATTTAAAATCGCCCCGATTTTGGATCATTTGCTCTTCTAGTATTCTCCCCGCGTTGGAAGCCGAGGAAACCCCCGGCCCGCGCTTTTATCGGCATTTACCTATCTGTACCTGACAGGATAGGAAATCAAGACGGTGTGGGGCTTGACAGGCAAAATTGTTTTCGAGAATTGTCTAACAGGAGTAAATTCGTATAGGGACGAACCCCAAACTTCAAAGTAGCATGTCAAAGCAGCGGGACAACCACTGGTCCAACTATGCCCTCAGGATAATCGTCAACACCGCTTCCCACCCGCTGGAGTATGCCAAAGTTTTAATTCAGGTTAGACGGCCTTGCCACTTGCGCTGCAAATCTACTCCGTTCACTGTTTAGATCGGCCACGAGCCAATCGCGCCCCGCCCCACCAAGACGTTCTTCGGGAAGCCCGCACTGAAGCTGCCCAATATCTTTGAATACGGTAATCAGGTTTTGGTGAGAAGTGCAGCATTATGCACAAGTGTTTTGCAGTTAAGCACATCAAATCGGTTGATGGGTTCACTGGCTGCTACCGGGGGCTGGTGCCAAAGGTTTGCGGCAACCTGGCCAGTGTCATTGCTAGTCAGAAGATGATCGAGCACATGGAGTTCGATAAGGAGGAAAACGCAGATGAACTGGACGATGCAGAGGATGAGAAGCGGTAGGTTGGTGGGTTGGAGTGCTTGTGCATTTAACTGGCGCCTGTTGTAGGAAAGAAATGTTCATGAAGAGTGTGAAGAAGGATTTAGTCAGCCGAATAACTGCCATCATTGTCAGCCACCCCTTTCATGTTATTACTATTCGTATGATGGCGCAGTTTGTGGGAAGAGAAACAAAATATGGGTAAAAAACCTTACGTTATAATTATAGGTGTAACATGATTGTATATTTTGTGAGTGCATAGTAAGTTCACTGTCTGATACATTAAGGAGGATGTGCGATATCAGATTTGATAGCACTTTCAGTGAGTAATGGTCTTTCGAAATACTGCAATGCATTTTAATTCGAGCGACATTAAATTTGCAACATGGCGCGCATTAATTTCTACTTGGATATGGTTATTTAGATCAGGAAGTAGCCTCTCATATGCTCGCTCTCGCTAATTGATTGATGTACACCATCTCTAATACCAGGCCACAGACGACTGCATTATTACAAATACTCATTGATTTCTAGTGACCAAGTAGGAGGAACTTAAGATCAAACCCATGTCCATCTCTGCTTTAATAACTGGACTGGACTAAACTATTATTGAATGATTTTATATTTGTCAAGTGATTTTGCTGTGAAATGTTGCTCAACTTAAATTTTGAAACTGACAACCTGGGTCACCTGTGATGTTGCTCAGTATATTGTGTTGAATATTTTGATGCCACATATGTCCACTACATCACTAGCTTAAATTGACTGCAAGACATCAGTGAATTTACTCACTTACTGCTTTACTTTTGGCTTGATCTAATGCTTGAAATCTAATAGAGGTCTTCTAGTTTCATTTAAATGCTTGCGTCATTAATGATTCGTTGACTATAGTAACTAGATGCCATTTTTCTATTCATTGTATTTCACTATATGGAGATAATTCAAAGTTCTTCTCCCACCATACACAGCAACACATTCACCTTAGTGTTTAAAAGGTCATGTTCTACATGTTAAAGATCTTCCTCAAATATAGATCCTCCATTAAAGAACCAAACAGATGAACGTCACTGAAGAATGATTCCAACAGATTATGACTGCAGCATTGTTATGTCATTTATCATACAAAAATTTTGAATGTCTAGTGATTTTATGGGTCTTTTTCTAGCAGAGAACCATTGTATTGTGTATAATAGTAAATAAATCATGATAAGGCAAAGCCCTGATTGTAATGAATCAGGAGCTGTCTGTTTTGCTTTTGGAAAATTCATCAGTGCACCAATTGCAGACAGTTTTAATAATAATAATTCCCGTTAAGCACTAGCTTGACTAAGGATAAAATTATCTTCTTTTTTTATTTAAAGCAGTTTGCATGTACATCTGACCATGCAAGCTCATATAATTATGAGTAAAATGATGTCATGCTCTAAGACAGATATATCTAACTGAGGTTCTAATTAAACAGTCAGCCAACAAAACTAGTGATAGCCCGCTCACTAAAATCACTTAAGTGAGCATGCCTCCTAGGTGCGAGCGGAATATTGATCAACAGCTAACAAAAACTGTGGGATAGAATTATGCTGCTTCAAAGCTTTCAATGTTATACCAATTTCGCCTAGTCTGATTTATCTTTGCTCTATATCTAACTTAATCTAATCTACCCTAATGTAATGGGGGAAAGATAAAATGCAACAGTAATTGCTCACAAACGATCTGGGAAATTGGAGAATCAGAATGTCTGGATGCTCATACCTAGCGTCTCTGTCCAGCTTACAGTTACAGAGTTGGACTTTAATAAGCTACAAAACGCTAAAGATAGTCTTAAATGCCCGATTCTGGACCATCTGGGATGGGATTTAGAAAAACAAGTAGATATTCTGGTAGTGTTAGAAACATCATGTGACGCTATTTATTGATCTGACGACCTGACGTACTGTCACTGATGATAACATTCCTGAAACCAAAATAAAAGGGCGATCGGGAAGAGGAGTCGATGGCTCTTCTGATGATTTGTCACTTTTTGCATACAAATCCAGCATTAATTGCTAGCCAACCTAAAAATGGCTCCTTTCCGACATGCCCTATAGATGGCGACATTTCTCGGCCTCCTCCTTCAACGATTGTTAAATAATGGCGCGACTAATAGATGTGTAATTACATACTTGAATAAATGATTCAACACAGAAAGAAAATATACAAAATTTAAATATGAATGAGTTTCTTTGCCGCTTTCTTTCTTACAGCTGTTGTTCAAGCCACTGACTTCTTAACTAACCAAATATCCTTGAGGGTTTTCGATTTCCTCTTCTTCTTTACTTTTTACTGTTTTCCGTTTGTCTGTCAAGTTTTTGGGCCACTTGAGAGCCATACATTTAGTATATTACTGTCTTGGTTACGAATCTTTTGTCATACCTGGACTCCATATAGCAAAGTGGACACTACTCTCTTCTTTTGGTTAATCTCAGCATCATATTGCTCATTGGCTACAGTCCTTGCGCTATCTAAGCTGCCTAAATTAAAATAACGTCCAAAAAATTTCTACAATTGCTGGAAAATCAGTGTTGGATTTCACTATTTCCTAAGTACAATGAAATGTTTGTGTTATTGTCAAAAAAAATGAAATCGCGTTTCTTCTCAACCTATTGAAAAATTATTAAAACATCCCCTGGTAGACGTCAGTACTACTTTTAGTAAGGTTGCCCCCTCCCCTTCCTCAATTCCTGTTGCCCTCTACGGAGGGTTTCTGAAAATCTGCACATCATCTTGAACCGCACTCTTTCTCGCCACTGCTTCTCTACGTCTTTCCTTAATCCATCCTTTTCTCTACCCGTGACTGCCACTTATTGGTGCAATCTCACCTATCAATAGTTTCTGTATCCTATGTAGTTTTTCTCTGAAAAACATTACTTTTTCTCTAGATGTCTTACTTTTTATTGTACTTGTTCTGTTTTTGCTTTTCAACTTTCATTTTTCATAACAATTCAGGTGTTATTGCAATTATTTTTCTGCGTGGTTTTCGTCTTTTTGATTTACTTTTCAATTTTTCTCTGTTGTTTTTGTGCCTTCAATTCAATTGCCCTTCCTTGTGTCTTCAGTATCTGATTGGTGTAGTAAATATTGTAGTTGACCAAGAACAATATTTAATCAAAATCATTGTTGCTTTCAGGGGGATCTTTGGTTCCATCATGGAAATTTACAGTGAGAATGGGGTCAGGGGTTTTTTTAGCGGTCTAATGCCCCGGATATTGGGTGATATCATCTCACTAGTATTAGCCAGCACGTTAGCGTACGTCGTCAACACATATGTATTTGAGGAAAAGGAGCTGCAGATGTACACATCGGCCACCATGTCGGCAAGTAGATGCCGCCTCTGTTCTAATCTTGGCTTATTTTATCCTCTTGTTGCAGTTTGTTGCCAGCGCCATCACATACCCCTTCCAAGTGGTGTCGAACTGCATGGCGATCTCGGGCTCGGGCCTCCGGGCGGGCAGCCCGCCGGCCATGCCCGTCTACACTTCGTGGGTCGACTGCTGGTCCGATCTGTCCAGGCGCAACCAGCTGAAGCGGGGCTCCAGCCTCCTCATCCGCTACTACGTAGGGCCACAGGTTGTAATTGGCGGGAGAGCCGTGCCCATCGGCAAGGACCAGATCATGCCACTTAGCTACTGAACATGATGCGATGTTGTCTGCGCTTTGTTTTATGTTTGTCCGAAGAAGTCTTGTACATATAGGTTCGGTTGCAATTATTTTGTTACAAGGCGTGCTGCATTTGTGGAGTTGACCTCATTCAATAAATTACTGCATTTGATTGCAACTGCATGGGTAGTGTTGGTTTGTTATTCTTGGAGTTAAATACGTCACACACAACTTGTATTTTTTTAATCAGCACTGTCTAAAATAAAGGATAAGTGAATTTATGTGGTGACGATTGTTTCACATGTACATAAATGATAAAGTATATCTATAGTAAGCTAGGTGATTGTAGCAGATTTCTAGCAGTGTGTTGGTGTTGGTGCATCCTATGGCATCTTGACATTAAGAGTTTCCAAACTCTGACCACGGCTTAACAACCTGAAAACCAATCGCACCATGCACTAAAATACTTAGTTAAAATAATAACGACAATTACAGACTCCATTAAGAGCTCCAAAACTTCAAACATGATAAAACACCTTTAGAACAGCGAGTTCATTGTTTACAGATATCAAAACCGTCACTTTAATACTCCATTATCTTGTTTTTAATTGAATAATAGGTAACGGTAGCAAACAAAAATCTCTCAACTGAGGCTTTTTTTGTTGCTGACAGTAGTCATTCAAGATCGTGGCTCTTGCAGAAACCACTTACTGAAGTCAGATGATGTTCTGTGATAATGAGGTGCTGCCTGCACCTTCCTCCTGGGTAGAGAGAATTGCAGCAGGGATTTAAATGTTGAATTATCTATTACGGAACACAGGTGTACATTCTGTATGCTCATAGTCATCCCGGTGAACCTGAATCGCTGTTCTTTTGTTTCTAGTAAGAACTGGTGTAACTTTTGCTACTATGGCAAGTATAATCAGAACTATTGACTCCTCATCAAAACATGGAGAATATAAGCTTGGGACACTTCTGTAACTCTGAAGTTGAGCAGTAATTTTAAGACAAAAAAATTCAAGTTACTTCAGCTTAACGCTAGATTAGGGTTAACTGCTGAAGTTCTTTTAGCTGAAGCCCAAAATATTCTTTGCCATTAAAGAAATTCTAACATATTTAGCCTTGCGTGAATTGGGGATTTTTTCGAGGGTGACTTCGAAATTCAAATTTGGCGCCAGTCGGCAGGAGATTTTCTTCCACCCAGCGGTGCATTGTGGGTTGGTTAACCATAATGGTGGTGAGTTTGTCAGTACAGAAAGTGCATTTCTCCTCAAATTTTCTAGAAAATATCTTTATACCTCCTATCCACGCTTCGTGATTAGTACTAAAAATTGTGATATGTAGTTTAGGATAAATGGTTCTATATCTTTACGGCGATTTGTAGAGCGTTTAGATAACGGAGGTCATTTCAAATGAACCTAACCCAACGTCTGAAGAAACGTTAAAAGGTGAGCAGAAATAATTCGCACGGCGCCGTTCCGTGCGAGCGCGGCACTATTTTTGCGCTTTTACTTACATAAGGTTGGTGCACGTCAAAATATGAGGCGTTCTGTTGAAGCTGTCTGTGTACATGTCATTTTCATAATGTAAAAGTCTGTTGCAATTCGGCCAAGCAACTCGTTCACGCTGGCGTTCTTTATAGATTTCGCTAATATGTTCTGGAAGTACAACAACGCGTCATCCTCACAGATAGAAGCAGTGCTAGCGAAAGAGGTGAGACTACGGTTTGTTGATTGCGGCCCTGCTAACTTTCTTTCTTTAGGATGTCACGTTACAAGAGCTTATGGATGAGGAGGACATCATCAACGAGTGCAAACTCCAGAATAAGTCGTTGATGGACTTGTAAGTATTGCAAAAAATTCTTGGCCACGCGACTTATCAGCACTTGTTCAGTTTGACAAAGCCAGAAGTGATAGAAGAGCTAGTAACGTTAACAACAGTCGAGCCTTCCGCAGATCTGGAGGAACGCATGCGATTTAAATATTCCAATATAGCATGCGAGATTCTCACTTGTGATGTTCCTACCCTCAACGAGAAGTTAGCAAGCGACGAGAACCTGCTTTCGAAACTCTACGTGTTCCTTGATAGCGAGCCGCCTTTGAATCCTCTTTTGGCTTCCTTTTTTAGTAAAATTATGGGTGTCCTTATTGCCAAAAAGACTGAGCAGGTTGGTACTGCGTGATCTTATTGTATTTTATTTTTATTTCTATTAATTATATTTGCTAACAAAACCAATCTTAATCATGCGGTAGTCAGGCAGTTTTGCTTAATGTATTGATATAATGTTAGTGTATGTTAAATATAACACGACTTCTCCCCCTTTTCCCTTCCCTTCCATTACAATATACTCCTGTTGCTCCATCCTGACTCTCCACCAGAACTGGTTATCCTATCAGTTCACTTGCTTACAGGTCCTAGACTTTTTAAAGGCTAAAGAGAATTTTATCTCGATTCTGCTCAAGCACCTGGGCACATCTGCCATCATGGATCTCACCCTCAAGCTCATGACGCAGGTGGAGGGTGTTGAAGTGCGGCAGAACATCCTGAATGTAAGATGCTTGCGCAATAGCTGGTCACGCGTGTGTAATCCTTTCTTTTAGTGGTTAGACAGTCAGCGCATCATGCAAACGCTTGTATCCCTCTTGGACCCATCCGTGGACAAAGAGAGGCACGACAACGTCGCTCAATTGCTGTGTGATTTTATCAAGATAGCACGAGATAATCAGAAGAATTCCGCCACGGAACGGAGTGATCCCGACCCACTACTTAATACCTTAGAATCGTGAGCAGCCCCAACTCCAGTAGTGCAATAATTTATTTTTTGTTTGCAGACCTGAAACAGTATCATTACTACTAGATCATATGTTAGGCAAAAATAAAAGCGAGAGCTGTATCGTAGGAGGTATTCAAGTACTTTTAGCCATTCTAGATGTAAATAAAAATAGGTGGGTCCATTCTCAAAGGCTGAAATCTATGCACGAGTGACAATCTTCTGTTGCAGTTGTGATGAAACCAATGACTCGGAGCGAAGGCAAGCAATTGTCGAGAGCACCACCTTTGCCGTCCTGAAGCGACTTGGTGACTTCCACGCGCTCTTGCTGGACCCCCCAAAGGTGTGTTAGGTTTGTGTCATGATGGCAGCATAAGCGATTTGTGTTTCCAGAAAGCGCCGATCAACACTACTCTGGGCGTACTGGATCCTCCTTTGGGCAACACCCGGCTGCAGGTAACCAGACTACTTGCTGCGATCATATCGACGGATAACGCTGAGCTCATGAAGGAGCTGATGTCCCTGGGCACACTGCAAGTCCTGCTCGACCTCTTCTTTGCGTTCCCGTGGAACAATTTCCTGCACACTCAGGTGCAAGCCTGCATTACCTCTGCTTTGAAAGGAGCTCACATTCCGTCTGAGACGGGGGAAGACAATGCCTTATATAAACATGTAAGCTGTGTTCTGTATTTATGGCTGTTTGTTTTGAAGTATTATACTACTGACTGAAAAGTAGTAAAAAAAGAATCGGATGCCCAAAGAAAATTTCTAAATATCTAAGAGAAATTCTGAATGATTACAGTGATACGTTTTAGTCATGTTAATAAGTTGCATTAAACAGATATAGTTAATTTGATGGTAATAAAAATGAACTCTAATCATAATTATAATTGTAGTATAATTTGCTGATTTAATACGGGTCTTTGACAAGTTCTGAATCTGCACCAATTTCCATTTATGAAACTGCACTTGGTTCAAACAAGGGTGCCTAACTGTTTCTTAGAAAGCACCACTGCAACTAGGTTGGCTTAGTAGGAAGAGTACATGAGAAGTGAGAATAGCTAGAGTATCAAGGAGACAGTCTCGGAGAAATAAGTTTGATAACTTATGATAATGGCATCATAGTCATCTAATTTCAAATATTTTGCTATATCATTTATGGTGAGTGTGTGTATGTATGTGTTCACATTCATTTTCTCACTCTATCTAGGCAAAACTATCCTTTCCAGCCTGAAAAGCTGTTTATCTTCAATTTTCAGCTCCTATTAGACTCCAGTTTCAATATAGAAGCATTTGTTTTCTTAGTTCAATCTGCACTATTAGTTAAAAAACACCATGGTGTTTGTTTTAACATTATGATTGCACTTGGAAAGGGAGAGGTGGGGGGATTTGAATTTGCTTAGTACATGTTCTATTGAATTTATTTTTGTTCAATCTCCTCTTCCCTATAATGGACATTGTGATGCCAAATTTGGTAAAAATCTCGTCTCTATGAGGAAAAGCATTATCTTCTATTTTATTAAGTTACTGGAATATCTATTTGTCATGTTAACATAATGCAATATTTTTTGTTTCAGTTAATAGTTAATTGTAAGTTAGTAGAAAGAATTTTAGACACCTGGAAGGACAACGATGTTCAGCAGTAAGTTGAACGTTCGTTTCGGCGCCCTGCTTGCACATGAATACTCGATTTCACTTACAGATCACAAATTAAGGGTATAAGACAGGGTTACATGGGCCATTTAACCAATCTAGCATGTAGCATAGCAGAATTGTGTTCCACAAGCCCATTGGGCCAATTCTTGAGAGACAACTTGCCAGAAGTTGCGGAGTCCTTCAGCACATTCGCTGAAAGCACCCTTCAGGACGTTAAGAAGACCAGGGAAATTCTACTGGTAAGCCACCCTGTTTGCTTCATAGTTGCAGCGTGAATGACCTTTTGTGCTTTCAGGGAGGCGTGCATCCGAACACGTCTAACGAAGATGCGGATGAGTATGGAGACATTCCGTTCCCACAGTCAACATTGCTGCACCAACAGGTGAGTTTGCCTCTGTCCTGCCTCTTGCACAAAGTGACGTCAAATTAATTACATAGATGTTTGCCCAGTACCAAGTTCATCAACTTACTCCTCAGTTTATAGAGTCCTACGGCTTTAACGATGACGACTTTAACGAGGCCGACAATACCTTGCAGTAAGTGGAATAGGCGTGGCGCTTTCAGCTGTGCTCATGTGGGGTTTGCTTCTAGGGCGATCGACCACAGAACAGGCATGAACTTTGACTTGTCCGAAGGGGATTTGGTGCAGCAGCATGAGCTGTTCAAGCAGGTCTGTGCTCAGAGCATCAACACCTTAGAGGATGCCGATGATCAGATCTTTGAGGATCGTGACCACACCTTCCAGACTGTCATAGAGAAGCAGGGGGAGAGGCACGATGCTGTCTACAGCAGTGATAGCGATGAAGAGGATTCGCCACCTACCGAAGATCCTTTTATGGATATTGATCGTAAGTATGATCTTAACAATTATTTTAATATATAGGTCTTATAATCTTCTAAATATTTGCTGTTTCCCAACTGTTATTTTTGTAAGCCACTAAGAACACCGATACCGCTATTATAGTTGTAGGGTTGGCATCCTGATTTTATGCAGATTTTCTCTAGAGAAAAATCACGTTATTTTGAGTTTTTTCTTATTACTAAAACTAGCAAGTGCAAATTAGTGATATTGAAATTTCAACTGTCACCTCTAGGTACTAAACCATCGGCTTGCCTTATGCGACAGTGTATTGGACACAGAGTAAATTTGACTAAGAAGTCATTTTTGTCAAGCTTCTTTCTGCTCTTGAGTGATAATGTGATGAATATTGCATAAATTCTATTTTTTCCCAAAATGTGTGCTATTACTCAATGTTTTTCTTTACTTAAACTGAATTTAGCCATTCATTCTTGAATAAACCCAGTAACCACTTTCACAAATCTTCAAGGCTCATATTTTTGTTTAATATCTGTGACTTAGCCTATTGTATTATTAAGAGAAGAATTTGGAGCAAATGATTAACACAAATATTCAAAGTAACAAGAAGGACATCAAAAAGATTAAAGATTTTATTTACTTGGAGTAGTAACAAAAAATAGCAGGGCATCAGATGGTGTGTTAGCACAAAAACTAAGAGCTTAATAAGAACCTGGATAGAGAACTACCATGTTGTATCATGGCGTGGGGAAGGGGAGTAGAATATGGAATAAATAATCTATATAATCTTGTAGTCAAATCATATCAGGCTTTTATTATTATTTGGTCTTAAATGGCGTGTTCTAGATTAATCAGAAAGAGACTAAACATTTTTGAGAATTTGACAGAATACGCTTTATAAAAAGCTTTGACAAAAACGCCCCCTAGTGAAATAAATTTTGTTTTTGCTTCTTTCCAAGCATTTCAGTTAAAAAGGCTTGGTTAAATCTTTTATATCAGACATTTAACATCTAATGAAGTAAAGTTTAAGGTACTTCTAGACAACTATATCACTATACTTGATAGTTACTCCAACCCTCCACTCTCATTCTCTGTTATTCAACATGCTTGGCAATAATCGATATGACTATTTCAGCATGGTCGTCACAAAAGAGGCAGAGCGAGTCCGCAGTTGCGCCTGTGACCATAATGGACCCCTGGACGACGACCGAGAAGACCGCGGCAGAGGCTAACACAGGCTGGGCGAACTTCAGCTCGCCGTCGTTCGCCGACTTCGAGGCCAACTTCGAGGGCATGAAGAAGACTACCACGCATGAGGCGGAGGGCGCCAAGCCGGTGGTGGAGACGGACTTAAAGGTGCAAAACTTTGATGTGGATGACAAGAGTGCTGTGGACTTTAATAGGGACATGTTCTTCGACAAACTTGCTCAAATGTCCGATAATATCGTGGACACTATGATTAAGGGGCTCGCAGCCAGTGGCGATCAGCACCACACCTTGCCAAATGCAGACGTGCAGTCCTCCAAGTAAGTCAGTTAGCACGTAGCATACTTAGTAATAAATTGACCTTTTTTAAACTACTAGAACACTAAACTCTTGGAGAAATATCGTAAAGATCTCTGAATCGCTGAATTGAGCAACACCAAGTTGCACCTAAGGAAGCTACGAAGTCAAAAGTTAGAAATTCTTTGTGCCTTAACCTAAACCTGGCTAAAAAAGTCGGACATCGCTCAACCACAATAATTGCTGACAAAATATTGAATTGGATAGGCTACAATCTCTTTTGTATTAAAGTGTTGCGTGACTTGCCAGCCAATCAGAGGACGCACTAACTAACTTTAGGCTGAGAGGGGTGGTTGGCGAGCCATTTCACGATTTTTGAAATTTACTTTCCCTCAATTTAGCATTGAAAATTCCAATTTGTCAGGCTCTTTTATCTTTTGCTTCTTTTCATTCAACTTACCTCATTATGTGCTAAAGTCTCTCTATTTGCTGATTGACTGTTTTCAAGTTTAATTTATTGTGGCAACTATGCCAGACGAATTGAAAGTGCTATGAAAGGACATTCTATTGAACTTCTCAAAGTCTCAGTTTGTATACTATTCTAGAAGTTCAGTATTGCCTATTCACACACATGGACCGATTTAACCGATTATGGGTTATTGAACTCTAAAGTTCATCGAAAACTCAATTTTAAATTTAACATTACTATACATATACTGTGTTGTAGATAAAATATTAAGAAGCAAAAAAAGGTGTCGACCGATTTATGTTCTCAAGAAGAATCGACCAAAATTCATTTGCTTTTGCACCCAATAGCATATGGGCCTGTAATATGTTTATTGTTCAAGGTCATAAAGTATCATTCATATAATTCAAGTAAGGTAGAAGGCCATAGGCATTTGTTCACTGTTGTACTAATAATGATTTAAAATATCTTCATTATTGTTTATCTAGGATGTCCAATAGTAAACGCTTCTACAAATGAGGGACAAGCAGTGTAGTGTTCAGTACAATTTAGTTTACACCTTATAGTGCTATGGGTTTCTAGTGTTGAATAGAAAAGCATTGTAGCATTGCTCATGTAATGTGACCTCCATTGAATTCACAAATCTTTTTACAACTGATGAAATCATACACCTGATGTAGGAGTATGGTACATGTAAACCTATGATGCCAAAATCATCCAAAACCTTCTTCCTTCTCGGCTTCTCTGGTTTGTGGTATTAATCAGCAGTTTTTCATATCTTAAAATTCCAATTCAGGAATACTTCTCTTCTAACAGCACTTGTTTGATATTAATTTGGTCCTCTTGGAGATCTTTAAAATTCCTTGATATTATGGCATCCTTTTTGGATTTCTTTGGTTTGTTTGGTGTTTATGTGTCACTTTTGCTAGAAATTGATGATCGAACTTTAATTGTAGTAACAGTTCCATAAACAACCTACGGACATAACATTAGGGACATATATACTTAATCTAACCTAAGTGATTGCTTTTTAAAGGCAGTAAAATCCTAAGGCACATGTGTACATATTATATCTATTTTGGAAGAGAAAGTCTCAATAAACTGAGAAGAATTGACGAATTAACGAATGAAATGTAAAAGTTACAGTGAAGTACCATAACAAAATAAAGAAACTGAAAGAGAAGTAATTTTGGAAAAACAAAAAACCAATAAAAATAGTGGAATTGTGGGTAAGAAAAAATAATCAATGAATAAGAGAAAAGCAAAAAAAAAGTTGTAAGAATACAATTGTTTACATTAAGTCGATAACTTGGGATTAACAAAGTCTTTTTATTGCAGAATTGCAACAAAACAAGGCGAAGACAGCTGCAAGCTGCAGACAGGGCCGGCCGTTGAGAGTATAAGGCCCGAGCCCGACCAGCAAGGTATATGAGGGCAAACCTGCAACATATCAACATGGGAACTGCTGAGAATGTAAGTGTGAATGGCAACATGCAGACCGTTGTATAGTATTTTATAATTAACACCTTGCAATTAGCTATTGCTGTCTGTAAATGTACGAACAATCGTTTTAATTTTGTATTATATTATTCACCAAGCAATATTATACCGAATTGAATTTCAGTATGCGTTTTGTTAATGGAAGTGTTATTTATTTGTCAGTTAGATTTTGCATCCTGTTTTGTGTGCGCATCTTCCAAATAAAGGAGGCCTTGTGTTCTTGGAGTTTTGTGTGTCGAAGGTTTGGTCGTTCGGTTACTACTAGCCGAATCACAAGTGACTTCTATATGCAGCGCGCCAGTTTAGTACTGCCACACCTTCTAGTGGACATGGTCTCTGCAGGTGCGAGTAGTCGCTTCGCACACTAATCTTGTAACCGTCGAGGAGCCTTTCAAGCAACCTGTGTGTTCAGAACAACCTCTAGTAGTCTAGCGGCCGCCGTGCTGAACGTTCCGTTCGATTCTCAGCTGCATTTAGGAGGAGCTTTAGCGACATTATCAAAAAGTGATGCAATTTGTAATAATGGTGCTGATGGTCTCGCAATGCCTGTCTTATAGTCCCCTGAGCGTGCCCTCTCCACCCAGTGCCACCCATCTCAAAACTATGAAACCGATTTGCTTTGCTGCTGAAAGGGAAGAGTCACTTTATTTGAGTTGGTGCAAAATTCAAGTGCCGATACATATCAAGGCTAACTGAAACCGGTACTTAGTGTTAGGGTAGTGAGAAAACATACAATAAGCGACTGGTGCAATAATTACAAATAAACCTGTCTGCCCATCATTTTGTGGCGAACTGCTTGATGCTTTCTAGCAGTAGTTATTCTTCAGTATAATAGTATAATAGAGGTGAAGTAGATCACCCTTTGCTCCCCCTCTGTAGTGGCTTTGCTTCTCTATTTTTATTATGAATGGGGATATTACCTCAAAAATATTTTGTTTATATTGTTCCCAAAATTCTACATCAGGGGCCATATGGTGGGAGGTTTCGAGTGCAATACGACATCAGTTTGGCTGCGAATGTTATTTTCATTGTAAGCAACAACAGCACCACCTAGTAAAAAATCTTTGTGAGTTTGTCCGTTTTATTCATTGCTCCCTAAAATTTGTTCCAAATATCAATTGGGCAATAATAAAGCTCGCCCTTCAAACCTACAGTTGAAGATTCTGTTACTGTTGAAAACAGGTTGTGGATGGCAATAATTACTAAATCCGTGTGCTACTTGCACAGTGGGCATTATGTGTTCTATGTGCCTTAAAGATGAGTGGAGACTTGATTTGATTGCAGCAGAATTCCTCGGTCTTTGAACATGTAGAAGGGCAAATGTACCATATCGTATGAGGACTGCAGACGTCTATCATTAAAAACTAAGTTGTATATATCTCTAAAATAGTCAGATTCCGAACCACACTTCTTTGAATCGTAACAGGATTGTGCAGTCGCATATCACTTACTCAGTGCCGTCTTTACTTGTGTGTCTGTACTTAGTTACCATATGGTAGCGGTAAAGTAAGTTGGATTGGTTTATAGTTTTGAGATGCATGTTGGGCTCGAATAACCAGACTAACACCCAGCAAGAGCTCGATTTGATTTGTTGCCCTAAAGCGCTGTGCTTGGCGATTAACGGTTTGAGCTTTGCAGTGAATCTCGGCTGTAGCAGTTACTTTCCCGCCTCTTCTGCGTTCGAAAGGACCGGAGCCCTTACTTTATATGAGGTTTGTTCAGTATTGTAATGTGATTAACGAAGCAAAGCAAATGGAACCTATCCCAGTTGTGCGCAATCGTAGAATTACTTTATTGTGCCTGTAAATGCAATCAACAAATCTTTGGATATAAAATGACGCAAGTTATGTCGTTCTAAGCGAGTGTGTTACATGACCCGGCGTAAGCGGCTCGGACGATAAATACTTAACTGTAAGGTGATTGCACTTAAGTTTATCAATATTATTATAGTCAGACAGTTGTTAAATAAGTACGGTTTAAAGTACAAAGCTGATTTCCGTGTACGACCAATGTGTTTAGTAATATAATGCGTTACTACTACCATATTAGTTGAACCATTGTTACTTTGCGTTCCCAGTTTCCATCAGACGACTGTGCAACTACAACTTCTGTGATTATACATCGTGACAAAATTACTACTTACAGCACGTTTTTTTACTTACGTTGACAATGTACCTTCATCGTGCATTCGTACAGTGCCTAGGCATTATTGTGTAATTATATATTTTTAAAGCATCCACTTGTTAATGAAATTTTGTTCTCCTGTACATTTTGGTTCTAATAAAATGTTGACATAGTCCTCAGTAGACATGTGTTGTTATTTATGTTCCTCTCCCCTCCTTTTTTTTGCAGCATTATTTCGTGTATTGGCACATGGAGTGGTGCTACTCTCCAAGTAAAGCATTTAAGGGGTTAACTGCAAGATGAAATAGTCTATATTATAGAGACAACCTCAGCTATGAAGGATGTGAACCATAATAAGTTAATGGTAATTATAATTTTTTATGTGGCTCAGTGATCGAGTCGCTTGAGGGTTTAATTCTGGGCTGAGATGTCTGCATAGTATTCTACTCAGTGAGTGCCACCTGCATTCACTTGGAATAAGAGTTAACAATGCAGTTATCTAAGGCGCAGTGCTTGCCGGCACATGGCTCCATATCGGAGATGGTTCACTATGATGATAAGGTAAACATGGAATCTAAAGAAGTGGATTTTACAGAACAAGAAATGAATTTCAATCTTCACAAATGTTTTGAAATGGAAACGCAAAATCGTCGTAAGGGCCCTTAAGAACAATTATTATTATAAGCATATATTAGGCTGAGGCCCTTCTCTATGCATATTAAGTTAAAGCTCATCTCATGCAAAACATCACTAATTCACAATTCCCAGCTAATAAAAATGACAAATAAGCAAATCAATGCCATTTTGGTATTATTGGATAGGAAATGACGAGACAAGTATAAAACTATTCATATGTAAGACAAAAAGGGCCACACTAAGACCTTGCCTCCTACTAGCATTAGACTATGCCATTTTAGATGGTCTCCTATCAACTGTCAAATAACCACAGCTATTCAATTACAATAAGGTTCATGGTAGCATGTGGTCTTCATCAAATAGCTGAGCACTGCTGTGTCCCAATGCCGTGCCATGTGAAATATCTACAAGTTTTGGTGGCCAATGTTCTAAACCAACAACGCCATCACCTGCCCGAGACGTCGTTGAGTTACCAATTGAACAAACTACCCAAAATAGGTTTGGACACATTTATACTGATAGGGATGTGCTATAGAAATGGGATTTCTCTCATGCCTGTAACAACTACTGCAATGACAGGAGTTATAGGTTCCACCCACCTGCTACTGTCAACAATGTATCCTCACTTACTGCAACTGAAGCGATTGAAGATCTAGGTAAGTAGATTTTGCATTATTGCGAGGCAGTGCGATCTCCATTTAGACATGATCTATGAATATATTGCTACAAGATATAGCCATCATTGCAACATTGTGAAAATACTGTCAACTAATGACTTGATGCACAACACTACAAGTAAATAAATTGTTCAATGAGGTATGAAATAAAATTATTCTGATTGTCGATGGTTTTTATGTCTTCATTGAAAAAGTAGCAACCTTATTTATCGACAGTTAACATATGCTGTAGAAATTACTAGTCTACTGATTGAGAAGCATGAGCACTTTTGAGATGTTTGATACATAAATCGCCTGGTGGAGATACAAAAGAGAGGAACAGAACTTTGCTGAGGTGTTACAAGAAAGCTATATACTGGGGCTAGGTATGTTGAAGTTATTTTGAGTGTCTGTGAATATTTTGACTGGTTGAAAACACATTTAGTGTCTCGAACCGTACACCTTGGTGCTATGCTCCATTTGGATTGTTCAAAATATACATTTTGGACCATCTTAGATTCATAATAATTTTCTTGTAACGTGTTCTACATTAGTCGATATAGTAGTAGCATGCCCCTAAGATATTTTGGAGGGGACCATACCGAAGGGCACAACAGTAACAAGAGATCTCACAACAAAAGTACAGCAGCAGCAAAGGAGTGTAACAACTTGAGATACTGTGGACTAGGCCAACTCATCAAAGTAGTGTATATTCTGATCCAGAACGTGCTTTATCCCTTACATGAAGCAATTTACAAGTTATTTGTCTCAATTTGTGTCTCAAAATTGACTTTCTTTTGTTTTCATTGAATGGTTGATCAAAGTATTAGGGGTAATCATTTCCAATACAATTGAATAATGTCTGAAACACCTTAGAGAATAAAGAACTTATCATGGAGATGAACTCTCTTGGAAGCCCTTAAGGGAAAACTTTCTGTTCCTAACTATTCTGCTAAATAGTTCACTCTGACTTTACATTTAGGTTCCTAACACCATGTTCACCCAGTTATAAATTTATTATTTAATATTTGTATAGATCTGTTTATGGACTGACCAATACTAGTAATACATGTTTTGCAAATCCAAAGAATGAAGGGTATTGCGATTTGGAATTTAAAAGTGCAGATAAGCTTCCCCATTACTGAGCTAACCATAGACATTGAAAGTTTAAAACATTGGAGATATTCGATATTTCATGAACAACTGCAAATTACTCTCAGGAGCACGTTGTAAGAGTAATAATCAACTAAAGAAGAAAAGCTCGGTAGTGGAAGAAGGAAGTATTCTTGGTTGAAAAAGTTTGAAGATTTCTTACTTACGCTTTGTTCCACATCACGTAAGATTAGAACGGTTTGTCGAGATTGTTTCATCCTTCAGTAATCCGAGATGGAACTTAAGAAGACACAGATGATCTGAGGTTCTGCATATTTGTGCAATCGTCTAGAAGTTCTCAAAGATGTTGAGGTCAGGCTAGTCCTACATGACTTTGCTTTACTCCTATGGGTCGTAACCTTGCTAGTAGACGAATCTTTTAGAGAAACATCTCTTCTACAGCTTTCATATCATACATTTCTGTTTTATTAAGAGATAAACTTCAGTTCCATGGAACATTTCACATGACTTTGGTTTCAGAACCAATTGAGGTACAAAATGTCGTTGGATCTTCTTCATGTTTAATTTAGAATACTTGGAAGTCATCAATATTGTGACTTCTAAAACTTGTTAATTTTCTAATCCATTGTGTTGCACTTTCATCATGAATTTTCAGTAAAAATTTTACAAATTCTGAAGGTTAGTGTTGAGAAAATCAAATTATTCCATCAGAAAAGTCCTTCGTATATTTTAGAAAACATGGGGCACACATTTTTTGTTTTTTGAAATATTTAAAACTATATCTGACATTCTATTCGATTTTGTGCATTCAGTCAGGGCGAAGAAAGCTACTAAGAATTTTTGGACTACTTCGTCTGATACACTTCTACTAACTTTTGGGAAAGTAGCTTACAGGGTTAAGTTCTTTCGATACTTGAGGCTCTGTCTGTTCAAACTAGTCACATTTGCTAGATTTGGCTTTCTTCAATCACCAGCCGACGGTGTGATTTTCCAACTGATTGTAAGATGACAAATAGGTGGTTCTTTAAAAAGTCTGTCCAAGATACCCCTATTAGACATCATTCCTCAGCCGTATCTGACAATTCAAAACAAATTAAAACCAGCAAACAATGGGTAGCTAGTCATTGGAAGTTCGAAAATTCCAAAAATTTGAAAATCAACCAAGATAGCAACCCCAGATAATCAAAAATCTTGAAACTGTGACAAAACAGCCTTATTTTGAAAGATACTCAACTATATCAACATTCATAGGCACTAAAATCAATTCTGGGGTTCAAATCTCAGAACCAATTAAACTGCTAAGAATAAAAAAAAAGAAAAATGCTGCGAGGAGCAATTTAATCAATCCGTCATTTTTAAAGTGAGCAAAATTTAAATGAACTAAGACATTTTAGAAGACCAATGACCATGTTTAAAATCCTATATCACCATATTTAAATTTGTCTTAATCAAGACAGGAAAAAATTTCAAATTGCAATTTAAAGATTTTGTTTTTTAACTGCTACATCCATATAACTGCAGTTTTCTTTCTCAATTGGCTCGTTTAGATTTTCAAATTTTACCTAAAATCCCTACTTTGTGTATTTTTTTTTAATAAATAACGCAAATTTTCAACTAGACTGTATATAACATTTTGCCCTTTCTTATATTGTCGATAAAACAGATCTCTGTATGTCAGAAATCGTGACATATGTCCGCGTTTTACTTCTAATTCTTATTTCGTCTGAAAATCTCATATAAAAGAAGTGTTCGGTACCAAAAGCAGAGAAATGGTAAGTAATTGTATTGTAGACTTGACAGGACTAGGCATTTGCTTATATATTGATATTGACGTTAGAAGAACATAACCTCATTAATTTGGTTTCAAGAAACCCTTGCTTCTGCACGGCCACGAGCGTGCGATAACGCAGATTAAATACAATCGCGAAGGAGACCTGCTGTTTTCGTCCTCCAAGGATAACAAGCCAAATGTGTGGTATTCATTAAACGGGGAGCGATTAGGCACCTTCAACGGTCACCAGGGAGCTGTCTGGTGTATCGACGTGGACTGGACGACAACACGGTTTCTGTCTGGAGCGGGAGACAACAGCCTGAAAATATGGGACTGCGAAACCGGGAAGCCCATAGGAAACATCACAACAAACTCGTCGGTGCGTGCCTGCAACTTCAGTTACTCTGCAAATATGGCGGCCTACGCGACCGACAAAGCCATGGGACAGCAGTGCGAAATCTTTATTATTGACGTGAGAAATGCCGACGACAGTATTGGGCAAGCAACCCCCATTTTAAGGATACCCGTTAATGGACCTAAAGTATCAGCCCTACTCTGGGAAGCCCTTGACGAAATCCTATTAACCGGCCATGAAAACGGTGAACTCATCCAGTGGGACTTGAAGGTTGCCATAAATGGTGGTAATAAGTTTCTGTGACTGATTCATTTGTTTTCAGACTGGCAAGAAGTTACACACAGTTAAAGAGCACGACAACGTAATCACGGATATGCAAATGTCAAAAGATGCAACCATGTTCATCACCTCCTCAAAGGATCACACAGCGAAGCTTTTCGATTCTGACAATCTGATACTGCTGAAGACCTACAAAACAGAGCGCCCGGTGAATTCGGCTGCCATAAGCCCTATTTTAGAACATGTGGTACTCGGGGGCGGTCAGGATGCCATGGATGTCACCACTACCTCTACCAGGATAGGCAAGTTCGACTCCAGATTCTTCCACCTGGTGTTTGAGGAGGAGTTCGGGAGGGTGAAGGGGCATTTCGGGCCAATTAACAGTGTTGCCTTTCATCCGGATGGCAAAAGCTACAGCTCTGGTGGGGAGGACGGTTACGTTAGGGTGCACAATTTCGATTCGTCATATTTTGAGTATGGATTCGATTACTAAGCATATTTTGTACTTGTATGTATGTCGAAGTTAATATTTGAATTAAAGTTTTTAAGGAGATATTTTTTTATTTGAATTTGACATGAAATAACTAAGGAACTTGCCATAACTCAAAGCAGCTGTACAAAACTTGTTCAAGAATGGTACCGAGTTTTTCTATTAATTCTAGTTTCTTCTTTAAATGTTTTGTACATTTCATGTTTCTATTTGCCAATTTGAACCAACATTAGCCTCTACAAATGTCTTTTTACAAAACTTCTACGTAAAACGCCATCTGTCCCTCCTACATTACTCTGCTATTTTCAATTTTTTTTAATTCTCTTTTCTGTTACAGTATTACTTCATTCTTTTGTTCTATTCTCATGTTTTTTCATTTCGGTTTTCAAATTTTTGATCCCATATCTCTTCAAACTTCTCCACTTTTCTTGGCTAGACTTACACGTTAGTACTTCTATTTTCCTAACTAAATTTAATTTTCAAGAAATGTCTCAGGAATTGTTTAATTGTAATCCAACTTCATTCATTGGTCTATCCAATTGTTTTAGTCATATTTTTACCAGTTATCCTCTGCGTTAGCTGTATTTATATTAACTCCAAAAAAGCTAGTTTTATCGTGAAAATTTGCATAATCACTATGTGTATTATAAGCTTCGAAAAAGGCTCTTGCATGCAGCAGGAACAATAAACAATGACAAAAAGTTTGAGAAATTCATAACCGATACAATCTTATATAATTAATAACGATGTCAACAGGCCAGTGATTGCCACTATATGTGTACAATACCTAAAGATTCTTTCTCTAATGAAAAAGCCACAAAATGTGGGCAAGATTCGATGTCTATGGCCATATGTATGCTATAAAATCCAGAAACAAGAGGGTTATAACTTATACCTGATATTAATTGGTGAGACAATCGCCTGTCAATGCTATAAACAGTTGAAGATCTATTCTGACTTATATTACAGACAAATGACTTTTAAATTGTTTTAACTCCATTCTATGCAGTAGATTTTAAATATGAGAATTTTCAAAATTAATTTGTGACCTCTTCAACTTTAGTAACAAGGTAAGGAATACTTCAACAAGACCACTTTGGTTATATTCACAAAAAAAATGTGGACCAGTTTGACATGTTATGGACATGTAGCAGAAACAGGAAGAAGAAATGTGACAAGTGGAATGAGGAAAAAAAGAACATGCAAATCATTTTGAATCTAATGAAAAACCTATCGTTAGGTTGCTAATAAAGACAACATGACTGAAGAAGCTGTTATTGAAAAGTGTAATAACAAGCGAAAAAGGCACTGCTGACGGAGAATTTACCTATGATTTGGGCAATGATCCAAAGTGACGAGTAGGAAGAGTTATGTTCAGAAGTAAATCAAGCAATCATTAGTTGACAGTCAAAAAAACGATACCACAAAAAAATTCTTTGAAGAACACTTAACTGACATACAAAATTTGGAGAGAACTGTTGTGAGGAAAGGATCCTTCTAAATTGGTGAAAAAAGGAAGATATGAAAGACAGTTCTGCAGATATTTTAAGGTATGCTCAAAACTCCTCGTGGATGCAAAAAAGAATGTAATAATCAGGTACAATCATTTCATTACACTGGTTCACTCAGAAGTCAAACAAAAATTATCTTTATGATAAACAGTTTCTAAAGGATTCCGTAAGGGCGTAATCCCTGAGAAATGTATAGGATTAGTACAACCAGCTATTCTATTCAAAACTATTTATTATGGTACGTCAAATTATCTTCTAGCACTAGTCATTCCTATATTTCCAGATTTCAGTTAATAGAAACTGGATCAGATTTGCTTTCTCCAAATATTAAAACGTTAGTGAACATACAGGGTTGCCTCAAGTACCCTAATGGTATTGTATCAAAAATGATATGCCAAAAAATGTTCCAAAACTGATTATGGCTAACATAAACACAAGAAGCATACAAACAGATGAAACTTAAAATAGACAAAAATTGAAAATTCAGGTAAGGGTGGCGATTAAAAAAAACTACATTTTTTTACACCAATATTATTATTAGAATATTTGAAGACTAGAAATTTTTTTCTTGTTACATCAGTCATTTAAAAGCCAAGGAGTTAAGGCACTTAGCTGTGGTGCAGACAGACTCAGGTTCGGTCCTAGGCCACGCAGTCACTAAAAATACCTAAATTCAGAAATACTGAGAATAAACAAAAGTAAGCTTTAACCTTCCAGTTTGCAGAACATGCTTGCGTGAAAGGTATGTGCCACTATTATTACCTTACATAATATGAAGTATAACATCACCCCACTTGAAATAAAGAGAACCATCAACTATCAACCATTGACGGATGAATTTAAAGTTTTATAATATACAAGGTGACCCATAGCAACAGGACACCACCTAGAAAGGTAATTCTGCATTGCCACTATCAGTTACTACAAAGCAGGCAACACTAAGAAGAGTCTCCAAACTGACCTTGTAAGTCATATAGTCCAGAAAACATTAAATGTATGGTGATAGCCATCAACAAAGTTCCAAGGTTGACCCATCAGAAGAACATACTCAAAGATCTGTAATTGTATTCTTATTTCTTGCAGATAAAATTCACAGAAAAAAATTCTAATAATATTCTATCCAGTTATGTTAATAAAAAAAACTTTAATGGAGTAGAGTTAAAGTGTCACTGACAATGGCTCATGCGTGCGAGATTGGTCCCTACATTTTTAAGAAACCAAACTATGTCCAGTTATAATGTATATTGGAAACCCACATAGGCTGCAAAACTAAAATAAAACATCCAAAAAGAGACTGCAATCATCTTGGCCATTGTACTTTATCATGCTTTAAACGGGATGAATATGGACCATCCTGGATAAAAAATAAAAAAGCCCCTTAAACAAACAAGTTTTAATTATGCAGAAAATAAAACGAAACAAAACAATTGGCACTCTGATGAAACGAAAGGAAATCGAAAATGGAATACCCTAAAGCTAAAACAGTAGTCGTTTGGAAAGCGTGCCGCCTTCGGCCGAATCAAGCAACTTTCTCTTGAGCGATGGCCTCTCCAGGTTCCTGGAATTCCTAATGTTCTGCGGCAAGGGCAGCTTGGCACTCACAGTTGGGGTTGGCCTGTTACTAAAGAATGGCATTTTCAGGATCTCCGTGCAGTTTTTTCTTGCCAGCGGGTTGAGCAGCAGCAGTGCAGCTAACACGTCCAGTAAGTCATCGCCAGCAGCAATGAAGATGTTCTTGAGAGGCACAGGCGCGCACGACTTGAATTCCACAAAGTCACTCAAAGTTTTCACGCCCGGCCAGTTCTCCTCGGTGGGGTTCCCGAATACCTGGAATATCTTGGTCAACTGATCTAGATCTGACTCGCCTGGGAGGAACGGCACCCGCAGCAGTAGTTCCGCCATTATGCAACCAATAGCCCACATGTCTACGCATATGCCGTACTGCTTTGCGCCGAATAGTAATTCTGGTGAGCGATACCACCTCGTTACAACCTGGTGGGTGTTCAGCCGGTTGGGAGACCCGTAAATCTTGGCCAGTCCAAAGTCTGCGATTTTCAGGACGCCACTCGCATTTACCAGCAGGTTGTTCGGCTTCAAGTCCCTGTGAAGAATCCAGTTGAGGTGCAGGTACTCCAAGCCCTGCAGGGTCTGAATCATGTACGCCTTGATGTTGGCTACAGTTAAAATAATGCTGTTATCCTTAATAATAACTTCTAAGTCAGTGTCCATAAAATCGAACACCAGAGACACATTCGACATGGAGCCTTGGCTGAAGACATCTAGCAATCCTATGCAGTTCCTGTGGCTGAGCTCCTGCAGGATTTTGATTTCACGCAGCGCCGTCCTGTTGATTCCGTCCTGCAACTCTATGCGATTGCCCGCTTTGATTTTCTTCACTGCCACTATGTTGTCGTTCTCGACGTCTCTGGCCTTGTACACGGTCGCGAACTGGCCCTCACCCAAGAACTCGATCTTTTCATACCGCTTCGCCTTGTTCGTCATTGTGTGGCGCGAGCCCGCTTCGGAGTTTCAAGTTTAAAGTTAAAAATTTAAAAATCGAGGTTAGGTCGAGTTCGGCACCGAGGTGGTCGTTACATGCCGGTGTTGCCAAACTGACAGTTTGAAATCACTTAGCAGGAAAGAGGTATAAAAGAAAAAACCACTTACTAAATATGTGAGTTATTATAAAATAATAACATGTTAAAATTCATAGTTTATATATAACATAATAAAGAAAATGTCTTGAATGACGTAGCTACGTACTGGGTATTATAATTGTTTGTATATAGGTTGCGTCGAAAGTAATTTATGTTACTTTTTTAGTTTAAATAATCGTACTGTGTTATCAAAGAGAGAATATACAAATTTTGCTTTGTTGCAATTAGTTTTGGAGTTACTAGAAAATGATAACAATAACTTGGCTTCATTTTGGTTGAACAGTCGCACCGATTGGAATTTATGGTTATTAGAAAAATTGCAATATATCTAGACAATCTTTTCTCGTAAAGACTTATTTACTTGGCAATGACAAAAACAAACATATGCCTATCAAACTCAAAATGAAGCTAACTATTAGGAAGAGCCTTGTAATCGTGCTTCGGGACGTCCAATACAAATTTTTCATTACTTTCTTAACTAAGTGTTTTTTTCAAGACAATTCCACCACTCCTATAAAGCAAGTTAAAACGAAGCAAATACATTAGATACTAACTCGTCTTCGTTACAGTCCCAACTTGAATCCTTCCGCGCCCATTTTGGAACCTCAAAGATGCCCAACGGAACAGAGATATGAAAGAGACAATTAAAATCCCATATCTTTTCATAAAAAAGGACATAAAAAATTATCCATTTGTTGGATTAAATGTATCAAAAGAAAGAGGGTTATAAAGAAAAGCAGTTTTGGATGTCGTATTGTTATCTTGCTTCAATAAAGTAACAACAAAAATTGAACAATTCTCAAACTTTTTCTGCCACATAACCCTTAAAAGTCTTCCGTATTTCAAAAAACCCCAATTCATTCTACTTGTTGGCTATGATAAACCCAGAACAAAGCTTCTAGTTGACCTCCTAAGGGTGGAATGTATTACTTGAATAATAACGAACATTTCCATATCATAATTATTCTTTAAAAAAAAACTTCTGGTGCGTTAATTACACCTAAATCTATCAAATGTTGTAGTCTAATAATTTCGTAAAGATAAATTCTATCGGATGAGCAGATGATTTTTTTCTTCTTCAAGCCAGGCCTCTTCTCGCGAATTTTGGTATCCAGCTGGTCAAGAAGGTTGGAGTAATATTCGCCTGTAATTGTTCTGCCTTTTGCAAGATAATCAATTAACAGGATCCTTTCGCATCCCAAAACACGCTGGCCACCTTTCCGGTAGATGTGACCGACTTCGTTTTCTTTGGCGCTGAACCACCGGCTTCCACCCACTGCTTGGACTGCTGTTTCGTTTCTGGCGTGTAGTGGTAGACCCATGTCTCATCCATGGTGACAAATCGCCGCACAAAATCGGTCGGATCCCTGTTGAATCGGTCCAAAGATTGCTGCGAAAATCGTTTGCGCATTTGCTTTTGATCGGCATTCAGCAATCTTGCGCAGAGCTTTCGCATCCCTAATTCTTCGTGCAAGATGTTTCGCATCTTTTCTTCCGATATCCCCACAGCCTCAGCTATCTCACTCACCTTCAGTCGCCTATTGTCCAACACGATATCATTCACTTTTTCGATGGTTTCCGGTGTGATTCCGGTTTTTGGCCGTCCTTCACGTGGGTCATCTTCGAGGGATGTGCGACCACGTTTAAATTCAGCTGTTCACTTTTTAAGAGTTGACATGGAAGGAGCAGAATTCCCGTAAACTTTTGTCAACTTCGGATGAATTTCCTTAGGGGTTAATCCATCCAAAACGAAGAATTTTGTAACCGCACAATATTCAAGTTTATTCATTTTAACAAAAAACATGCAACATGTCTACTAAAAAAATTTGGGTAAACAAACTACTTGAGCCAACAAGTTGAAACTAGTCATACTAATTAATGACACATGCACCCAAGCAGGAAACATAATTGTTTGCCGATTGCAGCACCATCTTTATGTCAGGCCGAGAACTTTTCACCTTACCCTCGTGCATACCACTAATATTAATTTTATAGCACAAATGTCTATTAGTAAGATAGCGCTGTATCTTCAAATTCTTTCTAGGAGGTTACTTAAAAAGTCGTCAACTATAGCAAATAATTTCTTCCGTTTGATTTTGTAGGCTTCGAGAAGTTTTCACAAAAGTCAAACCGTGATGAAATCGCAACAGACAATACCTTGATTATATAATACCCGAAACTTAAATTGTACAGATTCCTAAGAACTGGAAATTGAATATAGTGAAAAGATGAAGATAATTCTAAAAGAGAGAAAAAGGCTGCTAGAGGTACCAAAGATGACGCAAAACCATAAGATGATGACCTAAGGGTAGATGATGAAATTAGATTAAAAAATCTTCAGATATTCGCAACAAACAAAATTAGAAATTACTGAAAGATACAGATAATGCCAGAATAGGTCTGAGAATCTTTAAAGATCACGTCCCCAAGTAACAGAGTAGAGGATCTTAAAAAGATAATTCAAAAAGAAGAAAAGGAGCTGCGTAAGATAGTAAAAATAGCGTAGAAACAAAGGATGATGAAAATTTCTGGAAAAGGGTTACTGGAGGATCTCTTTGTGGATGTAGGTCGGCTACGAGACTGATGTCCTGAATGAGGCATTATCGACTCCATCCGGAGTCCCCAGCATTAGAAGAATCGGATTGTGGTCCGAATCCAGTTCAGCTTGTCTAAGGTGTGGTGCATAAGTGTGTCCTTGAGGATGACCAGGTCGAAGACATCGAGACGCCTCGTAGTGGAGCCTACGTGGGCATCTACTGCCAGGGTACGTGATTCGCATTCAAGTCGCCCGCTAGGACAGTCGCGTTGTTGTCCTAGCTGTGCTTTGGTGAGTGATCCCTGGTCAGAAGGTGGTTACCTTTAGGTGATCGGTGACCAAGAACAGAGTGAAGTAGTGCTGTTTTTTCCTGTCCAGTAACAGGTATAATTTGGCAGTTTGAGCTCATATCCAGGCTTCAGATGAGTCTCAGTTATGAGGATGACGTCCAAATTATAGCTGTGAATAAAGTCCAGGAGCTCTGCCTTTTAGAACGCTAACCTCAGGTGATTTAGTCTTACGAGTTGCCTATCCACTAAGGTGGAAGTATATTGGAGGGGCCCCTGGGTCCGAAACACACAAGCCCGGAAAATTTTACCCCTTCTCGACGTCCCAGGAAAGATGTAACTGCAATAGAGGAGGGGGGTAAAATCCACCCAAATTTCATCAATAAGCAGAGCTTTTACTCAATTAGAGGTCATATCAGGTTGAACGGGATTCATGGCGCAGTTGTATAAATACATGTTGTCACATGTCAGACTTCTTATAAACAATAATTGGGCCAGTCTGTGTGTATCTTTGCAACAGTGAACATTACTCTACAATTCTTCTTATGGAAGTGAGCAAATGCGAAGTTAGAGAGGTTACAAGTAAAAAAGAAGCGTTGGGGTGCTTCAAGAAGTTTAGAAGCTTGAAAGACTGATACACTAAACGCTTTGGTTGAAAGTAATCCCTTCATTACAATTCGCGATTTTAGAGAAGAATTAAATGTAAATTTAAAACTGGAAAAAAAAGTGTTAAAAGTTGGAAACTTATTGTCGTGGCGCAAATTGTTATGGGATACAAAATCAAAACGTTAAACATCAGCACCAAGGCTTAGCTTCGGAGTAAAGTCCAGTGAAGACGTTACTCAGTGTTTGGTGGGATTGTCAAGGTGTAATTCTTCCAAGGCTTGGCCCCGCCTTTTTAAGAGCCTGCAAAATTATTTTGATGACAAAAGCTTTACTCCCCAAAAGGACATTGAAAAAGTACCGAAACCTTTTTCTTGGATCTGAACCAAAAAAGTCGCCTGAAAGGTGGGTTCAGGTTATTCCAATAGGAGAACCTGATCTTTTTGGTAGAATTTGTTTACATCAATGATAGTTTGTACGGATTAACCCATGGGTTTTGTAAGTACATTAAAGTAAAACCAATATACCAGAGCTGCTTCGGAGCAAAAATGTATTTGCGTTGAACAAGTGTTCGTAGTAGCTACAATTACCGTAAGATGTCATTCGCATGATAATTATCCCATTATCGCAACAATGCCACAACGTGTACGGTACTCCGAAACAATGCATTTGAATTTGGTAGAGTCCTTTTACGTCAGGCGCGACGTCGTCCAAATTAAGGCTCGACTAATAATTATCGGCGAGACTATAAATGTCAACGCAGCGCACGTACGTATCAAACCTCGTACCGCCTGTACGGACGGAGGCGTCACTTGTCAGCGATCGTTTAGTGCGCGCCGAGCTGTGCCACGTCGGCGTGCGTGCGTCGGCGTCGCTGCGCTTCCGCCGCAGAGCAACGCGCGCGGCGTCGCTGCGTAAAGATGGCCGGCGCCGGCTGGCCGACGCCAGGCGTCGCACGCTCGGCTGCAGTGTATCGAGCAGGGCCCGGCGGACCATGGTGATCGGCGCCGCGACGGTGTGCGACTGCAACGGCCGCGTCCGCGAATCGCCCACCGAGCCCAGCTAAGATGAGGAAACAACAGCCGTCCCAGTTGCAGCAGATCGATCACAACGACGATGACTGTGCGTCCTCGGTGAGTACGGCGCTGGCGTCCCTCCAATGACTCACTGTTTCACACTGAACGCCGAATTCGCGTCCGCTCTGCTCAGGCAGGCGGTGCATAAATTAATTCGTCATTACGACTCGAACTCGTTCGTAACCTTGTACCTCCTAATCGCGAGGTCGGAATATTTGCAATAAAACCTGCTCAATGTTTACGTGTTCCCAGCCAATGTCACGTGAGCTATTTTTACCAGCTCGAGTACGCCGCGGCCGCTCGTCAAATTTAAAACAAAAGAATGCGCGTTCACATACTTTCATGGTTCGGTGAGGTCAATTTTGCATATAATCATTTAGTGGTATTTATTTATGATGGGTTTTCACCGTGATATGGCTTCCTGCATCACCAACTGCAATGGTAGAGATATCAAGGCCAACAGCGTTATTGAGTAATGGTTAATATATACCATAACAAAGACAAACAATTGCAAAACAGATCATCATAAAGATGAATTATGTTATGTGCCAGACCAAACCACAAAGCATTGAAGGTTAAAGCTTCTATAGAGATATTGATGTAAATTTAAACGACGCTCTTCTTTGTCCCACTGTCCAAATGGTCACCTTTGCACATGCACAACGTGCTGTAATGCGGTTTTCAAGGAGGGATGGTTTGTCCAGACTGCGACTTTAGTTCGGTAGAGACACGTTATGAGTACCTGGGCGTTCAAATGACGTAAAACGTACCTACGTGACAAAATAAGGTTGCGTTACCCTTATTAGGTATTAGGCCTAATAGTGCTCGGCGTCAAAAATGTTCTGAAACATTGAAAATGTTTGCAAGATAGGTCTCCTGCCTCTATAGTGCTTTTAGGGGCTCTTCGCTCGTTACGAAGAGGAGTGAGATGGATTTGTCTACGAGGTATTGACCCCAGAGCTCAACTTACCAAAGCCAAAGCGATTTTTAACCAAACATCAAACGCAATTAATACTCAGTACCATTGCGATATGGCGATGAAATTAAAAGCACCTATTGCCTGAAAACATTTAAGACAGCTCCAGTTCTTACACCGCAGCCACAACTCAAGCCAATTTTGAGCTAATCCATTGGACTTACGTCTTTGCCATCCATTCGGTCGGTTGAGTCCCCTAAGCACGCCTTACGAGGACACACCTTGGAAAGGAACAATGAAACAGAGACATTTGTGCGCAAATGATTCGAGGACCAATTTGACCTTCGGCAAATGGCATTAAAAAGTCGCCCAATCGCTGGGAAGGAACATATAGAAAAGTAGCCTTATGGTTGCATGGGTCAATCACACCCAAAAATGGCAGCCGCCACGCCGTCACGGTCGAGCGACGGACATATTGCCTTCGCAGTGCGCTGGGTTCCCAGACAGAGGAGCATTGCTTACTACCAGTCTGCTATTGCCTGCCTTTATAATTGTAAAACTCGCGTGGGAGCACGGCCTGCGAACTGAGAGGCTCTCATGTGTTTGCCACTGTGTCCGGTTATCGCACACCATCTCTGATGGGTAATATGGTAAGCACCGCGCCTTAGAGGACTCCCATTATAATCCCTTGTTCGAAGTGAACGCAGGTACTCGATTATTTTTAGTGACGTCCGCACCGCAGCCCGACCCTCAACCACGCTGGGCTATTTTTACAAGAATTGAATTTAAAAAAATCAAAATTTTAATCGCCCAGAATGATCTGTTTATCGAGCGCCTAGTATAATATAAAAATTCAAGCACCGAAAAAACAAAACCACGAAATTCCTGAGCTAAACACACTAAAAGTGTCTAAATTTTGATAGTCGGTAATTATTAGTATCGTGACGCACTTAAAGCGGTCCTTTTATAAAAGAGGTTGCAGTACAAAAACGCATTCCACCCTTTGCAGCTCATCCGCGATCCCCGGCGTTTTAGATAACCTTGGCAATCTTGCGAAATGCTTTAATGAATTTATTTTAAGTCAAGATTCTCCGACTTACTCTAATTATCAATGCATCCGTCTGCAACGCGTTCCTAGTCCCCTTTTACAACCTTGTAGTGCTATAAAACGAGTTAGAAGGATCGTAAACGAATATTATAATCAAATTTACACAAACTAAAGTAACTAAGGAGCGTGCAAAAACATTACAAAATTATGGGGGCAACGGTTATTCTTTTTTTAGGGATGCTCTCACAAATTATAGACACAAAATGGCAATGTTTACTGCCATTAAGGGCAATAATTGTAAAACTATGGGGACTACAAATAGCTTCCAGTGGTGATATGGGCAAGGAAAATCTTTACAATCCAGGAGCATCAATTTCCTTAATGACGTCATGATCTGAAGATAAAGTGAACTAGTAAAGAATACCATTCATTTAAATTACACCAAAAGTATAGTCTATGCCTTCTTCCTTTCAACTATGGCGTATTGAAGAGAGCTTATAATTTCTTTCTTAATATAGATTTTGGATGTTGAGATAGGATGGTAAATTTGGTAAACTTGCGCTTTAAACTTAAGTTAATTATTTTAGTGACTTATTACTTAACTATCTATCTAAACTTCATTAGGTAAAGCTTTCTAGTACTGTGTGAAGAGGCAGCGAGAACCAAACACAAATCCTATCTTTACAAAGGAGTCTCCTTTACTAGTACAGCGACAAAAAATGGCAAAATCACCCTAAAGTAAATGTGCTTGGAAAGTATTCCATGAAAGCTCAGAAGCTCAATTGGGGTTTCACGAAGATCAATGAGGATGTATTATAGAATTAGGGTTCTGCAGAAGACGAGCGGCTTTTCAAGATTTTAATGACCAAAAAAAAAAAAATTTAAGCGAAAAGAAAAGCAAAAAAGTTGAGAGACTACAGGGGGAAAGTTATTGGTTCTTGGGGCAATAATGACTGTGACCCTCAGCCTATTCTTGAGGTCATTCTTGCGTTTAGACCAATAAGTGAAGGTTTTTTCTGCTGCTTTTTCATCTTTGGTACCATGTTCCTTCCTTTTTTAAATCTCCATTCTTTCGATATTCTTCGGCTCGTTAATTATGACGTGACCTTTAAAAGTTTACGCACGTGGTTTTACATTTAACCATATCTTCCAAATATTCCTGATCTCACCGATAAATTTTTGACGTTAATGTCAGTTTTCACTAAGTAGGTGTCGGTTTAATTATTATTTTGTCATTATCTTATGATTCGGTAATGCTATCTAAAGTTCTATTTGTTTATTTAAGTTGACCTCGGTCAAACAAATTTACAAATTTGCCCTGTAAATCATCAATGGTGTGTTTCAGTTTCTGACTTTGAATAAAATACAGTTACTTCAGATTTGGAGTCTGTGTGACCATTTGGTTTCAAGATAGCGACTGATAGCTTTTCCGAGATTTTCAAGAGTAGAAGAACAAACAGCATTTTCCATTTGCTGATAGAGGACGTGGCAGATTAAAGCGTTTTGGTCAAGGTGTAATGTGCCGTTTTTCGCTTCTCTCCGATTTTTGAGATCAAAGAAAAAATTTCTTTGCTTTCAGGGTTTGTATGGCTGTCATTTCAAGATGACGGCTGAATAAATTTTCCTGGGATCTACACGAATCTAAGAGTAGTATGAATCACTTACATGGTTTGATGGACACAGAGTGTGATAAATAGACACACAAACACGACTATGGTAATATAACAGGTTAATCCATAGTCCAAATTGGTTTATCTCAAAAGACGAGTAATCAAGGTCAGCCTAAACATTTTGTAACGAACATTTGCGTTTTGAGGTGAACATTCGTTTCATGATTGTGGCCGATGTAGTATTTAGCATTAAAGACACTGATGATGAGACTCCATTCTGAAGTCTGCATCAGTTTACCAACATTGAATGGTGCGACAGCATTGCTTATTGATATGTTCGTTTCCCTTCTGTCATTGATTGCATGGATTTATAAGTGAAGATAGAAACGCTTTAAATAGGAATATTAAACGATGTAGTCCACTATTGCGGAAAGAATACCTCAACCTACACCACAGCAAAACTATTACCCTCCGCAAAGTTTTGTTGTTTGGTGGTACATAAAGAGTGTGACTCATTAAAAAAACTTAAATATCAATCAAAAAATTACCAGGATGCTTATTGTCAACGATTAGACCGACTGGAAGAAAAATATCCATTTCTGGTCAATAGATATGTCACGTTGTTCCACCGAACGTAGCAAAAACTAGAAGACAGCTGAGAAATCGTATCCTTCATGTTCCCCAAATAGTACATCCATTTAATAATAGAATGAAACTGAGTGAACTACCAATAATGGCGCCAGACTTAACTAACAGATGTTAATTGCCTTTAAAAGCTCCATCTTTTATACTCAACCATCAGGGGTAGTCTCGCTCTGTTTTAGCTGTTTGCGATCTTCATCGGATAACATCATTTTTTCTCCTGCCATTCTTATGTTTTTGTTCAATGTAATCGAGCAAACTTGAAACAATTGAAGTAAAAATAACTCAGAACAGAACTCATATAGTATAAGTTAAAAGTAGAAGAAATACACCGAACAGTAATTTGGATAGATAAAATGACAAAATTAAAGATAATGGAATGACGCTGTATCTTTCTTTTACAAAGCATACTAATAGCTCTGCTTCCTATAACTTCTTTTTGGGCTTCTGGTCCAATTAAGGTGTGGTCCCCAACTGGAGATAGAATGGCCAAAAAAAAAGAACATTGTCGGAAGATGATGCGCAAGCGCGAACAAACAGTGGACGGTATTGGTTGGAACAGCGTCGATGCGTAGAGTACTGAAAGCGGTTACTATAGCAAGATGTGCAGGATGGACCCATGAACTTCGTCCATGTGGGGATGAGGCAGCACATTTAGCCTCTACAGGTCTTTGCTGTAAGTGTAAAGTTTTCTCATTATTGGCTGTCGACAGACTGTTCGTGAATTATCCATAAAGTTGAGTTTAGTCATCAAAGAGTGCAACATATAAGTAAAATTGCGACACGATGGGTTCTCCATAACCTTACAGAACTACAAAAATAGTACCGGTTTCGACTGGTTAGTCTCTGTTTGGACGGATATCACAATGAAGCAAAAGTATGCCTGAATCATGCATGACAACACTCGGGTGGTAAGAGTAGTGACCGACTTGTTTCAAAGGTGGCATCAAAAGGTTTTGGAACGCCTTCCGACATTAACACTTGGGTTTAACAAAAACCGCCTCTGTGATGACAACAGACGATTCACACAGATTTGGCTAAAGTGCAGGAGCTCTCTAGAGATGTAATAATTTTTTTAATTGAAAATTCATGAATCTAGTATACACCTTTTAGCTCTTTTTTACGCCCTTTGAAGCCGCGCATTTTTTAACTTATTTTGACCTAGTAGGAGGCTAAGGTGCGCGCGCATGAGTTTCCGCGGTGTGTAAAAACACCCGCGCGCGCACTAGGCTGCCTACCAGATTGTTGTTTGTCATAATGAGTAAGCGAATCAAGTATAATGCAGAATTATTTTTTTTATTATGAGACTGATTAAAAAAGCATCTCTACCTACAAAGCTTAGATGCCGCGCCCATCTCCTTTCACTTCACAGTGAAGCTTATATTTTATTCGCCCTCGTATAAGTAGATATAGACTTAAAAAAGTCTTTCTGGCGCCTCCCTAATGATTCCAAATTCACGTAAAATTATTTTGGGTGATTATACATCGAGTTAATATTAACATGATGGAAACGGTCTGCGCGGTCGCGATGTAGCCCGGCAGCCGATGAGAATGGACTGTAATGCGCACGTGTAAATGAGAACAATTTCACTGACCGAGTCAGTTAGAAGTTTTAATGCTTAGTTTAGTTGATTGTCTAGAAGTTCAAGGTTCAAATTATTGGATTTTCCTTTTTTACCTTTTCAGTTCTTTATCTAAATATGTACGATTTTTTTCAATATCATTTTTAAATTTTTTCTTACATTTTTGGGGTTTGGTCATACCTATACAAATGCATGTCACTACAATTATAATCCCAGAGACTTTTTATAATCCAAACTTCGCAAGTTTTAATCCATAGTACCCAAAAACTCACTAGACATTAAAATACTTCGACATAAACCAAGTGATGTTGCAGAGATCTGAAAAAGTGAAAATCTGAAAGGAAAAGTCCGGTGAATACACCAGCATCATAGCGTCTACTTTTGCTCTCAGCTTGGAGTTTGTGGAAAACCCACTATCCCTGTGCGATAGAAATCCTCATACAAAAGTCGTTGGAGATCCTGATCTGTGATTTATTGGCTGTCAAGGTCGTACGGTACTATGCAAATCAAAATTTCCACTTTCAACCACAGCAGGCCTTATAGGAAATGCCACCCTTTTCTAAAGCCATGCAAATCACTTCCCGGCCTTCATCGACATTTATTTTTTTCGTCAAAACGCGAAAATGATGATGTCGCAAATGTTCCTTTCCCCACTGATTTTTAGGTTATATTGATAGAACAAGCTATTGGGCGGGCACGCTATATGAATTTGAATAGTTTTTATCATCTACCGAAGTTAATAGCAAAAAATTAAATTGTACACCAAATGGATTAAAAGGAGACAAATATCTTTTCGAAGGACACTAAAGTAGACAAAAAGGAGGTCTTAAACTATTGATACTTTGTCACAGATAAATATGGAGCGAGCAGTTCTCGTGAGAAAATAGGACAGACTTCTCGCAGAGATCAAACGGTCGTTTCTTAGGAGGCAGTTGAAGGCAAATTATCGGTTTGACACCTAAAATTCAGCCAACCCATCTTTTCACTTAGCAGCCGACAGTTTCGCTTAATTTACATTTCCGCACCAGCGAACGGAAATACCTGCTTAACTAATTTTTCTATTTCGGGAACCAGGAAACGTGCAAAAATGGAAGCACGTCACCAAGCAAAATAGAACACTTCGGAGAATGAGCACGTTCGACCAATAGTATCGAGGACTTAAATGAAAACAACATTAAAATAGGCTAAGCGTGCAGGAATGTGAAGCTTCTTCCTTATTTTGTAGATTGGAACGCAAAATATATTATAAATACGAGAGTAAAGCAAATATAAACTGGAACTGAGAGGTGTGTTTCTTCTGTTATTAGGGTTTAATCTTAATTTTGGTGTTTCCTTCTGTTTCTAGCCCTGTGGTTATAGTATTCTTCTAGTTTGTGTTTCAAGAAGTACCATTTTATTTGTTAATTTTTCTATTTTCTTAAATCATCGTTTTCTTCTTTTTGCCCATCGCTGTACTTTTATTTTCATCTCTGTTTTTAGGTCATTGAACTAATCCTTTATTTATTTTGGCGCTTAGTTCTAATATTTAAATTTTTATATTGGTATCTGTTCGATTTTCATCTGAATTCGATTCCATATCCGTGGTTTTCATTGGTTGGTTTATTTCCTATTTAACTGGCGTTCTTATTATCTCACCGTGAGTTTTTCTTTGTCACTCGTTTGTTCTTTCTTTCGCCGTAAAATTTCCAGGTCTAATAACACCGCCTTACACGTAACATCTCCGCTTTTACATTTTATGTATACGGCAAGGTCGAATCCGTATTATTAGAAATCCTCTGTTATCCCCTAAATATTCTTTATCATCCCTAACGGATTTTCTTCCACTTCTATTTTTCTATTCTAATTCCGGATAGCTGCCGCTTTACCTTGTGCTTGCCTACCGTGTTTAATCACTGAAATAACTTTTAAATTCGCTATAAATCATGTTAGCGGGCGGAGCTGAAAGAGGAATTGCTAGGGTCGAAAAGATAAAAACAAGAGGCAAAAATGAGGATTGAATACCAAAAGTTAACAGTAGACCCGATTGCTTGCATTTGGAACAAGAAACATAAACGTAACTGAACAAGGAGGATGACTGGAAGACGACTTTGCGTGAATATGGACATATGACCTCGGCAACTGGAAAGCAAGAAAAGAAGGAAGATAGAAGCTAGAAGCAAAGAAACCTGGGAAGAGATAACACGATGAAAAATGAGAAAAGTGGAAACAACTGACTAATGAAGCAAAAAGATACAACTTAGAGTTCTAATGGTGCAAGAAACAAATACAGAAGGAATTTAAAATACGACACTCCAAGGATATTTATGGTTTAATGGGAAGAAACTGCAAATAGACTTGGGACAGCATTCCCGTTTAAAGAAGAAATAAGGAACTCAATTGTAAACTACAAGGTGGACAATGAAATATTAAGATATGAATTGCTAAGATAGGGGAAGAAGAAAGAAACAGATTAATAGCAGGAAACCAACGAATAGTCAAAAACTTATAAATTTCGCTGCAGCAGTGTTAAGATAACGGATACTTAAACTAGGAAGAAATCAAGAAAAAGGGAAGAGGATCACACGAGTATTTGAAGATGAAGACAAGAAAATGACGTATTCAGAAGAAAAAAGCGGGAACAGTTAAGGAAGAGGATGATAACATAAATAGAAGAAATATATATATATATATATATATATATATATATATATATATATATATATATATATATATATATATATAATAAATAATAATGAACAGAATTTATGTATAAATAAAGAAGTGAAAGAAGCTTGCGTGGAACACTTAAAAAAATTGAATGGAAGAACATCAAGAGCAGGAGCACATACAAACATATGTGCGGGTTCTAATAAAATAGTATTAGAGCTTATCGAGAATGAAAGTGGATAGGAAATATAAACAAACTTAACTTAAGAGTATGAAGATAGAAGAAAATGCCTTATGAGTGGTACAATTCAACCATTTGTCTGAAACCAAAAAAAGGCAATAAACAAAACAAATTGAATATGGGAAAGAAGGATTCTATTACGGTGGCGTGAAGGAGGAGGAAGGCTGTAGGCGTAGAACGAACATGTAACTAGAGAAATTATACAAGGAACCAAAAATATACACGATCATCCAACAGAACCAACTACTATGCGAAGCAAAACAAATGTTCAATACCAATATGGGAGGAAGGAACCGACGTGGACGCCCGAGTAAAACATGGTGTGGAAACATCGAAGGAATCCCAAAAGAAACAAGAATAACAAACTGGAATGGGATCGTTCAAGACAGAGTACAATGGAGAACACTCTTCAGAAGACTCAAGTATACATATGGGCAGAACAATTTATGGAACGAGGAGAAGCGGTTGAAAATGAAAGTCACCGGCGTCACCCGAGTATCAGAGTTACTGAGAACAACATTCATATTCACCACCTGATCGAGGATAAGCGATTCACGTTTTCTTAACTTTTGGTCGGAAAAAACGTGTATAACATTAGAAAATAGACCTTATACAGGTATCTAAATTCGACAAAAAGTTGAGGATTTTTTCTGAACCACATTTATTTGGACCACTAAAAGAAGCACTTGGAGGACAGAGATTTGACGACGATGTTGCTGTCGACGTTTTCGTGTGAGATTTGCTAGCGTCACAACCACCCTAATGTATCCGCAGTAAAAAGTGTATTTCTAAGTGTAAGATTAAAAAGATTATTACGTAGTAACGACTAAAAGTCATTGTATGGTCAATTTTTTTTGTTTTTAAAGAGGAGGTATCACAGAAGAGTAACAGCACTATAATGAACTTTACGTGAAAGTTTTAGTAAATATTGTTAATATGAGCTGGTATACAAAGGTTCCACATAGGACAACATACCAAAATTCAACCCCTGTAAAAGGTTACTCGTTGACATTTTCCGATCTTTGTTGCATGTGCGGTTTATTTTAGCGCATGCCCGTTCTAAATTAGTTCCGACAAACAAATGCCAACTAAAAACACTCCTAGTGAGAAGACAAATGTTACAAATGGTCGCCACACACTATATTGACCTTCAACTGTTCTTGCTGCTTATTGTTCGATTTATACAGAGTGAACCAATGTTAAGATAAAGTGAACACGCACATGTAACTAGTGCTGGTTAGGTATAAATATTGTTGCACTTTTGGTAAAGAGACCAACAAAAATTGAGGAAGAAGAATAAACGAAAACTACACTTAAACTTATTAACTAAATAAAGTAGTACCGAAGATAAACAAACAGAAACGTTTAAGCTGTAAAAGTCCTCCACTAATCATTTGTTTTGCAGATGACGTCATGGCAACGCGAGTATCGGAAGACATAAATAAATTAAAGGATTTAATTATTGACATTGGCAATAGCATCTTCAATGGATGGAAACGTATCCCACTAAGCTAATTTTTGGAGAAAGAACATTGACTTGTGCGTTAATTTCCCCATTTTTCAAATGATCCAAGTTATTTTTTTTTTCTTTTATAAAGTTGATCAGGATGATCTTTGGGACGCCCTAAAAATTCTACCATAACTTTTCTAGCCGATAAAACGACCTTTGCCTTAAATTTGAAGATCTTAAGTAACTATGGTATAAGTCCAGCTTAGAAAAGCAGCTATCTAAGTGCTCCTTTACGTGTGCAGTATGGAGAGCAGCAACGTCTGTGGTATGTAGTATGGTATTGAATAGAATCAGCTCTGAAAAAACCACTAACCTCGTGTTATTACTATGAGAATCATCCAAGTCTTGCTGTACGGATAAATCGAAAAGCACCTCTTAAGTCCGGTCGACACATCGATATCATCACCACTATATGAATTAAACATGAATCTTTCTATGTTGTACCCCTCAATACTGTTTTAGCCTTCTTATTAATTGTCCCTCACTTGATTGAAGAAGTTAGGCAACCAAAGTTACTACCATCAAATTTTTTAGAAAAATAAACTAAATGTAATCCACAATTTTCTAGTATTATTTTGTTGCACATAGAAATTATAATTTTTTAGTGATGATTGGCATCCTAGAATAACAAAATTTGGTGAGTGCAACATTGGTTGTCTAACAACACCAGTTGTGTCCAGGGCATAATCAATAACGAATACTCTCTTCATATCATTCATTTTCATTTCATCGATTAGTAATACTTCAACATATGACTCAGCTGAATTTTTATTATTAGTTTTAGATCGATTTATAACATTCAGTTGTTAAAAAATTAATTGACAATATTACAAGACAACTGATGACGTTATAGGGCTAGCTTCTGACGTCACTTAACTCCTTTGGTTAGCTATGTTAGCTATGCGCTATCGCTGTTTCCTATTGAACAGTTTCGAAAGTTTACTTCTAGTTGAGTACACCTTGCAATGGTTTTCGCTCCCCGTCTCAATCTCAATTATATTAAAGTAATTTTTTCAAACAAATCCTATAAAAAAGCGAGTTTTATTAAATACTGGACAAGCCATCGCATTGTTATTTTTTTATAATTAAATTATTTCATTAGTTCTAATCATTATTTGGAAAAGTGAGGAAATAACATGAAATACATTTTTTAAATATTTAATACAAATTGATCAAGATTTAAAAGAATAACAAGAAAGATCTAGGTAAAAAAAGTTCTTGATAGTGAAAGAACAGAAGCTGTCTTAAAGAGCAAGCACACATCATAAGGAAAACCTTAGCTTTGTGTTCACTACCTCTGATGCAATTAAACGTCAGTCTGACTAACAAGGATCACAAAGGCTAGTATGTAGTAAACCACATTACGTTCTATTTGCAAAAAAACCTGGGTAGTTGCCATTAATAGGTACTCTTATACATTCCGGAGTTACAGAAGACGAGTACATCTTCACATCTAAACTGCAATCAACTTTTAGAACGTACACTTAGCCAGAAAACTGACGCTGCTTTAAGTAAAGGGTTCCATCTACCGAAACCTGGGTTGCTGCCACCAACAGACAATACTGTAGTCCCTGAAATAGCTTAGTTCTATATATCAAAAAATATAGTTTGTCATAGACTTGAAATCGAACAAAAGGATCGTCTTTCTAGACATTGAAGAATGAATATGGAAAAACCTACGCTTCTCTACTAAAATAGAAAAAGGACGACTGAGACATAAATCACAGTTAAATTGTTATTATGGTTTGAAAGCTTTATTGCTTAAATTACTTGGTCGTATTCTATTTAGATGTTTATGGTCCTAAACATTGTATAGATGCGAACACGATTCATTGGAATGGCCTTAGAGCCGTTACAAACGCTTGACGATTCTTTTTCAATGTTCTTCTATTGCTGATATATTGAGATCAATATGTAAAGTGTGGTTTAAAATGTACTATGAAGCATTTGTGATCATAGATAATATTTATATTTAATTTATTACAACACCACTATAGCTCATTGTTATAGATTTACTTCTTTGCCTGGAAACCAATAGCTTTATTTGATTTTTTCTTGGTTATACTTCAAGCCGGTCTATTGTCAAGGTTTAAAGCTTAGCCACTTTACTACTTCAGACCAAGGGATTTCTATGTCATTTAAAGTTATTGGAGAATATTCAGAACGTCTCACCACATACATTATTACAGATGCACTTTTCGTTTTATTAACTTTTATCCTTTCTTTATGCAGCTATATGGGAATGGCATTCAGGTGACCTAGTTGTTTTGAGGTGGCATTTATGTTCAGACATTTTTATAGTGCCTTCTCAAAATGATCGAGTGATTGATATGTTTGCAATATACAACAAGTATAACATGAGGCTATGTATCTGATATTCTTGTCAGTTTTTGATCTGAAAGTGCCTCTTGAAAAGATACGATCTATTTAGTTGTAGAATTTGGGTTTCGGAATTTTTAAAATTTGTTATCTTGGTCTTGTCCTTCTTTCCTCATTCTCAAGAACAATGCGCTATTAATTAATTTTTTTCTGTGCTGTTTTTGGACTTTCTTTCCTCTTCACATGATTCATAGTTAACTATTTTGCTGTCTATGTTATAATTAGTTTGCAGTGAACTGATTGATTTTAGTTCTAATTGGGGATCATGGCGAATGTCATCTTTACTTTTACTCTACTGGAACACGTAATGTTGATGGTTTTGGGTACGTTAAACGTCCAGTCTGTTTTGGGTATGAAAGGAACGATTTAATAAGATATGGGCTTGCTACCATCTCCCTGAATTAAAGCAATGAAATTTTTTTATTGGCCAGGCAGTAGAGAGTGCGTGCATTTACCAACGTCACATCTAATGCAGAGAAAAATACCATTTGCTTGTTGCACTCTACTAGTAGTTTCGGGTGAGGGATCTGCAGTTCCTTTTTTTCGCATCTGCTCCACCTCTTAACGTGAGTTACTGGTTCTATTAAGTCATGATTTCTTAGTAGTCTGACATTATTATATAACTATTATCCTTCTATGCAACTGCCAAAATCTCATTCTTGCTATCGAATCTATAATCATAGACACATCTACCTTTCTTCTTCATACTATTCGCACTTTCTATGGGACAGTCGTCCATCCTATTCATTCTGGAAATATCTTTTACCCTCACTCCAATTTCCCTGTTTATTTCATCGGGTTGAAACTTGTAAAGAATTTGTCAAAGTACTTATTTAGGAAGGAAATCATCTTCAGTGTTACTGAAGAACCAAGACACATAACTTATAGACAGATATTTAATAACAGTAGCCACTTCGGGAACAACGTAAGGTCCTCTGCTTGATCTCACAAGCTTTCCTCGGATGAGCTCTTTGAGACGATGATGCTCATAGTACCTAACCATTTGCTCGAGGATGCTCAAATTTTGAGAGAAAACTTTAAATTTCAAGAAATTTTTATTGAGGTGATCTATCAGCGGACGAATTTTGAAAATTTTGTTTCTTCCTTCCACTGGGATACTGCCGAGGAGTGTATTGTTATTGAAATGTAGATAGCGCTTAGATCTTTAGATATCTGTTGCGACTCATATGTTCCCTTATGCAACTTATATTGAAGTCTTCGTCTTCACACCAATATAATTATTCTTAAGGAAGCGCATGATATCCACTGAAAAGAACATTCCTGTGGAATAAAGCTGAAAATTGATTCTTCTGCTGAGTTGCATATCGAACACTCTCCCTGATGATTATGCTCATCAATGCTGCTGTCTTGCCCTTTGGGTATGCTATTAAATCTCCTTTCTCTCGTTCAATTTCTTGTGGGTCGGGGTAGGTACTGCTATAAGTTGATTCTTTCATTACCCATTTAGAAGGAATATCCGCCTTTTTTGTCTTTCTATTAGATTCATAATTACTTTTCATTGTTTCTGTAGATGTTTCGCAACCCTTCTGTCCACAGCTCCAAACTATCAGATACATAAGCTGGAAACGCAATATCCAATGTATTTTCATAAATATCCTAGCAGGTGGGAGCTTGACAAGGTCAATTGTTTCATTCAGATCATCTTCATCTTCATTATTGGAAGCCATGAAATTACGATTATCAACAATATCCTCTAATTCTCGAGAATCAAGTGCATGTATTCTATAACAGCGTATCATTGTAATCTCAAAAAAATTAAGGAAAAAATTATCCAGGTAATATACATCTACAAGCATTAGGAAACATAATAATATCCTTCAGTTGCAAATTATTTATATTCAAATACAATTTACTGAAGTTATGAAAATTTGAAAATCTCGGTCTTGTCACGCAGACCTCTCATTACAACCAATTTATTTTAGATAACTTAACAATCCCCTTATGCACAAGTTTATACAAGATGTGAACAACAATGCAAAGAAGAAATCAGGTCTGCCAACGTAAAAACGATTTCTGCCTTTACAAGTAGCCTTGATTACAGTAGAGTTTTTTTAATAAGCACATGTTCAACTATCTACAAACTTGACCTTCCTACTCGGGAATAAAACATCGATAGACAATGCACTTGACACATCTACTCTCAACGACCAGTTAGCAGGAACTTCTCTATGAACAAGAGAGAATTCTAGATCAAGTACAAGGTGGAAACCATCTGTACCACCCGATTTAAAAAATGAACCATAGCTCAACGCGAATAGAAAAGTAAAAGCGCACGAGGTACCAAAATAATTTTACATTTCGTTTCTGAAGATGTCTGCAGCAAGTGTGGGGAAAACATAAGAGTTTTCAATTTTCTGAACATCGCCTAACAGCCAATATGATATATCGTAGTTTTCAAGTTTTGGTAATTGGAAATGTTCTCTTTAAACATCCTATGTTTAAAATGATCGAAAAAGAGAGCGTTAACTGTTGTTATTCACTCTTCAAAAAGTCCACAATTAATCTTTTTGAATGATGCAAGTACCGTAATAACTATCTTTACGGGTCATGATTATAGTCTGCTGATTCTCACATCACCGATATGTATACAGGGTACGGCGCTTAAATGCGGACAAGTTAAACATTTTTAAATAAAATTTTGTTAAAAATTAAAATTCCGTTGCGTGACCTGTCCAGAGTTAAAATATTCAATTATTATAATTATATAATGCAACATTAGGGTGTCTGGACTTTTTAGTAACCCTTTCGACTGCACTCCGAACATAGTAGTCGAGGAGGTTCAAATCAGGACTATTGGGAGCCACAATTATTTAGATCAGAACATGTCCACGTTACCCGATAGCTAGTTTTGGATGAAATGGCTCGTATGTGCTGATGCACCGACCTGCTGAAATATATGTCGCCTCCCCAAGGTCACAGTTTCCATCCACGGTTTCACGACATTCGTCAGAACACTTACATAAACCTCTTTCGTGGCAGTTTCCTCCGAAATCAACGCCCGAGCCTTTTTTACGACTGCCGGAGTCCGTGTTGCGTGTTTTCTCTAATGACTCTTTCGCGACGGGTTAGCACAACGTTCCCCAGACTTCTTGGAAGCATTATATTTCGCAACAATGTCATGCACAGTTAATCCTGTAGAACCGACTGTTTGCAACAGCTTGTCAATTTTGAGATTTCACCAACACCAACCAATTTCAATTTCTACGGATTTAAGCGCCGCACCTTGTATACCAATACATAAACTTTTGAAATGTTTACTCAATAGTTTTGTCTGAAACAGCTTTTTACGACAATAAATATACGCTTCTTACCAAGACTAATCAATAAAAAAACTTACCGCATCTTCCCTGAAAAATAAAAAGAGTTTTGTTGTACTTATAATTAACCTTCTCATTTCACTGTTTACTTACATTTTTGTGTCTTCCGAGGTACAGGACGATGGGCACTAATCGGCATACCTTTATGTCGATTCTGGGGGCACAACCGTTCATCAGCACTAAAGAAACGCAACTAACCAAGTCTGCTCTGGATTTTATTGGCAGATGGGTGTCAGCCCGCACGTGCACGCGCCGCTCAACTTCAACAGGTGCTTATCGCTGTGGGTCTCAAATTGCTGCTTTTGATAACACATTTGTTTTGCGCCTTTAAATACCAAATCTGCAGAGCCTCGACTTTTTGTTGTTGTATACAAGGGCTGTTCGATTAAAACATTGTTTTTCGTTCGTTTGAGCATAACGGCACCTCTTTCTATTTTTATGTTCTCGAATTTGTTCTATAAAAAATATAGTACTTTAGAGCTATGTGATTGGTTCAAATTGATCTTAATAGTAAGTAAACCAGTTGTGAGTAATAGTTTAGTATTCAAGACCGTTATTTTATAAAAGTGGTCACAACACGAAAAAGTTCGTTATTATTCATGGAACACATTCCACCTCTCGCAACAAAATTCGGCATTTTCAACAATTTTAGCGAATTCGCGAATAGTTTTCTAGGAATATGCACGCTGTCTACATTGTATTTAAAACTCTTTAGTCCTCTTATTACATATTATAAAAAATTTCTGAACACCCCGTCCCAAGGGTTTTGCAGCTGATGCCAGGTTCGCCATTTTTGTTGCCGCCGAGCCGTCACGGTTGAGCGGCGGACATAATGCCTATATAGAAGGGCAGTCGTGGACGTGCGAGGTCTAGAACCGGTCATGATTGCATAAATATCAACCAAGAGTAATCAAGTACTGGAAGCTAAATGACTGTACCAGTGCAACATAAATAGTGTCACATATAAATATAATTATCGAGTATAATTTTTTTAATAAGCCTTTGTATAGACTACAACGCAAATGAATCAGTACCTCCCGATTTAAAAATACATATTTCCAACAGAAGCTTCTTGTAGTGGTCCAAATAAATGATAATTGCAAGGCGATCAGTTCGAACTGTAGGGAGGGTGTTCCAATGTAGAACAAATTCTCAATTTTTGGTCGAGTTTGAGCAGCTATATGCGACCAGGCGTTGTCGTGAAGAGGGATAACATCTCAGATTGCCTAAGCACCACTGTAACATATTCCACCTTCCCAGATAATGAGAACAATGCGAATATTCTTCTCAGCACGCTGGTCCTCAGGTAACCACCCAAGAATGGTGTTTTTTGTTGTAAGAAACTTGATACTGATTTGTTTTGCGCAACGGACAAGGGAACCTCGTAGCGGTAATGCAAGGTACCCCACAGTGGAAATTCCAAACTTCAAAAGGTTGTAACAAAGGGCTCAGGACTTTTAGACGAGCTAGGGGGGGGGGGTGGTTAAATATGTTCCCGTGTGATAAACATTTTCGTACTTCAGCCATTTCTATTAATAACTGCTTTAAGTGCGTCAAGGTACTAAACGACTACCAAATGTGTATTTGACATTAATTCACTTTTTACCAAGTTGATTTTAATATAATCAGATTTAAGCTAGGGATTATATGGTGAACCTATCTGTTTGTGTCTTTCTATTCATAAAATTATAATAAAACTTTTGTTATAATATTTGATTGAAGCGAGATATGAGAATGCGATACATAGACTTCCTTTATGTATACTACCCCTCCATCCGAATACATTTGATCTAAAAATGATTGACTTTTTGATGCCACTTTTGTAAAAAGACGCACGAATGTTTCTACTTGATTGTTGCTTTCAAATCCTTGATGGCTGGACATTCTTCTTTCATTTGTCACTCCATACTCACTCCTTTACTCATGGGTGTAATAATAAACCCAAACCACAGCATATGTCAGTATCCATCTCCCTCGTTTCTGGAACGAGTAGGGAGCTTCTGGGTAGTCTCGAGTCGTATAGTTTTTCTTCATCACTAAAAAGGCGGAGGGTGGGGTGAGGACATCATGCGAGACTTAAAATTCAACACTTCGGTTTATATTTCGTCAATTGTCAACCCCTAATTGCTCTCAACGAGCTCGCACGTTCCATCAGTATTTATCTGGGAGTTGGTGGTGGAAGCTCGACGCACGTTGTCAACCCCGTTTCGTCTCGTAGCGAACATTTTATATCACTTCAACGCCTGGCTTCTCGGTAAAGTGTCCTTACCAAACTGTAGTAGTAATTTAAGCAAAATATTGTCACTTTAACGTTTGCTCCCGTTAAAAACACCGTTGTAACAACTATTTGATACAGCTCGAAGGTGTCTGTTACACGAAGGCTTCAAAGTCGAGTCTTGCAATTCCAAAGAGTTATGAGGTCAATTGAGCAAATGAAAACGTTATTTTAGGCGATTTACTTTATTTGAATATCGTCTTGAAAATTTCCTAGTTAAGTAAATATTGATTTTCTTGCCCATCTCTACAACTACTGACTATATGCCACTAATTTTATATTAAGGATAACGATGGACTAAAATATTGCGTCTCGACATGACCAGCTCGTCGCCTAGACACCAGTGTGGGTAAAACTCAACAAAGATCTCATATTTGTTCAAAACACTACCTACGAACGACACCGTTCTCTCGTAGATAAGTGGGGTCGGAAGGAACTCTTTCTTAAAACTTTGACTATTCTCAACATAAACTTGACAATCATGTCTGAGATTTTCAGCTCTCAGACCGCTGCGTGCTTTTTATACAATCAATACCGCTTTTGGAGCCCACAGGAACCATCTGGTAAACATCTGAAAATTTCCGCATTGTTCGAATCCTCACAGGTCCACAAGCACTGCGGGTCTCATGTTCGCCGCTCGACCGTGACGGCCCGGCGTCAACAAAAACTGTCTAACGGGAAGGTACGCTTAAGGGGGGCGTTCGGAAATTCGTTACACTATTGAAACATTCTGAATCGTAATTCTGACTTTGGCTGTCAGTCTTGTACTTTTATTGGTCATCAAGATAAAATACTGCTGTATAAGCTATAACGTTTTATGGTTCTCTCTCTCTCCATCCGGAGATGGTGTTTAAAAAAAATAGAAGGCACTTCTAGCGATTCTTTTCTAAAATGAATGCTGACGATAAATCACATAGATTTCTTTAAGCAGAAAATGAAGATTGATCTTGATATCTCTAGAGTTATGACCACTCTATGGTGCAACATGATAACAGCATGTTGGAAGTTATGGTAGCGGTGACGCTCGCATTACACATACTAGCTGACTATCTTCAATTCAGGGTTATTTTGTGCATTTTTAATTCAAAAGTATTTTTCTTGACCAAATCATCTCTGGAAGTCACCAATACTTTTCGAAGTTTGTAGAAACTTTTCTAAGAGTAGGTATAATAGGATTCTTCTATCGCGTAATCAATAACTTTGTACATTTCATAAATATGGTAAGATGTTTTGAGTTTATAGAAAAAGTCAACCCCAACCGCACGTCCTGAAGGCTAATAAGTGGGTTCTTTTAAAAGTTGCTTTTGGTTGATCATCCCCTTGCACAGTGCTGCCATTTGCGCGAGTGTGCATAAGATTCTTTAAATAGGGGGGGGGGGGGCGTTTTTGTCCTTCGAAGGCATTGAACTTCTTCTCTAAAATGGAGAAAGCTTCATACACTCGCTTTTACTTTTTTTCACTACGGGGCACATTGGAATAGTCGTTTTTTAAAGAATTTTTATAGGAAATGGGTGCAATAAGTGGTATAACTTGCACATCAGCTATCTGGTAATCTATTCGTTGCTTTCTTTGGTAATTGCTTAGTACTTTGAAACTTATTATTCCCTTATTATATTCTTTAAAGCCGCACTTTCTAGTTTATTTTGACAGACGAAAATTTGGTGTGCGCACACCCCAGTTTCTTTTGATTGCATTCTATCAAAAAAAGTTGCATTAAAAGGTTGTAAAAGCAGCTAGAAGGATTGTAGAGCAATGTTATAAGCAAATTGGAGCGCGTTGCACAAAATTACCCATACGCTGTACTTCAAATGTTCATAATAAGGGTGGAGTTTGTTCTCTGAATGATAATGAAAACTACTTGTACTATAACTATTTATATAATTGTTTTGAGTGTGTCAAGGTACTGAATAATTAAGTTTGATAAGTAAGGGAAACCACCACTAAGCGCTTCAACAAGAATTGTTGATATATTTTTCTATATATCCAAAGCCAGTATGCGTCTTGGACTGACGCAGATGATTGTATCCTTCTTCAAGAGAAGTCCTCCAGTCCTTTCAATATCTTTTTAAATGACGCGCCTATACTAACGATTAGAAGCACGAAAATAACGTTATACGCCAACCTCGCTAATATTTAAATTCTGCGCTCCCAGTTTTTCAGTTGGGTCATTGGAATTAATCAGCAAGCTGAGAGCTACACATTGCACAATAAGTACCCCTTTTACTTCTCCGTTTCTGGAAGTGCTCATCGGTTTACTTCTCAGTCGACTCCTCTATAGTAAACGACGTTTTTCATTTGTTTTTAATAATCTCCACCAGATGTCTTCCTTTAATATTTTTCAGCATGAAGCTTTTTCACAATATAAACCGTGATAACACAGAAACACCGCGTCAAATTCCTTTGTAAAAACCACTTGCTTCGCCTGTAGGAGAGCAATTAAGTTTTAACTTACAAAGTCTATTAAAGTGCAATTTAAGGAATTCATTTGTCTACGACACACCTGTACACCACCCTACCCATTTGAAATATCGACCGGATGCCCTGTCGCTACTGTTCAGCATTTACTAGTTTATTCTACGCGACGATTTTGTTTTTGCGATTATCATTAGTTGTATACACAGGATAAATGTTAAGAGACAGGATAAAAGGTGATTTTCGGTGGGAAAAACAAAATACTTTATATAAGCATATGTGCTCCATGATAGACGGAGATATTTTTTGATGAAGCCAACTCTCTTCACAACCGAGGCTGTCACTGCCAAACAGAAAATCGTTAAAAGTTCTATTTCCCAGAATCGCTAACGCGCAAATTACAAACACTAAAATTGGCAATTACTTAGGGATCCCGCTATAACTGAATGGGTATGTGTGCACGTACGCAGATGTCTTTTATCCTATTGCCGAATGGCAACGCTGCAATTATATAGAAATTATTAGTGTGTTTGTAGAAAAGTTTCGTCAATAGCAGTTGAGATACCTACACAGTCAGTACCTAGCCTCATTGCACCACAATGCATTATAATATATTTTTAATAGAGGAAATGTTAAATCAACCGATATTCTGTCCAGAATATGTCGACGGTCCAGAAAAAATACGCCATTGAGAAGCCGCATATTTAAATGGCGTAAGATATTCTCTAGGTGCGAAGCGAGGTCGAAAATATAACGCACGTGCGTCGTGTTCGCATCAGCCGCATCGAGAACAAATAAACTATGATGTCATACACTTCAATAGTTAAAAACGTTTTGAAATTTTGAAAGATGTTTGAAAGATGCCGCTCCCCACCTTCTTAATTCTGGAAAGATTTTTGCGCGACTTTTTGTTTACTGAAGTATATTTTTCATCAAGTTATATTAGAAAACAACAACAAAAGAGATAGAAGGACTCTAATGGAGTAAAGAAAACCACATGAAAACACGAAATACAAAGAGGTATAGCATCATCTATGCATATTGATGCTGAAGGACAACGTAAATTGCGTATACTGCAAAGTAATAGGTAGATGAAACACAATACTATTTCAGTGTTTCATGCCCTCTTCCCTCTCCCACATAATTTGCTTAAGAAAAGTAAAGTGAATAACAACATTGTTGAATCGTATTGATGTTTTCACACAATTCGTGACACTAATGTCCGTTTATATCATTTTATATATACAACGCAGATGCAAAACCCATTGTTGGTGGAAATAAATTAACAATGCAGCACATGTATATTCCGTCGACGCATTTTTTGTTCTTCCAAAGATAGCCAGAGCACTTGAAACGGATTCCGAGGCTAGTCTAGCGTTTGTCTTCGTTCCTTTTTTGGAAGTTACTGATTTGTATGCGACTGCTAGTCGGTCGATACAATTAAAAACAAATTCTTTTCGTTTATGTTGTTGAATGCCTGCTAGCTATCTATCAGCAAATAATTCAAAGCTGCCATGTTTCAGTCTCAGATCCTGGAGCGGGTGCAGTCAGACAGGGTGGCCATCACCAAGCCAGAGGAGGATCGCCGGAGGCGCACCATCATCGTGGAGAAGAAGAGCGGCTCGTACGGGTTCACGCTGCAGAGCTACGGCATCCACTACAAGAAGGAGCAGGAGATCGAGATGATCACGTACGTGGACTACGTGGACTACGACGGGCCTGCCTACAGGGCCGGCATGAGGGAGGGCGACGTCATCCTGTCGATCAACGGCACGGACATGGAGAAGGCCGACCACAAGACGCTGGTCAACTTCATCAAGAACTGTGATTCGAGAATGAGGATGGTTGTGCTATTTGAAGATTGCGTGAGGAAGGTAGGCGCAGTTACACTTCGGATTGGAATGTCCTATTAGTATTATACTTGTTCACTTCCAACTTGTAGAGACACCTAATTGGACGAAGTATTCTCTCCCCCATTTGCAATGAGAATCCAGGCGGATTAAGCAATCCCATATCGCCCAAAAATTAGTTTTCATTATGGCTAATGACCATTCAATTTCCGTTTGGTACAAGTTTCCATAATTACCACTTAGTCTGCCCTGAGCTCTTCTCTTGTTTCTTCTTTGGTCCAGTCTCTGAATAGTTGGTTATAATGTACAACACATTTGCTTGCCTTCGTTTTGGGATATCTTCCTTTAGTAACTTTCAAAATGCTCTTCTTCACTCTTGGTTTTAACGTCTATTGGCCAAAAACTTTGAGATTCCATAAATCTTTAATTGAGTTCGACTCAACAGAGAGTAAGACTAAACTGTTTGTCTTCTCTATCATCTTATCTGATTGTAGTTTACCCCTCACTGTCCAGTCTACTATCCTTCCAATTACTAAAAATTTGCCACTCATTTCTGAGAGATAATTAGTTCCAAACAGTCTGATTCAATATCATAAATCTTAATATTCTTCCTCTTTATTAATCTTTGGTTCATTATTCATCACAGGATCAAATGAACTTATACTTCACTAGTTAGGTTTGTTTGCATTAGCATGGTAGTTACTAAGGTTATTTATAACTTTCTACACAAATGTATCCGAACATAATTGGAGCGTTAATATGAAAAACGACGCAAGGCCAGTATTATGGAGATTGTATTAACGGCATCAAGGGTTATATACATTATATCCGAAATATCTGCTTCAAATGCTGAAATCTTCTGAATTTCCAGCTTTTTAAAGATTGTGTTCATCCGTTAAAAAGGATAAGAGTAGTGAATGTGCAAACTAATGTTCAATATGGTTTCAACACCTATTCCGTTACCAGCCGTCTATATAGTTCTTTTTGTCTTTGAAAGTCCCAGATGAACTTCAATAGCTTCACTCATCAAAAAGGCGCACTTCAAAGTTCTGTAATCTCTAAGGTAGTATGTGGTGATGTGACTTTGAGGTGGATGAAGTGGCTGATTTACAATAGGCGGTAGACAAATTAAAATGTCTTCCGTTATGCTAGCTCACTATGTAGACAATATGGTGGAGACCGAATAAATCAGTACAACGGAAGGAGGATTGGTAATGACGCCTATCCTATTCTCTCCTGAAGAATAATTAACTGGGGAGATAACTTGATAATTCAAATTTGGCCGAAAATCACAGGGGGTCTAGAGAAGAAAAAGCTTCATCCAAAATCCGATCCTCCACCGTGACGTTGATCCATGTTTATTATACACTATACACAAGTACATCAACTTTAAGTTTGGTTGTACCTTACTAAAAATGGAAAATGCGGTTCTAACGTTTCGTTTGATTGATTCGATGCCGAGAACGAGGCCGCAAGCGTGTGTTGATGAAATTTAATTATCGAGACAATACTTCTATTCTCTACATCCGCATTCATTTCAGGTGGAGCTTCACATGCGCTACATTCAACTCCAACGAATACTCCAAAGCAAGATGAACGAACTGGAAAAACTGTGCCTTCGAGAGCGGCAGCTGCTGGAGGGGAAGTGGAAGACGCACAGTCTACCCGCCCGCAAGAAGGCCTCGCAGCCTTCCGACCCCGACGACCCGGGCACCCCCACTCAAACCACCTACACCTACTGCAGGCCTACGGTGTCCACCGAAGACGTTGCCAAGATACAGCAGAAGCAGCCGCCCCCGCCGACAGTGATGCTGGCCTACCAGTACCTGGACCACCGGTACCGCTACGTGCTGCAGCCGTCGACCACCAGCAGCGGCGAGTACCTGCTGACGTTCGAGCCGCCACGGTACAAGGGGGATCAGCACCACTTCATCGTGAAGACGCCGTGCGACCCGCCGCAGAAGCAGAACAAGGGCAACCAAACGAACGGGAACAGTGGCAAGAGCAAGAAGGGCGTGGAGTCCTGCCACGGCTACGCTGGCCACCTGTGCAACCCTTGCATTCAGGCCAACAACAACGGGGACAACACCAGCCTGGAGGCCTACGACCTGGCGAGCCCGTGCTGCGACCCTCACTGCGTCCCGAACGCGCGGCGACGCTCCAGAAACCACAAGGACCACCGCAAGAGAGAGTCCAAGACTGGGGAGACGCAGACTGAGCCTCAGCAGCCGAGGCCTCGTCCACATTCCCAAGCGTCGCAGACGCACATCTCCAATGCTCAACAAGCGCAGTCGGTGCCCAGGAGGTACTTCCAATTCGGCGCCGGCTTGGTGAGCCAGTGCAGCCTCCACTCGTGCACGTCCAGCGAAATCAGCGCCGTTGCACCTACGACGACCGGCGAGAGTTCGGCTAGTTACACAACATCCTTGAGCACGGACACCTTGTACTGGGACGGCTCTGGAGACGTAAACTCATCGCGGCAGCACAGCGTGAAGTCTGGGGGAAAATATGAGTATCAGTCCAGATGCTCTTCTGGATCGCACGCTCCCGAGCCGATCTACATACAATATAATCCGGCCAAGCCGAAATCTTGGGACAACTTGGCGACCAAAGCTATCGGAGGCTACGGGTTCGGCTACGGCTATCTGGACACGACCAAGTGCGGCTCGGTGGGGAAGACGCACAGCAGAGGGCAAAGCGTCAAGGCTCCCCAAGCCAACACGCCCCAGTACTTTCGAATCTGCAGAGATTCGCATCCAGGTCCCTCGGGATGCTCCAGCCAGCCGACGTCTATTTACGGCACGTGCTCCTCTCAGAGGAGGTACATCCAACCCACCAAATCCACAGAGAGCTTGCTGTCAGTCCCGAAATATTCCAACGAAGTGCTGTCTGATTCTAGTCTCAGCTGCGAGTGTTTAGACCCGATCTCTCCTGGTCTGGAATCCGCCGAGGCGCGTTTCTTCCAGAGCCCTCGCCAGAGCGTCATCAGCCCCACGGATCCGAACATGGGATACTACAGCACACGGAGGACGTCGCGGAGCGAAGCCCAGAGGAACGTCTCAGTTTCCACCAGTTCGGAAGCAACCAGACTGTAATCACGCGATGTGGTTGCGCACCTGATGCGCCCCGAATGAAACCGATCGACATTTTAGAGGCCTTACACATCATTATGCATCAGTGCGACGCAGTCGTAACGAACATGACGCACGTAGCGTAGCAGCGTTTTGATATTTTCCAATTTGTACATACTCACTCGTAGAGAGTGCTTTCAAGCAGGTACATGGTGATATTGTTTTTTTATTGATTTACACGCGAAGCGTTTGCAAAAGTTGTTGTATTATTGGAGATTTTACGACGTTTTCTACTTGTTTCTACTTTTTCATTATACTCAACAACCCTAGTAAGGTAACTGTAAGTATATTCGTTCACAACCAACACATAATCAGTGGTAACTTATCGTATGTAAATAGCGCTCACTTGCGTGGTTGTACTTCAATCTACACCAAGTGCAGAGCAGCTTTTTTACATTTTTATTCGTACCAGCCGGTGCATTTTGTACCAAAGATAGAGTAAGGGACGTTTTAATTGAGCATTACACAATCACGAACGAATCGAGAGGTTTTATTCGCATTTTTAATGTGTGCACTGTTATTTAGTAGACAATAAGGCATGTAGGGGCAAGTTTTAATAGTTTTTAATGGGTTTGTCGTATATTTAAATAAAAATTATTTGCATTGCAGTGTTCACTATTTCTCCAACAATACGTTTTACTATTTCTTATACACGTTGTTTTACAATGTGCATATTTTTAATAGTTGCACCAGGTATTGAAGTCACAGGGTGACTCATGACTTATTTCCTAATTTTAAATATTCATAACTTCTTCATTTACTGCATCTTTCTTTTTAAAACTGAGCATAGAAAAGGGAATGGGGATAGTCAAAAATCTGCTGTCATAATGTCTAAAAAAGCGACATCTTGTAATTAGTACGACTATTATTTGATAATTACCACCCCATAAAGTTCAAGGCACACGTCAAGGTATTGTTTTGATTGTGAACTGAAGTGAAAATGAATAAGAGTAGACTCAACAGTGATCACAGGTGCAGTATAGAAGCTTTTCGAATAGACTACTTATATAATAAGAGTAACAAACAAGACAAAAACAAATGTAGATTTATAAAAATGATAATCGCTGATAGAGACCTAGAAAGAAGATTGTCGCTAACGCATGCATGGTGGCACAATTTAATTTGTTCCTTCTTCTGGAGGTATAGAAATATACATTCTGCCTCACTTCATTTGTTTTAGCGAAATAGGTATAGTCTACCTTAAACCTTATCTATCTTCTTTTACTTCTACATATTTTTCCGTTCTTTATTCATCATTTTATGTGTTGCCTGCCATATTTTATCATTTCTCTAAACAATTTTGAGCAAACATATCATTCATAGAGTCTAGAAAAAAGTGGACTAACTAATGGCGTCGGCAACTTATGAGAAACTGTTACTTGGAGCAAACCAAGTGCTATAGCAGCAGTCCCCCATCACTCCTACCATACAAGCGTGAGTATAAAAGCTAGCACACAGGAAAATTTCTCTGCAAATTCTCAAAACTGCCATCCAAACATCTACTTAACAACAAAATTTGAGAAGTGAACATGCGAGAAGAACTTGAAGACAACCGAGCATACAAGGGGATTAGTACGGAAGTCAAGACGGCCGCTTGGGAGACCAGTTTAGAGACTCTCGACAAAGCAAATAATTTACTCTGAAGTCGATCAATGTGCTTCCCAAAAAGCCATCCCTAATGTCAGCAATCGACAGAAAAACGACACCACAAACACAATAGTTGGAAAAGCTAAGGTAATCACTAATCATTTAGAGCTCCAATGCAATATTAAGTCTCAATATGCCGACCTAGATCATCTTGACAAGACCAGAAAGCCGATCAAGTCGATCGAGCAAAACTGCGACTACGATAACAAAGTTATTTCGATGTTAAGATATTTCCTTTGTCAGTGGAAGCTAGCGGACTGCGTAATGCCCTTCAAGCCAGAAAAGATGGGTATCTTCCCCAGATCTGTCGACCTATCAGCCTGCACTCAACCTTGAGGAAGATCTACCATCGTTTGAAGAGACAGAGAATGCCCAATCCAATGTTTTATGACTCATGTCCATATGGCAATTTCTTTAACTTATTATACTTATTCAACATCTACTCCAACACGCATAATTCACTGCGGTGGTTGAGTGACATAAAAATGATACCTGATTTGGAGTTTTAGGCGACGTTTCGGAGACTAAACTTCGAGAACTTTGTCTTGTTACTCTATAACGCGCATATCTGTTTGAATTAGGTACATCAATAATAACTTCTAAGGAAATCAATTATTTATATTAATCTATATGCATGCACAATTATCAAAGATTAAAATTGAACTGTTGAATTTAAAAAACAAAACTTTAAGAAGTGAAGAACAATCTAACTTGAGAACTTGAACGCATATGCCTGTCTAGACCGATTTTAAACGAAAAGATGAATAGGTCGCCTTCTGTTAACTCGGTGGCTCGTTGCTTAATTTTTTCTCTCCAAGATGGTGTTCTTGGTCCATAAATTGCGACTTATGCTCCCTTCATTTGGTTTACCCTACTGCGTTGGTATTCTCTTTCTTTCTTAAAAAAATCTAATATATAAATCCATGTAATGTCTCTTAGATTGTCAAGGTCTAAAGATAATTCTTCCAAGAATTTTTTCGGGTCTATTTTTCCGTTCCATCATATAGAAAAAAATTATGTAAGTATCCTTCTTAATATCCTTACTATGTTCTTTCTAATTTAAGATTACACGGATGGCTTTTTGAGAGGGGCCTTGAATTAGACCTTTGAATCAATCGAAGTGAACTCTATTAATTTAGGTTCAATAACTGCGAATTGCGTCCACCCCTAGCAAGTTTATCTCCCTCTTCAGTACCTTATGCCCCTTGGTGTCCACCAGACAGAGTCTGTTGTGTTCTGCCAGTTTCACCAGATCCTTATAGTACTCTACAGTTTAAAGTAAACGTTAGTGGTTAATTAATTATCTCAGTAATTCTTTAAGTAATATTTAGAAGTGTAATAACTTTTAACGCGTTTCCTCATTACAGAACAATAAAACTATGCAGTTAAATCGAAAGCACTTTTTGTACCAATCAGTGCCAATTAAACAGCTGCGACACTTAAGTAATAGTTCTATTTCAATAGAAAAGGCAATTTCGAAGAAGTATTAGCGATAAGAATATGACGCACATTTGCCGGCTAGTTTAGAAATTCCACAAGCTTTTTTGTGTGTGGAGGCTTCAATGGGATTAAGGGGGCTGATGTCGCTGTTTTTTACTTTGATTTTACTGGTAAGTCACCATGTAATTAAGTTTGTTGCATGCAACGCTAACACGCATGTTAGGTAAAGTAGCATGGTGTTCAGATACAAATCTTACAAGTGTTGGTTTCGAATCTGCTGAAGGTAGATTTTTTAATACTAGCTCTAACACACTCTACTAAACATCCTCTGTATACTCAGTAATATGAGCTGTAAGTCTATAAATTACAATTTGCCATTACATCGATGGCAAAAACGGCCACAATAAGAAACTATGGAAAATGTTGTCGTCACGACTGTTAGTTTATGGGGGTGAACAAATCCCTAACAGGCAAAACCCATTTCATTTAAATCGGAACGATCCTAGTAACCAAATACCAGAAATATTATTTTTGCACTTTTTCTTGAAGATCGTCTTAACTAAATAAACCTTATTGGCCGAAACATTGGTCGTCTACGGGGACAGAAGCCCTAGACCATCTAAAACCTGTGCTCTACAACAAAGTCATCCAGCTAATTCAAACTGTGAAACCGAACAAGGCTTTCCAAACAGTGCGTTGTTGAGTTTTCCAAAGACGGTAAATATCTGCATCACTATCGCTCCTGAAAAGTAATCGACCTTGTCGTGCTTCCCAAGCCGTTTTTCCAGCATTATCATCAAATAAGTCTCTTGCCCTTTCCGGAAAAACTGGTACACCATGTAATTCACTGCCGCCTAAGGACAATTGTCGAAGATTTTGGATTGCTCTTCAGTTTCTTCATCACTACTCCGGATGGTAAAAACAACTATGAGAGACTTCACCAAGAAACAGACTACAGCTTCAGTTTTCCTTGATATAGCCAAAGTCTTTGGCAAGGTATGAGACAACAGTTTGGTTTACCAAATCCCTGTAAGTTCAACTGTTTCAACTCCTCCTGAATCCAGTTGGATTCAACAGTATAAAGTTGTCCGGGGGGCGGGGGGGGGGGGTGAACCAGTCTCTCTCAATGATTTGTATTGTGTTCGGCGTTACTCAGCTTCTAAGTTCGGGAGATACCGACGACACCCTCCATAACCATAGTCTAATACTCAGACGACACGCGGTGATGTAAAAATGGCTGCGATCCAGAAAGGCGTGGACAGAATAATAGAATGGCAGAGCAGATGGAGAAGAAAAAGTAGGCGATTTCGTTATGCTTCTCAAGCCTGAAAAGTTTAATACGTTTATCTAAGAATACTGGTAGAACAGGTGATCTACCATCGTCTAAGAGCATTGGTCGAAAAGTTTCAGATAATTCAAAAGAATCACCACCCATCACTACTCCGAATGGTGACAAAATCACCAAGAAGATTACCGTCGCAGTCTTCTTTGATGTGGCGAAGACCTTCGACAAGGTATGAGACATGATCTAGTCTACAAGATAGTTTTAATAATAATCGCGTTAATGGTGATCTGAATTTCCAGATCAATTTAAGCAATATAAAGTAGTCTACCGTCTCAGTTTTCTTTCATGTGGCCAAGGCTTTCGACATGGTGTAGTATATAACCTGGTCTACAAGATAGATTCAATGTCCATTGTACTATTGATGGACCATATGCTTCGAATATTTTTGTTTAGTATGAATTTCTGCATCAAATTAGATAACATAAAGTCATCCGAGAGGATACTAAGAGCCGACGTTCCTCAAATCCTCATGTTGTCAATCGTGTGAACTCAACTTCTACATGCGGAATATACAGACCACGGATTCCATAACACTGGGTGTTGAAAAAATCACTGCTATCTAGGAAGCCGTCTCATTCTCCAATAATAACAGCGTGATGGCCTTGATAATGTAAGAATCTTCAACTAGAAGATACCTTTGGAAATTATGCACGTTATCTTTTTTTGACAAATCTTGACAATAAACGCACCTGGAATCTTCACGTGGATCGGATGGTTACCAAGATGAAGGCAACTCGGCAAGCTCTAAGCTCCCCATATCTAGCAATTGGCTCTTCTTTCGCAATAAAATAATCATCGATACCAGTATCATCTGCTTAATTATAACTAACTCTAGGTAGTCCAAAACCAGACCCTTCTAAGATTCTTCGACGCTTCATAATTTGTGTGAAATTCCATCTGTCACCCACTGTGCTACCTATAGAAGAAGAAGGTTAAGGACTGGATTTCATTCTTCGCTGTCATCAACAAAGTCAATTGGGTCTGATCGGATCGATAAAAAAATTATAACCGCGTATGCCTGTACATCTGACAGGATTGCGTCAAGCAAGAGTAATTAGCTTTGCTTTAAAACTTGTGCTTGTAAAATCTGATGACCTTAATGAATACAATTTCTTAGAAATCTTCACCAAAGTGGGTTTGGATGAACTTTAATGAAATACTTCTAGTAATTACAAAATTATGAGAACGAGCATCTTTGTAAACTAAGAAAAAGTCTTTTGGCATCGCAAAATACAGAAGTAGTTAAACTACAACAACATTAAGTTAGGAGCAATTAAAATTAGTAAAAATTACACTTATTAATTGCAACAAAAATTTAAAAAATAACGTAAGCATCATTAACATATAAATGGTTTATTGTACTCGAGTTGGGAAACCCAAATAGTCAAAAAAGATTTAAAAATGTGTTAAGGAACGTTTGGGTTTCTCAATGAAGAATCACCCTGTATATATCATGTGTTCACAAAGACTGTAACTATCGTAAATATGAAAACACCGATCAAAAATTAAGCAGAAAGTCTAACAACGGTGCGTTATGTTTTTGAAACATTTATACCCGATTTAAAAGAATATTAAAATATTTCAAATAATTACAAGGCAGAAATGGATTAGTATTTCACAGACATCTTGTACGTGCATAACATCAGTAGAGCGTTCAGCCAAGTCAAGCAGGCATCTCGCTCAAATCTCTGAAAGGCAAGAACATTTTCGTAATTCTAGAATCGATACGGGATGGGCGAGAACCACACGGTGAGAGGAGGGGATGATTAAATGCGTTCTACTTCGAAAGCTCGTCTATGAAATGAATAACAAGACCCACAACATTTGTACAAACGAAAATGCTGACGCATCGTTTGACTGGAGTTTAATTCCGACTTGTTGCGCTATAGTGAAGGAAGAAATGCACGGGATGAGGCATAAAATTTATAAAATCCTTAGCTAGATTCCTGTCTGGCGATAAGTCACATGGGCGCCCGTTCCAATAAAATTTCTTCTTGGAAACCCCCGATACCATCTCATTGTGGTCGTACGATAAGGACAATTGTCTTCCAACACAAGAACCATTTCCTCTAAGCTCAAGTATTCCATTTTTGAACAAGATGACATTGAGAGTTCTTGTAACAGCTATATCTCAGGAGCAACCAACACCCAAAGATCATCCTGACGGCTACATTACAACTTGTTTCAACTATTTCAAACCTTCCAGTACCCTAAGTGTAATCACATTTACACCAATAAAGTGTTTTTATTTTATTTTCCAGCTCTTCTATAATGAAGCAGCAGCCACGAACGCACCCCCAGAAGAAAGTAAGTAACACAATACATAAAGCTATCTTCATCATTAACTGATCGTTCTAGGCTCACAAAACGACACGGTGTTGTTCAATGTCGACTCAACGGGACAGCTCTTCAACAACCTCACGATAGCGGATGTGAGGAGCATTCTGGAAATGCTTCTGCTGATCCTCAAGAGAAATCCCGGCATACCAACCCTGAAGCTGCTAGGTCAGTTTATCCGCAACATTGCGAGGCACAATGAAAAGAGCAAGACCCGAGGGCGAGAGTTGTTCGTGGGTCTGGACGTAGACGGCGAACTTCAGCAGTTGTTGCGATTGATCAATTTAGAAGGAACCACCGAGATGCCACGCTCGGGCTACGCTACTTATGAGCGTCAATGGACATCAAAGTTAGAAAACGACTTTATAGAAGGATCTGACATGGCGACCCCACCCGAAACAATTGAACCGAACGTCTTCGCAACGTATAATCCGGAGTCGATTTTGCACTTGCCAAAAAGCGACACCGATGAGCACGTCACTTCCACAGAAGCCTTCACATTTGCAACTCCAAGCTCCACGCCGAAAGATCACATACTCAAGAGCCCTCCTACGAGTAAGCCCAGGCAGAGAGCAGGAGGTTTAGACAAGCATCCGACAGAGCGCGGCACGAGTTCGTTTAAAGTTCACGAAGATGTTTCTGGCCAGAAGCACGAGCTCGAAGGAAATTTCAGCGTGGGCCCTAAGACTATAGAATTTGAAACGTTTCCATTGCTAACTGACGCGCTGCTGAAAAACTTGAGAATGAATAATCTCAGATACGTTCGGACTTATTCTGAGGTACTCGAGCCGGTAGATAATTCTAGTGATGGGCATAACGGTACCCAATATAAAAAATTAGCAGCAGAGGGCAACAAAACGGTAACGCGCAGTAAACGATCTATTTTAAAGAAAGTTTTAAATATTTCTTAGAGTGACGTTTTCAGCAATATTTATATTATAATCTGTTTTAGTACTACAAATTATTTAAACACCCCTTTTACTGTGAGTTCAAAATATAATTTTTATTATTACTAATTTATTGAATATTATTAATAAATTCTATTGATATACCTAAATATTTTTGGTTCTTTCTACTTTTTTGTGAAACACAGTAATGGCGAAAGAGTTTTAAAACGAAAAGTGGTCTCTTGAGAGCGTCGCCCATGTCGCCAACCTCTTTGATCAAATTGTTAGATACCTGCGAGGACCAGAGCCTCAGGACCACATAAAGCCTATGTCCTGCAATATCCTCCAACTAATCAAACTTTGAAACTGTATAGCGCGTTGAAAGCTCTTCTAAAGGTTCCACCATTTTTCGAGCTCCTACAAAGTAGCCGATGTCGTTATGCTTCCCATATTGAGAAATCTGCAATCCTAGAAAAACTGATAAAACAGATGATCCATCACCACCTAAAGACAGTGATCAAAGACCTTCAGTTGATACCTGAGAATTAGTTTGGATTTCTCTCTGTTCACTTCGGCCACCAACTGTTCCGAGTTGTGGAAAAAATCACAGGAGGCTTCGGCAAGAAGCAGACTACTCCTGCAGTCTTCCTTGACTTGGCCAAGGTTTTCTGCAAAACCTAGGACAATGGTTTGGTCTCAAGATGGCTTCAGCGACAAACCCATGGTCCAGCTACTTTGGCCCTTTCTGTTCGGTTGCAATTTCCTGATCAAGTTCAGCTGCATAAAGTCAACCAGGACTTATCTACGAGCTAGCGTCCCTCAAGGCTTTGCATCGTCACCGGTGTTACTCAATGTCTAAATTTGGGACGTACCGACGATGCCCTCCACTACGCAGACGACACGCGGGGCTGCAAAAATCGTTGCGATTCAGAAGGAGCTCGAAAAAATTGAAAAATAGCTCAGCAGGTGAAGAACAGCAAAACTGTCTCCAAAATCGTCGTCCGATCAGCTTCTTAACAATCTTAGGGAACTGGTAGAACAGGCGATTCGCCACCCCTAAAAGACCGTGATCAAAGACCTTCAGCTGATTCCTGAGAATAAGTTTGGATTTTTCCCTGGTCACTTGACCCACTAAATTTTCTGGGTAATGAAAAAATCACAAGAAGCAGAATATTGTTGCAGTCTTTTTTGATATAGTCAGGCTTTCTGCAAGACATGGTCTCATGGTGTCTTCAGCGTCCATCGCACCAGCGAACGTCTAGCTCCTTCGACTCTTACTGTTCGGTTAGAATTTCCGGATCAAATCGAGTAGCTTAAAATCGTCCGAGAAGGGTCTACGAGCTGGCGTCCTCAAGGGTCTGTATTGTCGCCGGTGTTACTCAACTACTAAATTTCGGACATACCGACGATGTCCCCCACGACGTAGATGACACGCGGTGTTGCAAAAATCGTTGCGATTGAGAAGGAGCTTGACAAAATTGAAAAATGACACAGCAGGTGAAGAATAGCAAAACACATTTCTCCAAAATTATCGTCCAATCAGCTTCCTAAAAATTATAGGAAACTGGTAGAACAAGTGGTGGACCACCGGTTAAGGACAGGGGTAGAAGACATCTACCCATATCTCCTTCGGATAGCAAAAAAATCATGAAACCCCTTACTTAGACGCAGATTACCGCCGCAGTCCTCTTTGATGTGGCCAAAGCCTTCGGTAAGGTACGGAATAAGAGTCTACTTTATAAGATAGCTTTAATGTCCATTTTGACCCCTTCTATTCGATAGTAAAGTCGTTAGAAAGGAGTTTATAAATCGGTGTCCCTCAAGATTTAGGATTGATCACGTCCTCCACAATGGTCTAATACGTAGTCGACACGTGTGCTGTAAAAATCGATGCAATCTAGAAGGAATTAGAATTGAATGGCGCAGTAGGTGGAAAACAAGAATCAATGCTGAGACTTAAAAAACGTTTTTAGCGTGCTGGCCTGGTCAACCTCAAAATCTTCGACCAAAATATACCCTATATGTACGTCTTACATCACCTCGGAAAGACTCTGTACAAAAAATTCGCTCGAAGTCCCACATGGATCGGCCGATTACTAAGATGAAGGCAGTCCGATGATATATGCCTATACAGGTAGTCCAGAAACAGTCACCATAAAAGAAATGAGTTAGAAGCTGTAGTTTAGATCCTGTAATATTATCAACGAAGTCAATAAAGACAACGCCGGGTTTCATAGGATTGGTAAAAAGTATATAAGTTCGTACACGTCTGCACGTGACAGCATTGCGCCAAGAAAGCAGTGGCATGAGAAAAGTGGAATCTGTCTGTGACAAACAATACTTTTTTTCCTTAAAAAACCTCACTAAGATATTTTTGGAAATTACAAACTATTTATACCACGCCCTATATAGATTTCTCTTTTTCCTAATTTTCCTTTTTAATTCATTCTCACGTTATGGTTTATTTGAAAATATCAAAATACAGTGATATGCCACGCAAGTTATAATTGACACGAGCCAAAAGTTAAGTCGATCATTAAGGAGTGGGGTCTAATAAACTTCTCTACGCAGCGGCGCCGCTAGTATTTTATTATAATAAATAATCAATATGCACACCGCAGAAGGCGTAGAGGGGTGGTGCTTGCATTTAGATGTTTATATACATTTTGTATTAGAGTTGCTGCTGACCATTTTTAACATTTAGCTTGTTCTTTACAGCCCGAATAACGCAAATTGCATAATGACATTGAAAAGAAGCACGCAGTTTAAAAACAAAACCATTAAAACACTAGCCTTTATAATGCGTGCGTATGCGGCAGAAGTGAAGGTTCAAAACTGTTGACGTCACTCGACTTACAGCGTCATAGCCCATCTCTTTTAATGTGTGACGCAAAAAATAAAAGAAAATACCACCGTCTCTGTTAAAAGTGTGGTTGTACTTGTAAATTTATCAGTATCAAGCACAAATTTGTTTCTTGTGACTTTATAGTTCCATAAAAAAAACAAAATCAAATAAGTAGCTGATATAACCTCAAATAATTCACCGTGAGTATAGCATCGTATCTTCTAATATGAGTACAGGTGGGTCCTAAACTCGGGAACAACAAGCAAAATTGAAAAATTACTCTTTAAAGAAGCCATCAGCTAACAATCCATGCCAAACCCAAATGCAATTAATTGCGACATTAAGAGTTATCGGAAAGTTATATAAAATTCAAAAATACGGTTGTTGGATTGATCAAACCTAGCCCTGTCTGATTTTTACTAAAATCTGCTCCATCTAAAGCTATTTGGCCGATCCTTACTTTAAAATTTGGGAAGAGGTCGAAAAATGTATTACAAGCTTATCCTTTTATCTACCTGAAAGATGACAAACTGATGACGCCAGCACGCCTGACAGGGTAATTCAAGTTACGTAAACAGCAACCTCCCACCACTATTTTTAATTTTGAAAATACTTTTTCCTCAACCTGTCACAAACATTTTAACTTTAAATTTGACCTTGAACTCAAACCTCAAACAACCCACCAATGTTCCTTAGATATTTTGTCCTAAACATCAAAATTGAATATTTCAGCAAGATGTGAGATATCGTACAAAGTTTCACCCGCCCGTAAAAATACCGTCAATTATACAGATTATAAATCACGAGCAGCCCTGATTTTTTTGTCCCCTCGCGGTGTAAGGCTCTGGTTGTAGTTAACTGCAAGGTACAATTTTTATAAACTTATTTGGAAACAAATAACTAAAACATGAACAATATTAGAATATAAACCAACAAAATGGCGAATTTGACTCAAGTGTCAAAGGAGCATTTTAAAGCAATAAAACTACGTCAGTAGAACTTTATTTTTTTAATAAATGATCCGACCAAAGAAACACTAAAAAAATACAGATTACAAAAGTAACAAGACTTCCACATGGGTTTATCTAGTATACCTAAGCGTTCAAGGCCAAACTCTAAATCAAAATATTTATTTCAATTCTGGAACTGGATACGTTCACATCTTACTCTAAGAATACACGTAGACAAATAAAAAGTAGATCAAAATGCTGATAACCGCAGAACTGTAGGGAGGACGTTCCAAGGTAGTCCAAAATAAAGTTGAAGAATTTGGACAGATGTAGAACAACACTTCAGATTGGAAATTTGTGCCTTTTCCCACGATATACAAGCTTTGTTTCGTCCAGTTAATAGAAACAACTTCAACAACCGTTAATCGGCAGTCATCCTCGAAAAGGTGACGAACAATGCGAATATTCTCCTGTCACGGTGGTCCAACGTTGGTGAAATATTAAGGCAACCAATATTCTGTTCAGACGGCGCTAACAGTTTAATAAAGACATTTTAACAAGAAGCCACGGGTTTCAGTTCGCTAAGGGACAAAACGAAGTCGAAGAACAAGGCAGACGGATTTTTGTATTCAATACTAACATGTAAAGTAACTTGGATACATTAATACTACTACAGCGAGTTGAGAAATTCGTGTGCAAATCCAATTTTTTCTTGAAATTGGATTAAATATGCAAGAAGGGGGGGGGGTATAATCTTCAGTGAAATACGCGGATAAATCAAATATAAGCTTAGAATTATTTTTTAATTTACTGAAACACCATGATAATACAAACATGTAATATAATATAATTTTCTACATAACCCCCTTATTTAGAAATACATTTTTCAATGCTTGGGACACAAGCCAATTACGCATTAGCGCTTTGATAGCAACATTGTCGTCAAATCTCTGAACTCTGAATGTGAACAAATGATAATCTGAGGCAATAGTACAGATGGTGTTCTAGTGTAGTCCAAAATACTCATTTTTTTTGTCAAATTTGGGCAACTGTATGAAGCCGATCGTTACCGTGAAGTAAGAAACGCGCCGAATTAAAAATTTAACTATTGAAGAGTTTTGTTTTTCTTGTAGCAGAAGTAAGGCTATGCGGTAAAAATCTTCAAAAAGGCGGAGAACAATGCAAATCTTCTCAGTCACACTTGTCCTCAAGCGACATTAATTTCTCTGACATGATACCCACTAAAGAAGCGGTAGTGCAAACTACTTTACAGAACGAATTTCCTTCAGGCATCGCTGTCACAATGCTCAGAAAACGCAACCTCTCTGTTCGTCTTAGGATTCGTAAAAAAGAAATTTTTATTTATATTTCTCCTATAAGAAAATAGTTACACCAGAAAAATATTTGGTTTATCAATAGTACTAAAGTAAGGGCACTTGTAAAAAATGTTGAGCTTTAACCTGGGAGATTACCATTCTTTTGAAGTCAATTTATAAAAAAATTTAAGAAGTCACAAAACCTCTTTTTTCAATCAAAATGTTCAAACTAAGTCTGAATCTAGGTGTCTAAAACTTAGAAAAAGTACATGATACAGTACCACTAAGTAAGCTAATTAGTTTAGCTTATGCTGTACCAGTTCAGTAGAGGTTGGAAACAAGTTCTCTGTAGGTTTTAAAGTAGATAAAAGATTGAGATAAGATTATTTACTAGCAAAATGGGTATAAAAATCAGAGATGATACTGTCTATAGCCTGCTACTCGTCTATGATCACGTATTGATAGCTGCTGACAGTAAATATTTCAGTTATATGCTAGGAAAACTCCTTAAAAAATATGACAAATAGAGTCTAACAACAATACTGCAAATAATTTTCGAACGCTCCCCATAGCGACCGACATAATGCCTTCCAGGAAAGCAGCCGCGCACGTTCAAGGACTGGAGCAATAGGAAATTTCTAAATGTTCACTAGATGCTTCATGTAGCGAAAGGGTAGCCAGAAGGGCGTGGTTTTCGGTGGGGTGAATGGTGGTGGGGGAGTCTTAGGTAAAGAATGCGACCCGGCTCAGTTGCCTCCGAGCCTTAAGAGAGTGAGGATCGCGCTTCCCGAAAACCGTGTTTTGGTGACGTGTCACGGGCTCGACATTCAGCGTACGTTAGAGCAACGTCATGCAGTGAAGTTTTGTTTCAAACTCAAAAAAATCCACTATAGAGGCTTTGAACCTGATAAGGGAGGCCTACGTGGAGAAAGCCATGTTAAAAACGAGTATTTGAGAATGCTATCCCGTGAAATGAACTACTAGGGCCGCGGGTATACCGGACAACCGATGGCCAAAAAACTGTGGAATAGAGAAGCTAAGAAACTGAAATTTCTTTACAAGATGTCAACTGGGAAAGTAGACATTTGTGGAAATTGAGAAGCGAGAAACCGCACAACCCGTAGGACACTCATCGATGTATATGTTCGAGCTAAAAACAAAATACGTTTGTAAAGTTGTTTTGCGTCTCTAGAGTACAGTTTTTGATCTTCGGTAAAAAACAAGGGACTCATCTTGCAGGCACCTTTCGAACGCCAAAATCGCCTGTAATGATTGCCTAAGCACTGGCATAGCTTATTCCGACGTCAACTTTGAAAAAGCGGCGTACAATAAGATTATTCTCCCCAGCCACAATCATCCTCGGACGACAACAGAGACCTTCATTTTCAGCTGTTTCTTGTTCTTCCAAAAAATTTTTGTGTCAAGCGTACATTTGAGTTTGCGTTTTTCCTTTAAATCTTCTCAAAATTTCGGACGGTTTTAGTCCCTATGTCTGCCCGTTACGCAACGCACGATAAATAAACAGTGGCACTGGGTACCCTAAGAGGAAATCCCTTTCAAACATCCCTACCGACAGCACTACAAAAGTCACATAAAAATGAATTTCGGGTTACACTTTAGTCACACTCCACACCCTTATTACCTTTAGGTGACCAATAAATGACTTGCATGAGAAATTTTTTACACGGCGCGCAGGAGAAAATAAACCACTAAGTTTCTAACAAACATCCATTAGTCAATTTTCCTTAAACAAAAAATTCGAGCACAATCAACACATCGAAACTGGTCCCATCGATGCTCATTCTATTATTTTTACCTTATGGTTATATTTGCTTACAAACCAATATTATGTATCAATTTTTGACCATATAAACACTTTCAAATGATCATATAATAGTTTTCGGCATCTTTTCAAAAGCTTTACTACACCTGTTTTTCCGCCCAATAACTTTCGACATTTTTTCTTTTATTTTTTAACTAAACGGTACCAATAATAAATTTTTGAAAAAAGTCCTGGTAGGGGTGCCTTTCATATTTTACCTATATTGATTTCTTAATTATCCTCAAAAAGTCATCACAGTCGCCATTTCAATTTCACCAATTTTTTCTTCACCCCCATTTTCAAACGTTCTTCTAAAAAAAATTGTTTGAGGATATCACAATCATTTTAAAGATATATTATTTCTCCTCTTATTTAATTGATCTAGATAATTACTTTGTAGCGACATGATTACATCGCATATTTGTATAATGGAGAAAGGGGGGGGCAATTTTATAAATTAAACACAAAATTCTATAAAGTAATAAAAAACATCACTTACCAAACAATAAGATGATAAAGGCAGATGGTACAGAGCAGAGCTGATCGTTTGGCTTCTAGAAGAACGCGCGACTCGCCTCTCTTAGAGCTAAAAAACAAAAGAATGTATAAATGTTAGAATAAACCTTAAGAGTTTAAATACAAAAAAACATTTAGATCCTCCATTGCTTAAATTTATAATAAAATTTGAAAACTGCAATGTATAAGTAATGATGGAGTGTATACTACACATACGGTACTGTTTTGTTCATCAAACGTATGCATTTCTTCAAAACTACAAAAAATTTCGCTTGTCCTAAAGTGAAGGATTTGACTGGGAAAACCAAAATTTAAAAATCTCTTGGCGTTTCTGAAATGCAAAGGACGAAATAGTTAACCAGAAAGTCGGATAAACATTCAAATGTAGGGGAAGTTATTTATAAACTTTAAATCTATCAATACCAGAAATCAAATTGAGATTAATCACTATTAGTGCTCAGTATAAACCAATTTTTAAGCACCCTGTACATGTTATATCATCGAAAACTGCTCAGCTATAGAAATATGCTGCACTTCGTAAAAAAGACAAGAATGATCTTAAGTAATTTCGATGCTGTTCGTTGTTGAGGTCGTCGTGTATCTATCTTAAGATAGAAGTTTCCTACGTAACTGTAACCTTCAGGTAGTCATAAACCATATAGACAGTTATAACCCTTCGCTTGACGTTAGTCACATTCGTTAGTATTATTTCCCTGTTTGGTTCACGCTTAATTTGCAGCTTGAAGTAGCGCATACTAAAAGCTCTACAATAAACTGTACATAACAGTGCAATCCGCCAAGTTGTCTAGTAGAAGATAATAAATAAACACGAAAAGAGAGCTATAACTTGGGTCAGCGCCTTTTTTAAAAAAGACAATTTTAGACATTTTAGATTGAGTAAAAAAAGTCATAAATATCAAAGATTTATTTTTACAGAAATGGAAGATTTATCTATTTATACATTTGAACAAAAGTAAACAAAGAAATATAGCGTGGTTCTCGGTCATTGATTTACACGAGGAGGTCCGTGCGTTCGTGAACGCACAGCGGAGCAGCTCTCGCTTCCTTCCGAAAGGCCGGGCGGCCGCCCGCTGCATTGCCGAACGCATAAAGGCGTCTGCCGCAAACATTTCGTTTGATTCCGCCGACCGGAGCTTCGATTGTAAGTTAAATTGTTCCACGTTCCCTATCCAGTTAAAAACTGCTATCTCGCAAAAATCTGAGGAAAGGCGGGTGAAAAATTCTCATCTTTTTGCGGGCAAACCCTTGTTTGTAATAAGTTTTAAGGAGGCCATCAGCCAAGTGGTGTCCCTCATTTTCGATGCACTGTTGAAGTCGTATTCTGCAATTCTTCATTACTCTTTCTAACGTATGATGCATACACCTGATTTCTTAACGTGCTGCATTTCGCAGGACTTAAAGAGTCCTAAGGCAATGTTTGTAAATATCGAACTTTGGGATATCCTCATGCAGAAAGTCACACAGGATGAAATCTGGTGGGCGACGTGTATTGAGAGATTAGGAAACATCCAACGCAGCACTTGGCGCGAAGCTCTTGTTGTGTCGCCTGTGGCTCCATTCTGTTGAAACCACGCTTTCTAAGATTTTTCCACGTTCGGAAAGTTTCTGTAACACAACCATCTTGTACGAATGCAGACAAATGTCTTCGTGTAAATTTTGTCGCACAGTACGACTAGACCACCCTTTGCTTCATAATCTTTCCTTGAAATTAGAGCGGAAGTTTTTCCCACCCTTTAATGGTGTGTGTATATGCATTACATTATAAAAATGTCGTTCGACGACTTTTAGCAGAATTCGTTTTATAAAAATTTAAAAATATGAAGAGATTGTGAAGATTTTTAGCCCGCCTCCCGAAGTTAAGAATCAGTAAAAGTGACGCCTTTAGTTATTAGAGCAAATATTTTTATGGCTTATTAAAACCAACGGCTTCTGAAACATAATCACAGGCTTTGTAGATGGATTTTAGAGCAAGCAATTTGCTGAACAATATGCCATCTCATAGGAAAAAGCCTATAGGCTTCAAAATATAACATCAAGCGGATTATTTCCAGTCAATTGTAACAAACTCCTTAAAACAGCATATAATCCTATAAAGTAAGAGATATTTAAAGCCAAAGAAAATGTTCAATTAAAACTTACTAGGCCTAGGTCTACTATGCCATCATAACAGAAACCAATCATAGACTTATCCTCTGCAGATTCTGCACATTCTTTATCTTAGCCAGCATTATACCAGTCCTAAATCCGAGCCATTAATTAAAAAGGTGGAAGAAACCATTTTTATTTGGAATAGGAGCTGGAAGGGTAAGTTTAGAAGTAGAAATAAGAAAAAACGGTGACTGAGATATTGATTCTGATATTTTCTAGGGAAAAGAAAGTAAAACTAACTAATGATCGAAAAAGAAGAAATAAAAGATAAAATATAAGAAAGACAGAGAATTGACAAAAGTTACAAAGGGAAATCCAAAAACAAAATACATTAAAAAATAAAAATGGGAAGATGTTAGCAAAAGGGTGATTATTGATTCAAGAGCATCACAGATTCTGACAAGAAAAGTAAGACAGAGTATATTTAAAATTAAAAAAAAACTCGTATTAGCAACAAAAATTTTGTGTAATAAACTCAGTCTTTACCAAAATCAATATATTGTTTAATGTAAAGAGAGAAAAAAATAAACATAGGCTCTTCATATACAAAAAGAGATATTTCTTACTCTGTGGCACTACACATTTTTCTAAACAATTAACCAATTTGTTAATGAATATTAAAAGAAATTTAAAATTTTTGTTGGGATTTTAGTTAACTTCGTTTGCTTCACTATGCAGATAAACTAACCAACGTTCAAATATAATAAGGTAAGTGTGATAGTACTGCAACGAATTTCTGAATGCCGCCATAAAGGCACCGTCACCTTGCGAAGTTCGCGGTTAATACCCGAGATCGCCGTTTTTATTGCTAAACGTAATTCCTCTAATTTGGAGGCAGCTGCCGTTGAGACCTCTGCGGTGCTTGTACATGTGCGAAGTCTAAAAAGGGGCGAAATATTCCCGAAAGATCCGGCGCTGGAGAAGGCTCTAGAATAGGTGCTGGGGGTAGCGAAGCAACACGGGAAGTCAAATCACCGGAAGTAAATTTTTTTAATGCAATAAATTGTTATAGATAGACATATACTAATAATTCCTTGTGTTGGTGTACATAAATGTTCCTACTACTCCAAATGAAATTTTACTGATAGCAATGGGAAATGGGAAACTCGTTTCTTATTATTCGCAACTGAGTATTAGAATACAACTGTTTGGGATAATAAGAAAGATTTGTTCCTAAAATTTAAATTGAAATGAGACATTGTTAAAAATTTGAAACATTTAGAAAAAGTTTCAGGCTCAGAAACATTGCCTATGATTATATTTTACATGTCTATTTCCCACATTCTTGCCCACCTATTTTTTTGTAATACAAACTACTACTGAAGGAAACTATACACAAAAATTGACATCACCCAGTACCATGACAACGATGGTGTTGCTCAATGTACAGGTTTTACAAAAAGTAACGTCGCCTTATGATAGTCTTAAGGAATTGCGTAAATTTTAAAACTGAACTCCAACGGATTTGATTTTTAAGGAGTTGATTACTTCTTAAATTTTAGCTAAACACATGCAATCAAGCATACACACAGGGAAAAAGGAAGGGGGGGACAGGGAGAAAAAAGAAAAAGATATAGGGGGAAGAGATAGAGGAAGAAATAAAGTGAGGAAAGAGGTGGACAACGGGAAAAGGAGAAATGGGAGAAAGAAGGGCATGGAAAAAGGAATAAGAGAGGAAAGAGAAAAATACTAATTTAAGCGACAATATAAAATATGTAATATAACTATTTTACCGTATATGCGTTTTTTGTCATCTGACTATTTTTTTCCACCACTTAATGCTACAAAATAATAAAAGTAAATATGCTAATACGTGTATAAATAAGTTCTCAGCTTTAGATTTCACGGGACGCAAATCACCGTTTACATGTAACGTATTAGTTCGCCCTCTTGCGGTTTTAAAGCAATGACATTTGGTCTTTCGAAACATCATGCGATTTTGGCACATAACCTCAATAATCAGCTGTGTTCACGATGGAATTTGCTCTGTATCTGGTGGGACTGGAAAGGTGTGCTGTACTAAGAACTGTTGAAACCAGGTGAAACAGTTACGGCGGATCGCTACCAACAGCAACTCATCAATTTGAGCGACGCAATGGAAGAAAAGAGGCCATTTACTGGACAAGGAAGTCGCAAAGTCATCCTGCTCCATGATAATGCCCGATCACATGTTGCGAAGGAGAGGCAAGAACACATCTTCGCGTTAGGCTGGGAACTTCTCCCACATGCGGCGTTTAACCCAGACATGGCCCCTTCCGATTATCATTTATTCCGGTCGTCGCAGCATCACTTGGCTGATACGCACTTCAAAACAGAAGAAGAAGTCCGAAAATGCATCGATAACTTTATCATCTCCTCATTATTCCGATTTGATCACCAGAACTTCTCACCGTCAAGTTATTTTCTTCTGCAAACGTATTATTTGCTCGTCTAATTCGAAAAAGAAACTTCAAAACAATCGAACACTAAAATACCTATTATCATCTTTAGAATTAATATTAACAGAACCCTAAGTGCTCTGAGAACTGAGAGGTTAAGGCCCTCATAGGTTCGCTCTGTTTGTACGATAGTCGCGCACCATCTCTGATACGAGGCGATGTGGCAAGCATTGCGTCTTAGTCGACTCGCCATTATTACCCCTTGTTCGAGTGAACGCAGAAGCTCAATTGTTTTTAGTGAGTGAGTAGGCCATCCGCGGGACCACATCGTTCATAGGCAAATAAATGCAGTTATCACCTATTTATAACAGTTGTAAAAAAAACACTGTCATTACAAGCAAACTTAGCAAGAAGTGGTTTTATAATAAAAATTGTTTAATAAGTACCCAGATTTAATAAAAATATATGGGATGCGCCTTTAAAAAAGTTGATTGTGGTCCACTCCTACAAAGAAGTCTCCCTGTATATATAGAAATTCATTTCAGTTTATAAGCTTCCATAACTTCCAAAACCCCTATTGGAAACTTTTTTCACAGACAGTAGTAATCAGGTTCTGCTACTCTATTTTCACTTGAATCGTGAACTACTGATTGCAGAAAAGCGATTTTTAGTGAATATTTCAAACGCATCCTTCATTAAGGTGAACACAAAAATTTTGTACCGACTGGTTTCCAAGACACTTATCGTACAAGATGTATTTCGTTTTTGTTTTCAAAAAGTCTACATATTTATTCATTCCAGAGTTAGATATGAGATTTGTTAGACCAACCAAAGATACAAGAAACCCTCAGGATACACCAGGGTATACTGCACACCACCCCATTCATGTGAGCAAGACTACTAGGATAAAAGATCACATTTACGCCTTAATCAATCCGAAAAATTAACAGTTGCCGAACATGCTTTGGAAAATCCTGATCACGAGATTTAGGTAAACACACGTTTTATCCAATTGTAGGAATTATTACCCGAGATTACATAGAAAAGCGGTGGAAATTTATAAATATAAAAATAATTTTAACAGAAACGACAGATTCAATCTACCTAAATCGTGGTTTATCGCTCTTAGGGACCAAAAAGCAGACCGCGATATGATAGAAGAGCGAGTGACGTCAAAAAATGCCGAAATATTACCTGCAACGATCCGGTTGACGTCAGCAGCTAGCCCGATTACGTTACCTACTATTGCGGTGACGTCAACAATGGCCCTCAACACCATCCCTACAACAGCGCTACTGGACCATAAACGATTGAAAATATGTGGTTTTAAATGACAAATTCTAATAGATTTCACGAAATCTAATAGTTCTGCAGAAGTCTCATGAGAAGACCGTTAAAAATGTTAGGTGTAAGAAGGGTCCGAGAATTGCTGTGGTAATAAGAAATATCACTAAATACAACCTGCAAGTTGACCAAAAACTGCGTTGACTAGTTCAGCTTTCGCCCATATTGAAATACCAAAAAAAAAACTAGTTCAAGGTTATAATTTTCTATTTTAACTTAGGAGGAATCATGACCGTAGCTCTAAGTCGCTCTTCACTTTACGTGTAGGAAAAAATACTAAAATATGTTTTCTCCTTTTTGTTAAAATCCGCCTTCTTCGTTCAGCTGCATGGGGTGACTCATGTCCTTATTAAACTGACTTTAGACAAGATGCTCAGAAGCGTCAGAACAAGCAACTGCCATAAAAGTTCACTTGATTTTGCAAAATAAATCACTTCAAAAATAATTAACACTACAATCGATTTGTCCTCGTCAGTTTTTTATTATAAAGAAATAAGTATACATCCCTAAAACTAATGCGAACCATCCTTCTAGTGTGAAACGGCACCACTTGTGGGTTACTGACTGAAGCGCGTCGTTGGGAGAGAATATCTAACCGCGCACTGGGTTAAACGGGGCGTGATGTACCCGAAAGCCTGCAATGAGGCAACGATGTAGCGACTGACGCTCATTGTTATGGTGAAGCACACACAGCGTCTCCATTTTCCACTCACTAGTACATCCCAAGAGTCAATTGCCTTTGTTTTGAAATAAACAATTCCTGTTCTGGCTTCTTGGGTTGAAAACTTCCGATGTGCTCCCTTTCCATAGTGGCGTTTTTCCGCGTTCTGTCCCATAACCACGGCTCTTCTGCTGTGATCAACTCACAAAGAACGTTGGCACACCTCCACGCCTTTCTGCTAAACCTCGTCTCCAAGTCCTCTTAAATGGATAATGGTGTGAAAATTTCCGCGAGACAGACTTGTTGCATTCACCACTGTATCAAATGAAAAATGCAGTCGAACTTTCGTAAGTCAAACCTTTAATACCCAGCAAAAAATTCGCCTTATGGAGAATATCGACATACGGAAGTTCGATTTACAGAAGTAGTTCTGCGACTTCCTGTCGAGTTTCCACACACAGCTGCTAGTAGCATATTGAATACCCGAAGCAGTAATTCCTTCCCTTCAAAGAAACCACGCCATCCATCGTTGCCCATGATTATCAGGTTCCGTAGCTTTACACTTTGTCCACAACTGCACCCGCAACACTGCACTGTAACTCTTTACCTTTCCAACAGCCCCATTTCGCGGCATCACAGGCACTGGAGTCTATCTTGACACTTACACTAAAGACAAGTGCCACATCTGGACACCCCAGAACAAAAGTGAATATGAGCGGACTGTTTGCAAGTGTTTAAAAAGAGTCCAACGAAAGTTTTGTGGCGTTTTGTAACAATGAAGAAAAATTATTCTGCTGAAACAATGTAGCTAAACAAAAATTGACCAAATCAAGGTTTTCAATTCTTCCGTACCCACTTTATTCGCCCGATCTAACTTTTTCTGATCATCATCCAGAAATTCAAAACCTTTCGGATTGAAGCAAGGGATTATTAAATCAAAATCACCTACAAACTTCCAGATCTTGGTTACTCTGAACGAATTCGCCTACGATGTATACTTAGACCAAAATGATTAGGAGACTCAAATTCAACCATGAGATAATGTCATCTTTTTCCTTGTTAACTCGAACAAAAAAAGAGAGCAGCAGTTCTTAAAAGTGTAAAGACAATATAAGGAACGGATTACCAAACCATGACAAAGAACAACCAACGCTGTCTATTGCAAGTAAAAACAAAAGAAAGTGAGAATTGGTCCTGGAGAACTAACACGCATAACAAAAGATACATGTCGTGAAATACATAATAAAGGAGAGTCCTAAATTATGACAGTTAACTTTATAGTGGAGATGTTATGAAAAATTCAGCCCTTTTTTAGTTTTTTAGTCTCCCTACCCATAATGCAATGTAATCCCTATCGATTGCTGTTGTTTCCTCAAAATTGAAATCTGATACGGGCGAAACAAATTTAACGGCGACGAGGAAGATCAGGTCAAAATGGAAGAGAATATAAAGGAATACTTTTTTGACTTCAATATGTACGATAGTATTCTGGATATAATAAAATTAAATTTCATTTTCTTTACCACTGCTACAAACTATTTAAGAGAAGCAAATCAAAAAGGAATTCTAATGAATCGGGTCTTCTAGTCCGCTTCTGCGTCATTTATTATACAGGGTAGCGTCAATACTTCATAAAACATGCATTTGTAATGACGCAATCCGAAACAAAAGATTATTTTCAGTCTTCTTACAGGACATAAATTGGTCGTTTTACCGTTAAAGTTTTGGTTAAAGTATCTACGAAAAATGTCGAACCCTCAGTTTTGATGAATGTATTAATGGATAAAGTTTTGGTAGTTTCAAACACTGCAAAGGAATAGAACTTTCAGCGCGTCTTTTCTTTGTAGCAATTGGTGAAAATACTGAAACTGAATCATGCCCACCGATGGGAAATTCCGAAATGTCAGTGCCGTTTTCCGAAAGAGGAGAAACCCAAATTCGGCCCGAGCGCGGCCGCCTCCCGAAGTGCGCGGTAATTAGACGAAATTAACAATTAATTTAGAAAGGTCCGCGGGCGGCATCTCCGGAGAAAGGCGGCGTTAAAAATTCCGAGTTCCAAACACAAGAGCGAGACGGCAGCGATAGATCCGTCCTTAGAGCTCCTGACGTGTAAAACTTCGCAAGTAGATAAGGGTTCATGATACGAATAAAAACAACTTTTCACGGCGGCTGTCGCCATCTTTGTCGCGCGCGCCCGGAAAAGCGCGCCTCGCTAGAGAGAGACGGGCGCGCAGCGGCGACCGAAAGGGGCCGCCGCCGGCGTGCGGTAAAAACCACGGCGGACAGGGGGACCGCTTTTTAGCGTAGCCTACTATAGCGTCACCGTGACTGTGCCGCGCCGCGCTGCACCTCCTGCGAGAAGCGTCCCGACCCGGAAGAGCGCCCGCCGCCGCCGATGTTGCGATGTCAAAGAGGGCAGTGACGTTCACGAAGCCCGAGGAACCCAGCTTTCTGCGGAAGCTAAAAGAGCAGGTCGGCTACAAGCAGGGCCCCACGGTCGACACGAAAGTAGGTTAGGTTATGTTGTGGCCCGCCGCGACGCTGACTCTGACGTTTCCAGAGGGAGCAGCTGGACGCCGCCGCGCCTGAGGACCTCGAGGACGGCGCCGACGAGCAACCCACCGTCGTCGTTTTGCAGCCGGGCGACCTGTCCGCCGAGGAGGCCGCCGCCACCAAGCAACAACTGCAAAGAGGTGAGAGCGAAATTTTGCTTACTTCCCAAGCAGGGGACTATCCGGATTCAAACTAGGGCTCCTCCGCTACATGATCCATCATTACAATGCCTTTTCAGCTAATTCAAAAGTACCATTCATAACCTATAACTGAGAATAAATGCGAATTGGGAACAACGCCACATTCGTCTCGTATAAAGCGAATTTCTTCGGGTGCAAGCGCCAGCGTTCGCGTAATAACCCGACGGCGCACGCGCATCGGGATGGCGGGAACCAAAACGAAACTTGCCGCTTTTCTCACTTTATTCAAATTTCGGAATCATTCTGTTTGAATCGGAGCGAATTAGGGGATTTCTATAAAATTCGCGCGCCGAAGAGCCCGCGGAGGCGCGGCGGCCGCCCCCAGCCGGGGCCGCCTCGGCAAAATCTCACCCCCCTGCTTTGGCCCGCACGTCAGCCGCGGTTGGACGGAGAGCGGCGCAAAGTTTTCGCCGAGCGGCAGGAACGTGTATTTTCTGATCACGTGACGCATTTTAGTTCACAATAACTGTGCGGCGGCCGACTCCCCTTTTTCGCGAAAATGGTTGGGTCCATGTGGAACGGTATTTTGACTCCATCTGCTTAGACAACTTTGCGCTAACTGCCGCCGCGGCGGGCGGGGGGCGGCGCGCTTCCGGCCCTTGGGCCGCCGCGGTTCCGAAATTTCGCCCCGCCGATTTTGGCCGCCTCCGGGCGCCCCGCGAAAGGGCCCATGCGAAATCAATACCTCGGCGCGGATCTACTGCTCTTATTGCATTAGTTTCGCGTGGGTTTTAATAAGCCTTGAAAATTTCTGTCATCTTTATTTCCAACCAGCCGGACACTGCTCGGTGGACGTTGCGGCGCTGCTTGGTCTCGAGACAACGTGCACTTTCTTAATCTTTCAGGAACTCCCCATAGCTCATATGAGATCATTAAGCGTCCGCCATGTTCAGCTTCGCAAGACTCACTACCAGTCTTCTGTTTCGATAGCTTTCACTTTTTTCAACAAACCCATAAATTTGCATTTTCGTATGCTACAGGATGTTCTGAATAACTATTTCATATATACAGGGTGTACCCTGTATATTCATTCTTATCGCAATTCTGCTTTTATACAAAATTTCTCATTTTCAGGCGCAAAATCATGTCTTGTAGCACCAAACTTGGTTTTTTACTTGTTCTAGGCTTTCCATCTCACTGATCAAAACCGTCATTTTTTGGATGCTTAATTTAAGATATCACCATTTATCTTAGACTTGTGCGCGGTAGCGAGTACTTGTACATGAGGTCAAAGGTGCAAGTGTAGAGTGACACTGTTGATTTCTTCATAATCAGTAGCGTCCAGATAAGACAAGTGTTTGGGTTTAATTATCGGAGATACTGTTCGTTTATCTATTTGAGGCCGACTAGACTCCTTGGTAAACATATGGCAAGTTATTTCTCCCAGTTATGACGAACATGTGTGGTATTATCCAAGTAATTTCTAAAATTTCCTATATTCTCTGTAGTCTTGAATATTTTAAAGCAGTCTACTATTGATGGCGTTATTCGTGAAGGTTTCTTGAGAAGTGGAATAATCTCCTCCTATCTATGGAGGTTGTGGGGATGTCCTATAATATCATCTTTATTTCAATACAGTGTACCCTTATCTTTTCGTTTAGTTAAGGAAGCAGAGTTTGGTTCAGTTTTTTCCTACTTGTAAAAAAAATAGGCAAAATTGAACGAAAAAGTCTGGACACGAATGTGTCACAGGATAGCCTTTATCGTCCCAGTCGAAAGTTTAACATATATTTTGCCACTAGTCACTTCGAGTTAATTTCTATGATGTTTTTCTATCAACCTTTCCAGTTTTGCCTTCTATGTTACCTTGTGGCCGTATTTTATTGTTAAAGTTTAAAATGTGAGTATTTGGGAGTCGATTGCAATATTTTACTTCGTTCTTACGGAGGTTGCAAGTCACCGCCATTCGAAGACTTCGATCAAATCAACAGACAGTTTTGAAGACACCACAACTGTCGACTGATAAATAAAAGTCGCAGCCAAGTGACAATCAAATTCATTGAGAAACATAAAATCTCCATCTTTTCGGTCGCAAATACCTGGTTTTCAACTAACGTTTGCATCGTATTGGGAGCCTTGCTCTTTTTCCTTGCAAGCGCCGAGTCTACAGTTAGATGCGCGCTGTAATGGGCAATCCTATCACATCAGACGTTCAGTTTTGGTCCCAATATTTGCAACCTTCTCCAGTTTTTCACTCGCAAATGCTTCGTTTCCAAGCGTATTGGGAGCCTTGCTCTCATTCCTTAAAATAATTTATGCGATAACCTCACTTTCCGATTGTTTTTCCTATCTCTGATAGGAACTTACCAAACCTCCTACTGGGATAGGCCTTCTACAGTGATTTACTACAAATTAGCGGGGGAGTTTAACGACTTTGTAGTAGTTTCGATTAAGTTGAGATTTTCGTATCTTACTTTGACGTCACCTTAAGGTTTACAAATAGTTCCAGATACTAAACAGGCCATTTTTCGAATTATGGACCCATAGAATGGTTAAGTATGCCAACGGGAATGTGTAGTTGTCGATATCCGTAGAATTTAAAACTCTTGCTCAGTCCAGTTATTTATAAGATAAACCGTTTGAGTTAAATTTTGATACGCTCAACTCTAGCATTGGGTTTCTCAGCAATTTCGCGTTATTGTGTACCACTTTGTATTGTTTGGGTGTAGCATTAACTTTCTAACGGCTTATTCTTGCTTATCAAATTAATTATATTCATTTGAAATTCATTAGTAATAGTGTCTATTCCTTTCTTGAGTTACTTTGTCCATATTATGTGGTAGTAATGAGATGGAGATGCTGCCGAAAATAAACAATAAAAGTATTAAAATATCAGAATGACTGCAAAAGTTCGCGCTGATGTTGTTATGCGCGCTTTAGTGGAAAATAACTGAATGGATTACTAAGAGTTCGAATTTTGACAGTGGGTCTCCATTTTATTACTGTTCTAGTCTCTTCATGCAAAGATGAGTAGAGATGTCAATGACATACCTAATGGTCTCTTTGAGTTGATAATTTGTTTTGAATCTTTTAGTGCAGATTTGAACCTTAACATAACCCCATAACCAGTAATTATAATCATTGCTGTCGGGATTCTATGATGGCAGAATTTTGTGAATGGTAAGAAGTGTAGAGCCGTGGTGGCTTAGTGGATGATAGGTCGCTAGACTACGAAACCAAGAGTTGCGGGTTCGAATCCCGCTCTCGCCAATTCTATCACTGGCATTTTTACGGCCCAGCTCGACTCAGACTGCAATAAATGAGTACCTGGAGGTCAAACTCTGGGGTAATAATAGGCGGTCGGTAAGTAGCGCTAACCACGTTACTACCCTTGTGTACCGTAGGCTCTAGATTGTAACAGACCTATCCTGTTACGACCCCACAGGGCCTTCAAGGCCTGTTACGGGAACTATTATTATTAAGAAGTTATGTTTTTGGAAGCTGTCGCGGCTTTTTTGAAGAAAATAGCGCAGTGTTTGCAAAGGAAGAGAAGGCAAGTAGGAAATCTTAACATAGCTTTATAGGCAATAATCATAATTATTGATAGTAGGACTATATCGCAGCCCATCGATGCCTTTTCTAGTCTTCCACTCCGAGTCCGATCACTGTATGCGCGCGCTCTCCAAAACACTCGGAGATTCTGTCGAACATTTTTGACTTTGATATGGTCTTCTTAATCCATCAGAAATTATGATTTGCTCGAGAACGTTTTTGTAATCTCTCGTGTGCTTGAGCCAATAATGAAATAAAGAGGCTTAAGAATTGTCGAATGGATTTTTGCCGTTTTGATATCAAAGACAGATAATTTCAACTCTTTCAGTGATAGTATAAACATATCTGGTCGTCGGCATTTCGATATATGTTTTATATGGTTCTGAAATTGCGGTAATTTTAAAAAGGACGAGGGCAATATCGGGAACAATGCTTCCCATTGTATTAAAAGATTCGTCTTCGGAAGATGAACAAGATCAAGCAACACAAAAATCACCATATTACTTCTTTTTCTTTTTGTCCAAAGCGTTTACTTTTTTTTGAAAAATTTCTCTTTAAACAGCTTAATCACATGTTATCATTACCTTTACTGTATTACAATTTGCGATATAACCCATAGAAAATGTCTATAAATGTTCACCATGAGCATTCGAATTGGATTAAAAGAAGGCCGAGGCTTAAACGATGCTTTAATTGAAAATTGAAAGTGAACATTCCAAAATATTGAAGAAAATCATGTAAAATGATTTGTGATGGTTTGCTGAATTTAATTTTTTCTGGCTAAAAATAACATGATCACATAGGATACACCTTTGGACCATTCCGAATTTTTGGGATATGTCCTGCCGTTTGATCTGATGAAGAACAAGATTAAAACTAATAGTCTTCTCTGTTACGCAAGAAGGCAAGTTGATATATATTTTTTGTTTTGAGTATGTTACTCTTTCCCTCTCTCCCGCTTTCCTCTGTTACCACTCTTTCCCTCTCCTCCTCTCTTACTCTCATCTCTCACCTTCACCCCTCTTCCCTCCTTCTCCCTCGCTCTTTTCTCCCCTTCTGTACCACCCCTCTTATTACAAAGAATTTTGAATATAATGGCAGTTTTTCCAATTGAACAATTCGGAGAGAGTTTTGTCTTTCTTTTTTTTGATTTTCTTTCTTTTTTATTTTCATAAGTCGTTGGGTGTTACTTATTTTAAATCCTTTAAGTATTTTCTCTACTTTTATTTCTAGTTGTCATTATTACTTGCTGAATTATAGTTGTTTCTTCTCTCCTTGTTCAATTGCGACAATCAATTCGACCATTTTTTTCTCTCTTGCAGCCACTAATTTCTCCTGGTGTCTCATCATTGTTTTCTATGAGGTGAGGCTTGCTACACTTTTTCTATTAGTCTGATTACAGGTTTAAACTATTCACTATATTTCACTCTGCATTTTTCTTACCACACCCAACATTTTGCTTTCGCTACGTTTAGAACTAAATTTGACTATTATAGTACTAACTTTGTTTTTGCGAATGATCTTCTACCATGAAAGAATAATCTTCACGTCTGTTTGAGTCTAGATAACTTATTTGTCAATCGTTTTCATTTCTACTTCAATAAGCAATCATAACATCAAATATCGTCAAAATACCAAATCATCCTTGTTAGATAATTGGATAGACTTTTTTTAACTCTTATCTATATTGTTGGTTAAAAGAAACTTTTAAAGGCAACAAACAGGAATAACAATATTTAAATGAACTATTAAAAATGCTGAACATTTCCCACCACACTCGGTACACTTCTCCATCTTCTGAGACTAGTTGTCGATCCAAATCTAGGCACATTCAAATTACATTGCCATTATAAGGTTCTGGTTGTGGGAAAATCATCTCCTTTTTAGCTCTACAACAAAGGGAACGATTTATTCTCACTAGAGGTTGTACAATGCTATTCTATCTGGCGATTGGTCACATGCATCTTCTCCTGAGCTTGGAGAGTCTTTCGGACTAAAAGTTATTCTGCGGAACCCCCTATTACCACCTAAGTATGTTTGTGTAGAATAGTCATCTTCCAATACGTAAGCGTTTCTTCTGATTAACACTTAGTTATGGCGCAAACTTGCCCGGTATTTCGTTTTTGAACAAGATGACTTTGCGAACTCTCTTTACTGCTACAGTTCAGGAACACCATCGCTTGCAAAACAGTTCCAGTACCTGATGTACTTAGTTAGCATATGTGAGGGTTCATCATCATCCATCCTGTAAGTCCCGAAGAACTATCGGGCGCCTGTACAGTTATTGTAATCAATGTGTGTATGACTAAGGCCATGATACCGCACGTGAATGTGGCGTGCACGCCTATAGAATGGGCTTCATATATATTTATATTCCAGTGGTTTTTTCTGTGAGTAATATCTATAAAAGGTTTCATTAGGCAAGAATAAAGCCGTGGTTGAGGAAATGAGGATCGCCGTGTTGGACCAAGCAACGCGGAGGGCATATGTTCTAGTACGATGCTACTAGATAGCAGCGTTGAATTTATGCAAAACTCGAACCTCGGTTAAATTAAAACGCCAACATTTTGCATAAGTTATGTTAATGGGGCATCCAACTGTGGCTTTTAATTGTTTTAAGCGTTTTATATGTGTATTTAGTGAAGTTTCAGAAAGGCCTGTCCCGTAAAAATTATTATGACTCAATTAGTCTAATAGATTTTGTTCGGTGTATCACTCGACTTGGACCACATTAGATAAGTTTATGATTTACTAAAGGGAAAGTCTGTCTATAGAATAAAGTCAGTTGCCTTCCGAAAAGAAGTGAGCCATCAAATAAGTCTGTGGTCGAGTCTATAAAATCTAGACTATTGCCCCATATGATCTGGTATCCCACAAGAAACTTTCTCTAATGGAGGGACATTATAACTCACATTATATCAAAGAACTCCAAAACATTCTCAGTGGGATTTTATGGAAAAAAAAAGATATATAAATTTCGGAATTTCGATCAACGGGAATCACCAGCAACTGAAGTAATGTTCTCTACAAAATTGTTGGGTTTGGAAGAAAACTATCACCAGTTTAATGTAGTGCTGCTCATGTAGTACAAGGCTTCTAATTATTCAATTAAGAGAATGGATTTCAGCGACTTTCTGCTTGTGTCTCTAGACTGTAACCAATTGCCTTCCTTTGGTCGGCTCCTAGAATTTTAATATACCATAATTGAAAGGTCGGCTTCTCAACAGTCTGGTTTGGTCTGATCACAATTAGTTTTTTTGGGAATTGTGATGACAAATTTAATCTATTGAAAGACCATTTTGGCTCGTCTTGAAGTTGAGGTGGTTGTTAAGTGCGTACAAATTAAACGGGATCTTAGTAGCGGCTGCTGGTCTTAAACACGAAAGGACTCTGATCATTTTTGCCCGAATACATCTGCATTTTTTTTTCTTTATATCATCGATGATATAAAGAAAATAACTGGACCAAAATGGATTTAAATAGCGCAGGAGAGAGAAGAATGGGAAAGGATGGGGGATGCTTATGTCCAAGGATGGACGGAATAAAGCTGGTTAAAGAAGAAAAAAAACATCTGTCTTACCCTCACTACCAAGGGCGACGAGACCTAATCAGCCGACGATGATTTATCCGCAACAGGCCGAAAATCACCCGATGCATTAGGTCTCATTTGATTTATTATTAAACCTGCCGCCAATTCTGGGGTCGGAATGGGAGTGTAAGAACACGTTCATGCCGTTACAGGGGCGGCTAAAAAGTTACTACTTTTGTTTTTCGGCCTTGTGGAGATAACCAATTGCTTCTAGAACTTTAATGTACCATGATTGAAATGTTTTCTTTTCAACGGTCTGATTACAATTAGTTTTTTAAGAATTTTTGATAATTAAATTTAATCTACTGCTGGAAAAGCGATTTGACCTCGTATTGAAGTTAAGATGGTTGTCTAGTGCGTGCAAATCCACTGAGCTTAGATTGTTGGCCCCGGTTTGGGAGCTTAGTAGCGGCTAGTGGTGGTCTTAAACACACGAGAGTTTGAACATTTTGCTCTTTTTGCCTACAAAGACGGCGAGCCCTAAAGTTGGAATATGAGGGTAAGGACACGTTCGTGCCGCTATAGAGGCATAAAAATTTACTTCTTTATTTTTTGACTTGGTGGTTATAACCAATTGCTCGGCTTGTTCCTTTTGATGGTAGGATTTATTCTATTGCTAGAAAACCGATTTGAAATGGTTGTCGAGATCGTGCAAATCAAATGAGGTAGATTATTGGCCTCGGTTTGGGAGCTCAGTAACGACTACTGGTCTTAAACACAAAGAGGACGATGTATTTTTGCCTAAAGATTTATATTTTATATTCGTTTCCTACAAAGGCGGTGAGGCCTAGTCAACCGACGACGGGCCGCAACGGGCCGAATATTACCCTGTGCATATAGCCTCGTTTATTACTAAACCTGCCCCTAATTCCCAAAAAAGATGAAACTCTAGGGTAAGGATAAGGAATAGGGCGCCTATTACTACAAAATTACTTTTGACTGATGACGTAGGCCGTTGTCACCACAATGCGACATACAGGTTGCTTCAAAAATAGCTCGAACCTATTCAAAAATACAACTGCATGGGCAGACCTTTCTAACTATTGCATTTTTCCGATTCCTGAATGTGAGGCGTTTCGAAATTTTAAAAAATTGTAATTACCTCGGCCCAAATTTATTTTCTCTCGTCGAAATTAAATTTAAAACCTGCCCTGCTGGTTTTGTTCAAATGCCTCAAGTCAAATATTTTAATTTCAAATCTCACTAAGCATTTCTGTTTCCTTACAACTGAGCTGTATTTAAATCGTCTTTGCACATTGGTTGTACGGCTGTACAAATATATGTACAAAATATACAAGGTTACGCAATGGTGGAATTTGAAAATGTTGTTTGAGTTTAATTATTTAGTAATTCCATAATGGTTGAACGAAGCGTTTGTTCCGTTGTGAGGCGAAGTAGTGGTGTCGAACAATTGGGGATGGATTTTGGAGTAAATTTTCAAATAGGTGTATTATATATGTACACGGTGAGCCATCCTAGAACATTTCGATGTTGACATTTTTCGATTTAAAAAAGCAATCGTGAAAATTGTTTCAGAAAATTTTAAATTACTTGAATGGCTGTAGATTTGTCGCCTAATTAATTCCGGAAAAGTCGTTCTATTTGTTTTTTGGTTCTATTATATAAATTTTTGCTACATTATCTAATATAGATTAGCTGGGATGAAGATTTGCATTGGCGCTGAATTAATTTAGCTTATGAAATTTTACACCATGGTAATATTAACATAATAATGTACGCTATAATCAGCATGGTCAATCTACTTTTCGTCCATTGCTAAAACTGAATATATAAAATTTGATGTAATAGATGAAACTTTAATTCTTTCGTCAGCTATGGTGATGTTTATATTTTTTTCTATTAATATCTTACATATTTATTTTCTGGAATCTAAAAGTTGCGTAATCAACCTAAGCGGGTTATTTTGGCATATTTGTATCTGCGTTTTATTATTACTGGTTATTCATAGAACGAAATGTAATTTTATTATTTGTTTGGTTATTGTGCAGTTTTACATTAGATGAGTTACATCTGGTTGCCTAACTTATATAAAAGAAAAATAATTGTTAAGGAGTTGTACTAAAACAAATTTTTGACAAATTAATAGGAAAGCGAACGAAAATGTTTGCTTCATTATACTCAATATTTGATCTTTTTATCGAATTAGCCTCCCTCCGTTAGTAAATGTGTAGCTCACGTTTTCATGGCATTAATACCCTGAAAGTACAAAATGATTTTACATTTAAAACTAGAGCAATTTATTATTAAACGTTGATAAGGGGAAGCTCAAAATTGCGATTAAACATTCAGAGCAGTGTCTTATAAAAAATGTAAAAAGACCGAACGCTCGTACGTTGTTCGAGGTGGTAGTTAGACAACCAGTTGTACTCACTGGAATAAAACATTGCATAACAGCGCTGGAATGACAACCAAGCGAAAGAAAAATTCTACCTTGTTCTTACCGTGGATTTTTGTTTATTAGTTGTTTAATGCCTCTTTTCAGAAGCCGAGACCACCCCGGCGGACCTCGACGCCCCCATAGTTTTCAAAGCGCCCTCCAAAGAAAAGGCCGCCGGCCCAAATTCAGGAGAGCCCCTCAAAAGGTCGTCCTCATCACGGAACCCCGGACGGAAGCCCAAGAAGGCTAAGAAGGCGTTGCTGTCGTTCGACGACGAGGAAAACGACGACCAGTGACGGTGAGTTTACCTTGTAATTGATTTGTGTCGGCAATTTTCTTAACGCGTCAGCCTGTTCGCAATATTTTTCTCGCCGTATTTGTGCAGTTTCAAAACTCCGGATGCGTGAAACGCGGACAAGAATGTTGCGAATGTTATTCGAAGATGACGCTATACGTTTTTGTAAGGGGTGAAATTAGAAAACGTGGAATAGAATCTATAGAAGACACGGGGAGAAGTGGCGTATCCACCATTTTTTGAACCTTCAGCCCAACCGATGTCGAAACTAACGAATCGATTGCTATCGTTCTGCTCTAATACAAGATGGAGTCCTAATTGCGTCTTCCATAAAGTCTTCTAGTACAGTAGAGCGCGCTGCTATCAGCTAGGTTTTATTATAAGACTTCCGCAATTGCAAAACTCCAAGTGGGTTAATTTATCAGAACGGAACGGACCAAACATCATCTGGAAAATGACTTCGAAGACTTAAACCTCCTCTCTTTTCTGTTCAAACTTTTATGCGCACTGATATACACAGTATGTCTGAAAAGTTCCGGACCAGGATATAAAAAATCAAATACTAAGTTCGGGTAGGAAAAATATTCATCTTGCCAACATTCTGATAATCTAACGTTCACAAACATTTTTAATTATCATCCTAACAGTTTTTCCCAGATTCCAGCAAAATTTGATAATGATTCTTTGCTTTATACTGTTGACGTTACAACATAAATAACACGTGTTAGTAGGGTAGTTATAACTCGACCGCGGCAGGTTTTACAAGATGAGCGTAATATCTTCAAACATTGTGTGATCTTTTGGAAGAAATCAATTTGTCTTTGTCAATTTCAGTTTTCCATCGCTTAACGAGTACTTTGACAACAATTTTCTTCTCCTTTTTTTGGTTTTCCAATTATAATTATGCCTTACAGCGGTGAGTCTTCTATTTATTTTCTATAACTGTTTCAGTCTCTTGCCATTCTCCTAACCTTATTGATGTTTCTTCTTTGTAATGTCATTCCAATGGAATGTGGTCTCCCTCTTCTTTCATTTATTGTATTATTTTGGGATCCATTTTTAGTTTCAAAAGGTTTCTTTGCGTACATTTATTCCATTATCCATCTCAATTTCTTATTCTCGGGTTCCCTTGTATAAATATACTCTGAACCCTAATTGGTAGTGTTACATCGAGTAGCAGATTGGTCCAATGTCGAGCTTGGTCTTTTATCACCAATTGTTACCAGTACCCCGGACTAGCTAAACTCAATTTTTTTAGAGAGATTGTTACTTTCTTATCCCTCCTTTTTTCTCATCCTGACTTGGGACAGGCCACGGCAGAGTTCGACGATTTCCTCTATTTTAAATTGTTGCGTATCTTCAACGCCCTTATTTTGGATTTCAAACTCGTTAACCCAGTGCCCAATCCGAAGGAATGCTTTCCATCAATATATTGACTTTATGGCTATATATGCCTTTTATCGTAAAATTTGTTTGATTTTTTTAAAGAATACGGTGCACCGATTCTCAAGGCTGCTAAAACGAACTAGTAGTATTTGTTTGTTGTCTCCATCTATTGATACCGATTCGCTCTAGTACATTAGGGAATTTTCTTCTGCATATGAATAATTTCTTCTCCCTTTTGGTTGAGTATATATGATGAAGTAAACGACTCACTCTTTTAAAACTGTTTGTAGTCCACACTATGATTTAATTTAGTTGTGCCAAAAAGGTTTTTTTAACCTTCTCCTATAACTGACTACCATACAATGGTTCTTTATATTTCTCTTAAAAATGCGATGGTGGAAGTTTAATTTTGAATTGCAATAGAACATTTTTTGTTTTTAGTTGACTATTTTGTGTTGACTATTAATTGTTAAATAGAAACAAATGATAGTGGATGATACGAAAACGTTATTATGAGAAGGTAGACATTTTGAATTATAATCAGTCGTGAGGTAGGAATAAAATCGACTAACGTTTATTTATCTTTCTCTATATTAACTGTACGTAATGCTATCTCATTCCGGTAGTAATATTGCCTTGGGCGTGTCCATAACTCTCTTATCAACTTGTTTATCAAGGTTATATTCAAATTTTTGTTTTATCGCCTATAATTTGGAACTTCTAGCAGAAATGCATTCTACAAAAATTTCTGACACCATAATTAATTTTTTGTCCCTAATGTAAAGGGAAATTTGTTTGCGTATGTAAAAGAAGTTTTTCGAGACATGCTCTAGCGCCCAAAACCCATCAGGGCCGCTGTAGCGCCGTATAGATTCAGGAAATCGCGCCGACGAAACGCCTGGGCGCCTGGGAAAACGTTGGAAAAGGTCAAGGCAACGCGCGTACGGGCAACCAGGAAGCGGGAAATGCGCAGATCGCGAAAACGCACAAAAGGGAATTCGAAAATCAACACCTTGCGAACGCGAGCGAGAGAATTGAAGGCGTGCCGCCACCGCGGGGCTGTTTAAGTGGAAAATGGATCGGATCGTCGGGGAGGGGGAGATGTAATTGAATAATGAAGCTCATTGCGGCCCCGTATTTACGAAAACTGAAGGTTGCTTTGCGGCCGGCAATCCGGGTCTGGTTGCTTGTCCGTCTGTCGATCTGTCCGTGTTCGTATGGTCTGCAACCTCAACAGCAGCTCCTAGTTGTCATGTAATGTCACGCCGATTAGTGCTGCAGTTTCGCCATATTTATCTGTATTGTTTAGTCGGGTGGCCTTCGATTCGTATTTTCTGCTCAGAAATATCTTTAAAATGCTGGAATTACTTCTTTTGTGGATTCATACGAGGATGGATTGAAAAGTTTTCAAAATCACCGCATGGGGGTTAATTTTCTCAGATATTGTTGTGAGGTTGGGTTGACAACTCTTTCACATGAATTGACTAAATTGAGAAGCATTCAAAACAAACAACTTTGTGGGTTCATCAAAATTTTTGGAAAGGAAGAACCTCCTCTGGTTCAAACAGGGCCGCATGTCCAAACACGGCAACCATATCAGAAGCTGTAGGCGATGAAAATTGAAGAAGCCGTGGGACCTCTTACAAGCTGGAGTATAAAGCGTTAGAGTACGAAATAGATATTTAATTAAGGTCAAGACAAGTTGTGACTATGGAGCTTTTGCTCAATTTTTGGACAGAAGCTTAATGGACTCGACTGAAAATGTTTAAAACGATAGCTAGTCCTGAACTCACCGTCACACATCTGAAGCTAGAGTGCAACAAGTAGTGAACTGGACATGGCGAATCTCCTGAAAAGGTATCAGGTTTGCCTTAAAAATGAAAAATGGTTACTGAACCGTATTGCAGAGTACTTCACGAGAAATACCTCGAAACGGTAAACAAAAAAGTATTGTTCTCTCGCAACCACACATTCATGGAATTGAATTTGAAAATAATTGCGTATCCACCTTATTATTCGCCTAATATGATTTCCTTGAACTCTTACGTATTACCAAAACCAAAAACGTTTTCTGGAAAGAGTTTACGGTTAAATGAAGAAGTGGTTAAGGTTATGAATGGTTTTTGATGATCTTGAATAGGTCACTTCCAAGAAGAAAATAGAAGCTGGAGTAACGCCAGACCAAATGTGACAAAATCAATATGGTTTGTGGTTTTCCTTTAAAAAAGGCCGCTTCTTGCCGTTCAAGTATTTGTAGAAAATCTGAACAAGGGAAATCTGAGGAATACTGTGGGTGTTAGAGGACTTTCTATTTTTATTGCATTACTTTTCGCAGCCTTGATTGGAGGCTATGCTAGCTACCGTCGTCATTATAGAGGATGGCGCCCTTTTTATTAACCGAAATTAAAGGTTTTTCTTGAATTCACGAAATGAATTTGGTAAATATTTGCTCGACATGATATTTTGTTATGGAAAAGCCCACATGTGGCACGTGTTTTTCTCTTTCATCTGCTAGTTTCCAACTTCTTTAACTTTATGTAGCTGCCTATTACGGCTAGATCCAAAGATTTTTGATGGGAGGTCCAAGTAACGAAATGGTCGCAAATTTCTATAAATGGTGAAATAGAATGACATCATCAATGTTTTTATTTGGGTTATATTCCAATAAAGCCCGCACGGTGTCATCATTAGTACCGGAAGGTTATCGAGTTGAAATCTTTGTTTCACAATACGTCAAGACACGTTTTCATTGTTTAACAGCAGAAGCATGTCCCAAATCATTTCTGTAGCATGCAATGGTGTTCTCTATTTTCAAAAAAAATCCTTTACTCTCATATCGACTTGCTGCAACGGTACCTGACGCTATAATGATTCTTTATTCTTTTATCTGACCTTCGGCTATACAACACCAGCGTTGCCATGCGGCGATGGTTTCACCACCTATGGAAATTGGACATAACACCCTCTTCGTTCAGATATTGGTAGTTTTGATCAATACCTTCGATTGGTCTGGGGTCTATCTAATGTTTGCTCTAATTTTTTATCGTCCGTTATGATTACTACAGAAATTTTGGTGGCACAAAAACAAAACGGCAACTGCCCAAAAATTTGTTGCGCACAGTTGGACTCGATGGCTTTCATGAAAGCTGAATTGCAAAAAAATCATGCGTAAGCAGCAGTTTCGTGCCGCGATAGACTATCTGTGTTTGCTTTATGCAATGCATACATCCCGCTGCAGTTGAGTGCAGTAAACATGATTGCGATTGTTGTTAACAGTGCGGACAGGATTGTTTTTAAGTTTCGCCCGCAAGCAAAATGGCGGTTCGGCACGAAGTATGACTGATGTGCAGCGGCGGTGCACTTGGGTTTCATGCGCCTTTTTCTCTAAAATCGATACACACCCTGTGAGGGTAAGGCGTTTTCAGTCTGTACTTACTCTAATAGGTGCCGGGGCTGCAGCTAATGATTTTTAAGTTCAAAACACTAGAGCCGGAAAGTCGTCGATAATTTTTTTAAGCTTGATTAATGTGCTACTTGTTTATTCGGAAGAGGTTGCGGTTCTTAAGAAAATTCTCGCGGGGGGAAAGTAAAATGTCTAGTGGAATTCTTCAATACATACGCCATTTTGGTATCATGGTATAATAATATTGTAAGAATCTGAGAATCTGTACTTCCCATACATTTTTCAACCTCCCAATTCCCCTAACTTTTCGAGTTGACTAATGTAATCGACAACGGGCAGACGAACACGTAGACAATATCTAGTTCCTGTTTTTTTGTGTAGAAGCTTAAAAGTGGTCTAAACCAAAATAGGTATTTGTTGTAAAGATTCCAAAACATCCCATTTGTTTTTTCAAGACCAATATGGCCGAAGTTATGAAGTTTTTGTTGTTGATGCAAGTTGGCGGGGATTATTCTATTGTTTTCGTATTATTGGGCCTTGTTCAGAGTATGGAAACTCTTGAAGTTTCGTTCATAGCTACGACGGGCATCTAAGTTAATCTAATAGGGATGGTGGTAAAATACTGCTGACATCACTGGTTGTTTTGGGTTTTTGTTACACGGCGATCCGTTTTTAGCATTTAAAAGCATCAAATCCAGATCTACCTGTTGTATGTTGTGGGTCTCTTGTATCCTTTACAGGTGAAAGCAAATGTATTTGTGTTGCGGTGGTTTTTATCTTATACTTGTTTAGAACAGAAAGCCAAAGCTGTTATAATAAGCCAATTAGTACCAAACATTTTATGAGATTGCCAATAGTACAGCACCATTAAAACGTGGTTAAGATACGTTGATGACACGCTTATGATATGAAGACACGGTAAGGCGCCACTTAACCTAGATTTTGGTTTGTCGCTTTTAAAAACCAAAAACGAATCGTCATATAACAAAAAAACAAAACCAGTCAGTGGCGTCAATTACCTCCAACAAACCGGATGGCGTTACTAGGAACCTGATGGCGTCATCAATTTTCTACGACTATTTCTATCGTGCAGGCGCGATTACAAACAACCAAATGACAGCTTAATTTTAGAAAAAAGAATTTCTAAACTTCCAGTATCTCGAAACAGGCGAAATAAGATATCGAGATGATGGAAAAAACCCATTTTAAACCTTTAGAAGTCTATGGTTTATATTGGTTCCACAGTGTCCTATTTTTGTTTGGAACAGTTTGCAGGCGTTTAGAAGGCATCAGAGGTCCTACGCCCGGACACATTTTTTAATCTTCTAATCTCTTTACTTTTTTCGAACTTCTACTTGACTGCATAGTAGCCTAAAATATTCAAATAATACAACAAAAATACTTCCAAAGCTTTAAAGAAATTTATTCTGTAAACGCGAGTTTCAAACTACACTACCCCCAATAAGGGAGTTAAAAGTGCATTAAAGAATATTGAAGGGGGTAATCCATATAAGGAGGTTTGCAAAACAACTTTAGTATCCGCGCAGACTTTTTCTTTAATTTAGTTTGTGTACATCTGCATACCCCAAAACACGACTTCGATTAATTTTCCCACGGCTCTTTAAAAGATTATGGTTTTTGAAGCACTTATTTACAAAATATCAAATTCTCTTTCAAAAAGGAAAGGAGAGATGAAGAGGGGTTATTAAGAAAAGGGAAAATTACACTAATCAAAAGTATACAGGCACTTATTTGGAACTGTCATCAAATTTATCTTATGCCACAAGACCTAGTCATTGACATTAATAAGGAGCGAGACTTTCAGTCAAATGTCGAACGTTTCTGAAAAGATGGCGGCCTGTAGCTAGAGCAGTCTGAGAACCGAAGTTCTAATTTATTCCAAGCTGTTCCTTATAGTTTGTCAGGGTTTTGGCTAACTCATCCATTTCTGTAATGATACTTCTCTTACAGGTCCTACTTTATGTCAGGGATCAATGTGTCTTTCCGACGAAGACAATTATAACCATCGAATAGTCAATATGTTTTTACACCCTTCCACATCTGGATTTCTATTCACAATTACGAGAAGGTCCATTCCATTTCTTAAAAACCATATACTCTGTAACGTCTTCTAAATTTCACTGTTGCAGCATATATCGTTCTCTAGGCATTGGTCACACTCACTCCCTTCTATCAGAGTGCCACATAATAAAGCGTGATTTGTTACTCCAAACCACACGTTTCCAATCGTCCACAGTTCAGCGGTATAATTTTTCACAACTGCAGAAGACGCGTAGCAACAATTGTTGGTTTAGGGGCGGGCGGCTGGTCAACCATAAAACTATTTGTTTCAATTATGTATAGTTATGGTGCTGGTGAAATAATTGGTAGCACTGTGAAGGACGTGGCTGATTTTGACACAACAACTGACGATTTTCTGCTTTATTTATCTAGGGTTTTGTTATAGTTGTGTCTTTACTTCTCCATTTTACAATCACGACGTTGATAGTTGATTTGGACAAATTGAAGAGGGCTAAAGTGTTTACGATAGATTTCCTACTCACATGGCAATTGATAACTACCCCATTTTGCCCGTACTGCTTACCACTAAACAAAGCATGGCTCCGTACTTACTTTATGTCTATTTGTCAGGTCATAGTGATATCTAGATGCAAGTTTACGAATTAGAGTTCAGATATTTCCGATATAAGTGTGCGGTTTAAGGGTAATGTGGTTCAAAGCATCCACCTTGCTTTGCAATGACGGCGGCAAGGCGATTCTTAAAAATTATTAGATTCTTGACTGTTGTCTCTTCTTTTATGGATTGAACAGTCCATTGGGATTGTCTTGTACCCTGGTCTTTCAAAAATCCTCATAAAATCCGATGTATAGGGAAGTCAAATTATCCCACCGCCAACACGCCCTGACAAATCCAAACCAATCACTTTCTTTCCAAAGTGTGACACTAGCACATCGAAAAACACCTCTCTTGTTCGATGCGGACAAGCGATATTATGCAAAAACCAATATCAGCCGGAACAATCGATATTTTGTCTTTTGGAATGAATAGTTTTCTCAATAACTTCACATTTTTCCTCAGGATTAGTGTTTAGTGAATATGGGGTCAATAGTACCGTTTATACTCATCGCACATTGCACAAATTTGACTATTTTGAATTTAAGTCGGCTTGTTCTCCAAAAACGATAATTTTGTTTAATAGACTTGGAGCGGGCCGATGCCGATATAGGTGCCATGGATGCCGCTAACTTCTACTGGGCGAGGCCAGACCTGGAAGTATGGACGCTGCTTCTTGGCGAAGGAAATCTGAGCGCCTTCCGGAGGGACCTGCCTTCGTCTGCGGGCGTTCTTCGGCGAGCCTTCTTTACTGGAGCGAAGGTGGAAGCGGTGATGCGGGCTTCAAAAGTGGCGAGTGGCGGAGAGCTTTCCTCAGCGCGTTCCGAAGGGCTTTGCGTGGCGATGATTCCCTGGTGGAATCTTCTGACCGTGAGATGACGGACCGTTTGACCGGGGAACTCGGGTGAGGTACGCGCGAGTGTCCCCTAGTCAGTTGCAGGGGTAACTTGGCTGAGGGTAGCACAAGTACACCCTGGTTTGCCGTGAAGGACTCGGCTGGAGGGTGAGCGTGAGCGTTCGCTGATGACGGAAGTTCGTTCTGACTATGGGTACGCACAGAACGCCTTCCGTGCATCTGGGGGGCCCGGCTATGGGTACACACGGGCGTTCTTCAGGAGGAAGTAGAGGAGCTATCCCGGCTATGGGTACGCACGGGCGCTCCTTAGGAGAAGGGGGGAGCTGTTCTGGCTATAGGTATGCACAGAACGAGCTCTCATGCTCGAGCGGGATGCTCCAGTATTTATACCCGCGCCGCGCTCCGTTCCGAGCGTTTGTGGGGATAATTCTGGCGGGAGCAAGGCGCAGCATCTATCTTGCTTTCGCGGTCATCTCGTTCTAGCATGTGGCGACATCGGCGGCCTGCCGGGCCGCGTTCGCGGAGCTCGCTCGTGCTTTCGGGCGGGCGCCCTATAATACCCCCTTGCTAGTGACGGTTTTCTGTCTCCCAATTCTTCTCGTTCCAGGAGTTGTTTAATCTTTTGCTCCTGGGTGATGTTGAGCCTTTTGATGAGTTCTGTTTTTAATTTTTGATACTTGCTATTTGCAAGGGGGATGTCCCTGATCTCTTTGGCGTATCGTGCTTCCAGGTTTCCGGCTACGTAACTGTATTTGGTTTCGTCGCTGGTGATGCCACTGAGTAGAAATTGGCTTTCTACCTGGGCGAACCACATCTCTGGGTCGTCGGGCCAGAATTGTCGTGTCAAATACGGTACGTTTCTAACGGTGACTCCGTCACTAGCAAGGAAGTAAGGGGGCAAGATAGATGCTGCGCCTTGCTCCCGCCAGAAATATCCCCACCAACGCTCGGAACGGAGCGCGGCGCGGGTATAAATACTGGAGCATCCCGCTCGAGCATGAGAGCTCGTCCTGTGCGTATCCATAGCCAGAACAGCTCGCACCTCCTCCCTGGGGAGTGCCCGTGCGTACCCATAGCCGGGCCCCCTAGGTGCACGGAAGGCGTTCTGTGCGTACCCATAGCCAGAACGAACTTCCTCTGCCAGCGAACGCTCGCGCTCACCCACAGCCGAGTGCTTCAAGCCAAATCAGGGTGTACTTGTACTACCCACAGCCAAGTTACCCCTGCAACCGATCAGGGGACACTCGCCGAGTTCCTCAGGCAAACGGGCCGTCATCCCGGCCAGAAGATTCCACCAGGGAATCGCCTCATTTTAAGGCTCTCCGGAACGCACTAAGGAAAGCTCTCCGCCATTCGCCACTTCCGAAGCCCGCATCACCGTTTCCGCCGTCGCCCGGGAAAAGTTCACCAGAGGACGCTCGCAGACGAAGACAAGGCCCCCCTCGGAAGGCGCTCCGATTTCCTTCGCCAAGAAACAGCGTCCATCCTTCCAGATCTGGCCTCGCCCGATAAAAGTCAACGGCATCCATGACACCTACATCGGCATCGACCCGCTTCAAGTCGCTCTCGCAGACCCCAGGAGATTCGCCGTGCGACGATCGCATAGGCGCACTCAAGCGCCTCAATAACGCCATTATAATTGTACACACATAGTTGTAAATAAAGCGTTATACACAGGAAATCTCGTCGTAGCGGCACTCACGGACCCCGAGCTCCCCACAATTACGTCTTTAGAAGATTTTCTTCTGAAGATGTCTGCCGTAGTTGTGGACGAAACGTCAAGAGTTTCTGAACTCCGACCACAGCCTTATAACCCGAGAACCAACCACACGATGCACGATAATTTTGTTTGTTTGCGTATCTATCCAGCTAGAAATAGACTTAGTCAGAAAACCAGGCGCCATTCATGTCGTTAGACCTCATGTTATTGCATTGGTTGATGGTGTGCAAATTCTTTATCGTGTCGGACATAATTTTTACAATATTAAGTCTTAGGCAGGCTTTCCTGATACTTTTGATTTTACCACGAGCTAACGATTGTCTTTTGCATTCACACTTGGTATTTTGGTTTTTATTATTTTGGTGGGGACTCTGTCCATTGAAATTTTGCTCATAGACTAATCAAAATTGGAACGAAAGATCTTTTAAAGGCGTTTTGACGATAAATATTGAAAGTTTACTTCTTCATTGTCATCCATATTGGACCGCATAAAAATTTAAATACTTCGGCATCGTTCAAACGTGTAGAATGAATAAAAAACTGACTTGGTAAAACCTCATCGAGTGCTCCCTGAATACTCAGAGATGGCATTTTGAACGATATTAATTCAGTTTGTTTTAAACCAACGACGCGCAACTTAAAAGTAAAAGAGAACAGCATCAAACTAATTCACTTAGAGAAAGTCATTAGAGCAAACTAAACATGGGGTGCTTCAAAACATGTACACAGAGGCAAACTACGACTAGACATTTTCCGACAGATTGGAAGGAAAACGAAGACGAATAGATGTCCTTAGAATCTTTTTGATTTTAACCAACCCTTGAACATAATTGTCTAAGACATTGCTATGGTAATGTTTTGGTTTTGTCTTAGTTTCATTTGTTAAGAATCAGCGGTTTAAGTCTTCGGGAAGCTTCACTTTCCATCCTAAACGGGAGATGGTACATAAAGAATCAAAACATGAAGTACAGAACAAATACGCAGTGAACTTCAAATACCGCTCCCTTGTTTGTTGACCAAAGCTCTAACGAATCAATTCCGACTAGAAACAATTGAAACGAAGCCATTAAAGTGTAATTATCTATGAGGCCCTAGTTTCCTGAACTAATCACTCACTAGTGAGCGTTAAGATCTGAAATGGTCTACAATAGTTCAGTAGTACTTGTTATGATCATTCCTTATCCCCTCTCCACCCCTTCTAAGAAAAAAGAAATTCGGTTGTTCATGTTTCCATTTGCCGTAGGTTCAATCGGTACCATACAAAAACTTAGTTGTTTATCGAAATTTCTAAGTTGACCCAATTTGGTTTTTTGTGGCATGTAACTAGTAGAAGGGGGGTTGAGTCTAGCTAAAGGAGAGAGCAAGAATTTCAAAGTAGGACTATCATTTCGACTTTCGTTCTAGTAGCAGATGCAATAGAATTGGTGGACTTCCGGTTTTTTCGGGGTATTGTTAATACTTTTGAGATAATGTAGGTGCTGAATTTCGCTTTGGAAAAAGGGGTTGGTTTGAAGTCAAGAAGCTCAACCAGACTTTTCTCGACATCTTTGATCTAAATAGGTGATAATCCGAAGTCTGACAAATACGACGGGTGTGATAAAATTTTTCGACGATAGTTCCCGAAGTCGTTTTGACGGTATGTCCTTCACTAACACCTGCACGCACCAGTTACTTCTGGTAATGCGCAACGGTTGATCCAACCATATACACAGCAATATCTTCCTGAAGTGGTTAGCGTCTATCTTTGTTTTCCATTGTAAGTTTCTGCTGAACACAATTGTCTATCTTGTGAATCTTCCCTAACTTGTGCAGACGTCTAGAAATGGCTTCCGAATTTTATTTCTTCGCCTTCGACTTTCTTTGGCGGGCTAGGGCGTTCGGCATCATGCAAGTCAAAATTTTAACTTTTAAACTTCTTGCAGGCACTGTTATAAACAACATTCTCTTAATACCACAGAAATAGTCCCCGGGGCTCCACCATCATTTTTTTCAGTAGAAAGGCGGAAAAGGAGAAACTTCGTTGTTCTATAATTGAAATGATGCCTATGGTAGTGTACACTTGCACAGAAATTTGTTATTTCTTCTTGGAAGGCACTAGATGAATTTTCTTCCATGATTATCGAATATTTATCTACATCTCCCAACGGAGTTGTAAGTGATGCGAGCACCGAAGCCCGCTAGCTTCGATGGGACCATTTATAATAGCCGAATAAAAGGGAAAATATGATACTATCGCCTTCAGAGTCCGAAAATACTGTGATCGGGATGGGAGCATTTGTGGAGTAAGGGTTCATTATTATGATTACTCGTATCTATACCTCCACTATTTTGGTTAGGTACCGAGCAGTTTGCAGTTGATTTGAGGATCGTTCGCGTTTGTTGTTTTTATCGTAATGTGGTCTTCAATTATCTTCAGTTTTTGGTAATCAAAAGTAACGCATCGGCCTTTTGAGTAACAAACGAGTCATTTCTGCTACTGTCTTATGGTTCTTATTGATTGGAATCGCGCGTTTGTATAACTATGGTCACTAACTCTTTTTGGTTATGAACTCACGAGTTCCTCTGGGGAACGAGTTAAACAATCGAAAAACCTTATTATATACAATGCTTTACCTCATGGTCCTAAATACAACTGACAGTCGACTTGAAATCTCTAGTCAGCAAAACGGAGACTTCTTCCATAATTAACTTTTTGGGAATTCTGTTAGGTGGCCCAAAACCCACCCCAAAGCAACCTTCAAATTTTTATATAACTATTGACGTCATAAAACATCATCTTCGATTGTTTGATCAATAATGACACTTTTCTTTGGTTTGCTCTATACCTTACTAAATGTTTCTTAATATCCTTTGAAGCACTCTTGTATTATTAAGCATGGAGAAGGCCTCTTCTTTACAACCTCCATCCCTACATTTATGGACATTTTTATGCATAGAGGTGAGTTAACTGGGACCTTACTAGACGATGCGAAAAAATACGTTCTTGAGGGTAGAGTTAGTCTGTTACCTTATTCTCTTTTTATTAGTCGATCAGCATCAAATGTGAAAACAACCAAATCTATAGGAAAGCAATGATAATTGTTACAATAATGGGTTCTAATATAAAATATTTCTTCTCTTCATTTTCAAGAGTACGATTTAATTTGACTTAAAATTCTTCCACTTCTTAAGTCGCTCCGAAATTTTCACTGCTTGTATATGCTGTTGATTGAGCCAAGAAAGTTTATTTAACTATTATTTTTTCTTCATCTTACCTGAAATCTTCAGTTGAGGAAAACTCATTTTCTAAAATTCATCATCCGAAAGAGTCATATTTTGAACGTCAAAGTTTGAAAACGAAGAGACGAAAAGTTGTACCACATTTCTCATAAGTTTTACCTTTTACAAGCATTTTGAATCATTTTCGAGATAAAGAAGACTAAAATCCAAAATCCGCGCGACTTCATTACATACAGAATGATGATATAACTCGTTTGGAGAACCTTTGAAAAAGAGTTTAGCTAAAGTGATGATTTAGAGGTAAGATGATGTCAGGCGTCCTAGAAGAGAAAATAATGGTCAAATAAACCTTCTTGATTCCATCAATGATCATATACGAGTAGTAAGAATGTTGGGAGTACTTAAAGAGTTAGATAATTTTGTATGTGAAATTTTTGAAAATGAATTAACAAAAATTTGTACCACATTTCTTACAATTGTCTCGAAATTTTCCCTCCCTATAGATATTTTTTATTTTTTTTTCTCGAAACAGAAAGATGAAATCCAAAATCCATAGAACTTTATCTTGCACAGGATGATGATATGACTCTTTCGGGGGATGAATTTTGGAAAATTATTGAAAACGAATTTTCTTCAACTGGATATTTCAGGTAAGATGGTGCTAAATGCTGCAAAAGGGAAAAATGATCAAATTAATTTTCTTGGTTCCACCAAAGACGTTATATACATGTAATAAAATATCGGAGCGACCTTATGAGGTGGAAGAATTTTGAACGTCAATTTTTTGAAAACGAAGAGAAAAAGTTGTACCAGAAATTTTTCACAATTTTCGCTTTTTATAAGTAATTTGGATCATTTTCGAGAAATAAAAGGATGAAATCTAAAATCCACATAATTTCATGAACTACAGGACTCTTTTAGAGAATGAATATTGGAAAATTTTTGAAACTTGTATTTTCCTGAAAGGGTGATTTATCGATGAGAAAAAGGAATAGTCACAATGATTTCTTTTGATTCCACCGCAGAAGAACAGTAGCTCATATTTTTTATATTTAAAAATAACAATAAAAAAGTACAATCTTTATATGGATGGAAGGGGAAGTAATAAAGGTAAATTTTCATTTAAAAATTCAAAAATCGAAATAAATGACTTTTTTGGCATATAATGGATTGAATCCTTTATGTGTCTGTCATATATTAGATTTTGACTTTTTTATTTTCACAATTTTCCAAAGAAGGGAACATGAATGTTCTCACAATTAAAATCAATAAGAACCATAGAACTGTCATGATTGACAGTAGCAGAAATGGAGTCTGGAAATTTAATAGTAAACACTATCCTGTGCAGTTTCTCAATACTCTTAACTCTCCTGGCTAGTTGGTTTCTTTAATTTTAGTACTTCAGTAATGTTACCGAACCATCTCAAACTGTCCAAACAGCTAATTTGGCAATTCAGCAAATTTAGCACATGAAAGAACTGTCAATGTGGATGACAAAGGGTTCATCATAGTCATTTTACTAGTTTCTTACTCATAAAGGTGATGCGTTACATTAGATCACCAAAAATTGAAGAGAATTGAAAACAACATCACGATGAAAACTACTAACGCAAACAACACATTTTGTATTAAGGGAGAATATTGTTTCCAACAAGGAGTTTAAAAGTGGAAATTTTGACTTACCAACCGTTTTGGTCAACTAAAGAAAGTCGAAGGTGAGGAAATGGAACTCAGAAGCCATTTCTGGGCGTCTATAGAAGGGAGCATTCATAAGAAAGGCTGATCAGCAGAAATTGAATAGAGGAGAAGAGGAAGATATTGCTGCGTTTATGGTGGGACCAGCTGAGAGTCGTGGTGAAACAGTGGTCATCGGTCATCACCAGAAGTAACTGATGCGTTTAATGAAGGGCAAATTTTTGAAAACAAAGATAGAAAAAATTGTATCACATTTCTTACAATTTTCGTCCTCTATGAGCATTTTGGATCGTTTTCGAAATATAGAAGTATGAAATCTAAAATACACACAGCTTCGTCACGTACAAGGTGATGATATGACTTTTGGGGATGAATTTTGGAAAAATTTTGAAAACGACTTTTCCTCAACGGGGGGATTTCAAGTAAGATGATGCTAAGAACGACAGAAAAGAAAAAAATGATCAAATTAATTTTCCTGATTCCACCGAAGACGTTAACGGGTAACAAAATGTTGGAGTGACTTGATGAGGTGAAAGAATTTTGAAAACTGAGATGTAAAATTTTTCACATTTGTCACAGTCTTCGCTCTTTATATACATTTTAGGTTATTTTCCAGATATAGAAAATATGACTCTTTTTATCTTCTGCATGTGATGAAATTATATAGATTTTCAAAAACTTAACATTTACTTCTTAGGTCACTCCGAAATTTTTACTGATTTTATGTGCTCGTTAATGGAATCAAAAAAATGAATTTTCTCTTCTATGGCGTTTAACATCTTATCCAAAATCTCTTGTTGAGGAAAATGCGTTTTTAAAGATGTTCCAAAATTCATCCATCAAAAGAGTCATCCTGTACATAATGAAGTTAATTTAGATTTTGGATTTCATTCTTCTATATGTCGAAAATTATTCAAAATCCTTATAGAAGGTAATCACTTGGAGAATTGTGATACATTTTACTCTTCAATTTCAAAAATATGACCTTCAAAATTCTTTCACGTCTTTTGTAGAGTAAGTAAATTAATTTGATCTTTTTTTTCTCTGTCCCGCTTAGTATCATCTTATCTGAAATATCCAGTTGAGGAATGCGCAAGTTTTCAAAAAAATTTCCAAAGCTTATCTCCCAAAAGACGTATCATCTTGTGCTTGATGAAGTCGTGTAGATATTGGATTTTATTTTCCTGCATTTCAAAAACGATGCGAAATTATCACAGGGAGCGAAAAATTATGTGAAACGTGTAATATTTCGTCTCTTCGTTTTCAAAAATTTGACTTACAGAACTCTTTGACTTCTTAAGTCTTTTCGAAACTTTCACTGCTCGTTTTCCAAAATACACCCTGTACATGATGAAATTTTGTGGATCCAAATTTCTCATAGAGAACGGTAATTGTGGGAAATGTCTCTTCGTCTTTAAAAATTTGATATTCAAAATTCTCTCACCTCTTTAGGTCGCTGCTTTATTTTATAACTCGTATATAACGTCCTTTGTGAAACCAAGAAAATTACTTTAGTCGTGCTTAGCACAATGTTACCTGAAATCGCCAGTTGAGGAAGATTCATTTTCCAATTTTCATCTTGTACTTGATGAAGTTGTGTGGATTTTTGATTTTATTCTTCTGTATCTCGAAAATAATCAAAATGCTCATGGAGGGTGTAAATTGGAAAAGTGTGGTACAACTTGTTCTTTCATTTTTACAAATTGACTTTCAAAATTCTTTCACCTCATGAAGGCATTCCCAAATGTTTCCTGTGAGTGACGCACCTCGACTGCAATTGTTTATGTTCAGCTGTGATCATCATACTTAGAAATCCACTTACTCCTGAATATCATTGTGATATTCTACAATTGTGCGTGCGTTCTTTGGTTTCTCAATTACATCCTCTTCCATTGCCGTTTGTTTCATTTATATGATATTTTAGGTTGATATGTTGACCATCGTGGAGATGGAGCCGTACTAAGTTCTCAATGTAGTGTTATACAATTTTTTCTAATTTTTTGCTTACGTTCTTTGGTTTCTAATTTACATCCTCTTCTCCATGGTCATTGTAAGTTTGCTATGTTAACCATCATATATTTGATATTTTATTTCAGTGTGATGAATATAAGGTTTCGTTCGAGATTCAACTGTTTGGGTATTATAGACTTCAAACTCTTCTTTGTGTAATTCTGGCTACGATTTTCTTATGTTATGTTTATGGTACATTTGAAGGGTTGTTATAGTTGGCGCTGTAGAAGTAAAGGAAGATTATTTTGTTCTAAAGCTGTACAAAGTGGCGTTCCTCGTTCACCTGTATCTATTTATGTTTTCTAATTTATCCATTATTTATTTCTTTATAATCTTCATAGCCCATCTATATTTCGTTTCATGATGTAATGTATCATTTTCTGAGAATCCAAGGAATCAGAAGTTGGATGACGAAAGGTTAAGCTGAATAGAAACAGAACGTTCCGTTTGTGTTGGATTTGTCTTTTGAGCATTTTCCCCTTCTTCTGTAGGATATTGTACAATTTCATTGTTTAAATATCCCTGCAGTTGACCGGAACAAACAAATGAAGATCTGGAAGAATCGTCTTTTGTTGCTATATCGCCTTCTTGGAATGGTCCAATGATAGTGTCATTTTCGTGCTTCTGTTTCGAGTGTAATTGCGTACCTTAGAACTTCTTTCCCTGAACGCGTGGAAAACTTTCAAGATCACAAGACGCGTAAGGTTCGCAGTTCCTTCGCCAGGGCCGACTTCGTAGCCAAACTATGAATGGCGCCGCAAGCGGCCGTTGCAGCTGAATTTTGCGTTACGTCCTTTTCGCGAAAAATCGATACGCTGCAAGGATAAGGGTGTTTTCCGGCGTGCAGCCCGACTCCGGAAGGACCCCGGCGCTTTCGAAAATGCGCCGTGACCCGCTTCTCGACGTCTGTTTATGTTGTCATTTTCGGGCGGGCGGCGCGTAGCACGTGCGACGCCGGCACGTGCTCCGCCATGTGCTCCGCGCCTTCCGCTTTCCGCGGATTTCCTCGCCGTGACGTCAAAGAGTGCACCTCTGCGTGTCGGCGGTGTCCTTACGCGTCCGACCGGGCGCTTGTTATCCTCCCGTTAGAGTGCGACGCGAGAGGCGGCAGCGTGGAGGAAAAGCCATTGGGCGCGGAGTATACCATGAACAAAATGAGGCTCGGGCGCAACCATTTCGCGGAAGGGGGCGTCGGGCAGCGGTTCGGGCGCGGCGGCCGCACCGCTTGGCGAGGAGCGGCGCTCGGCTTTCCCAGACTTTCTAGTGGCCGCGCGCCACTTTCCGGCGCCGGAAGGCGGCCAGCTCTTCCTGCTCGGGCGGCTGGATTCGGCCGGGACCCTCTGCTGTTTAAAAAAAGAGAAACAATGTACGGACGGCGCCAAGCGATTACGTGCTGGGGGCCCCATTTCCTTTTATCTTCCACCGGATTTTTTTTATTTTCCCGTTTTATTTATGAACGTAAATATGCCTCTCGTAAGAGACAGATTTCCATCACCGCCCCAAGACTAGTCGTTTCCAGTAATTAAACCTCGAAGTAAGTGCCGATTAACTGCCGGCGCCGTTGGCGGGAATTCAAAAGTTTGAAAGTAGGGGATGCAGAAGCGGCCGACTTCTGCCGGTAAGCCGGGGGCGGGGGCCCTTTCGGCGCCGCAATCAATAATAATCCTAATTGTTATAAATTTATGCGCTCGCTTACGTAATGAAAAAATTTTAAGACTTCGTGGAATGGAGCGGCTACGTCACTATTTTTGGTCACGTGACGTACCGTTAGACGCCATATTGGCAGTTTAGTGTAGCGTTAGGGGTTAGTGACAGCGCTGCCCGTCGTTCTCGTGTTTTTCGTCCCGCAGGACTCGCAGCGCCCGGCGGCCGTCCCGATTCCGGCGTGAGCTGTGCCGTTTCGGCCCGCACGTGCGGCGGCGGTTTTGAATGTCGCGGGCCGCGCGCCTCTTCGGCTATTTACGATCGCCACAACTGGCTATTGGTGCTGTGCAGCTGTTTAATGTCGACGTGATCTAAAATCCAATCGCTTTGGCGGGAATATCGGGAATGCGCTGATCTCTGGTAGGTAGGCCCGCGGGTGCCGCGGCACGCCGCCCCCGAGCGTGACTCACGGACTCCCTACGGCTGTTATTGTTTAAATTAATCGCTCCCGTGGTGGCAGCACTGGCCGTTTATTATAATTTTCCGCCGGTAGTGGGGTTCAAATTTCACGGCCTACAAATTTTCTCGGCCTAGTAGCTCGCCGCCCGTTGCCGGTTTTCGTTGAAAAAACTAATGCCGGCTTCCGGCCAAGCTTTTTAAGCCTACATAGTTGGAGGTTTATGAATTTGCCCCCAACATTTTGTTGCGCCTTTTTGCTCGGTGTGATTGTGAATTTACATGATCTAATAGCAAAGACCAACCAAGAGTACGCCTTTACTAGGGAACAAATATAACCACTTACAAACACAAACATTGTTTTTATATATACATAGCTCTTTCAAATAGTTGAAAATCTACTGACTGAAAATAAATTTGTCAATGCACTTATACAAGGTGGTGAAAAGAAAGTGAACTTCTTTAATATTTTTTCGGCGCTGCCTGAAGAGTGTCTTGTGTTATAATCGTCTATTCCATCTTTTAGATCAATTTGTATTAATTTACATTTAGCCCAGATGTACAGAGTTACTGGAAAATAGGACAAACTGCTACTTGATGGTCCACATAATATAGAATTCTGTTCTGAAGTTATGTTACATTATTTCTTGATGTATATGTACAGTAGTGCCATCTGTTAGATTTTTTTTGGTAAAGGGTGATTTTTTTTTAATATCATTTTAGAGAGAAACGCAATTTAATATCGATTTGTGTTAGATTTTAATATTGTAGACTCTGGTCATTAAAGCTCCTTAGTCATCCTTTGCATTTTACATTGGTCTGATCAGATCACTGATAAAATGAGAGACAATTTCTATGCTAAATGAAAAATCTGTGTGCATGATGGTGGGTTTCAGCAATTGGAATAGGGATTAATACAAAAACAACCACCAATTGATCAAATATAAACCTTCTGTGTAATTCCATTTAAGATCATTGTTCAGTCTTCTTGGCGCTGCTTCAACCATTTTGCTCTTTTAAATCTCCTCTTCATCACATGACAACCACGATCACTTATTTTTTCTTACTCATCCTTTCTCTGCAGGTAACCTTGCGGTTAAGCTGAATTAAGAGAATCTGATTAAGAATAAGACATGTAAATCTCTAGTGGAGTGGTTCAGATAGTAGGTACTTAGGAATAAGTTTTTTTTTTATTCTTGATCGTTACATGAGCACCAAACAATGGAGTGGGATGTGAATGGGGTTGTATCGAGTTGAGATGTTTCTTCCTTTACTTTTTCACATTCTGGACATCTTTTTCTCCATTAGTTTGTCTAACTTAGGTCTCCTTGATATATAATGTGTTATAAGTTGACATCCTAGGATTCTGCCAGTTTTGAGAAATGGGGGATGTCAGCTATATACATATTAGAAGATGATCAAGAATCACAATTTGCCAGCAAGAGAGCGGAGAATGAAGGCAGCATGGATTAATTTTATCTTCACTCATCGAGTTGTGTTATCTAACAAAAGCGAGCAATCTTATACAGTTTCATGAACGTTGTGGAAACAAAATAGGGTGATGAAAGTACCATTAATGCTCGAAAGCACAGTATGAGGTGTGGGAACCATATCTTAAGCTTTTCAGGAGTTATAGTGATTTTCAGGGTTAATAATGAAATTCTTTAAGAAGAAAAAACATACAAAGTGAGTGCTCAAAGAGGTTTTTGGATGTGAATCTGATAAAACACAAACTAGAGTAGCTATTGGAATGACTTCACAGAACTAGTACCAAGTCATGACGAATGCATGTCTTCTGTGACTATTAGGAGTAATTACAACCTGTAATAAACATTCCCTATCACTGTTATTTCTATTTAGTGTTCCAACCATGAGTTCTTTACTGTATTTTATATATATGTCTCAATCATATGATTGTGTAAATAAAAATTTTGACTGACCGTGCTTGGTTTCTGCTGTCTTTGATTTTCTAAGTCTTCGTATTCATGATGTCTCATTCACTGTAACTGTCGAACGTATTTAACATCAATCACAATCCCCGAAACCATAACAAATAGAACCACAATTTTTTCCATACCAAATTTTTTACTTTATTACAGTTGATAATTGCGCATTTCTTTTGCAGACCTCTGTGGGCTATGGCAGCTGCTGAGATGGGGGAAGTTGATGAAATACATTCCAACGAGGAAAGCATAAAAGGTAATCACAACACAAAATAATTTGCGCTCAATCGCTGGAACATTAAATTTTTACAGATGGTGCAAGTATAAATGGGGACCTGTCAGACTACAAGGACGATGACGAGAATACTAACGAAATGGACGATGAAGTTGTAGCAGTTGCCAATGACGACACTGAGGACATTTTGGATCACGACCAGATTATAAGTGACAACGAGAAGTCTGACGATGACGACATCAGCATTCACAATATAGGTGATGGCGACAGTGGAGAAGAAATGGACAAAATGGATATGGAGGGGATGGAGGCTGAAGATGATGATATGGTTGAACACGTACAAGAAACTGACAACAGTGACACAGACGACGAGGAGAAAGACAAAATAATCGATATGTCACAAAGTGATGGAGAGGATGAGTATCAGGAAGACAAAGATAAGATTATAGATATGACGAATGGCTTAAATAGTTCGGACGAAGCTATACTTGAGAACGACATGAGCGAGGATGTTGTCATGTTGGATGACAAGGACATCCTAGATGACAAAGACCCTATAGAGAATGGTAGTGTGGAGGTGGATAGCAGTGATGAGGTTGAAATTTCTGAACCTACGAGTACTCTGGACGATGAAGTGATAAATATAGATGACACTCCTGTGAAGAAAAAGAAGAAAGAGAGGACTACAGATTTGGGACCTCCCAGGAGGAGTTCTAGAAATTTGAATAAGGAAAAGAAGAGTTACATAGAAACTGAGGAAGAGGTGGTAATTAAAGCACAGAAAAAACAGCAGCCAGAAGATGATTCTTCTGAAGAATCAGATATCGAAGAAGTCTTGCCTCAAGATCCCTTGGCTGTTGCAGACCCGACCCCTTCTAGCATTCCTTCGCAGGATGACAAGATGAATTCGAAGAAATCGTGTATGTCTAGCTCGACAATAGTGGTGAAGGACACCAAGTGTCTTGCAGAAATTGCCTCAAAGTCAACTGCTAACAATAATAATAATAGTAAAAAAGAGCCAACGTTAGTTATAATTGATACGAATTCCATTTTATCAGGTCGAGGCCCCGTTCCTATATCATCCCAAAAGCCTGCTATTTCCACTCCGATCTCAAATTCGTTTTCCATGCTACCGATGGCGCTACCTGCACAGGGTATCTATCCAGCTAATATGCGAGCCACTATTACTCCCATTCCCATGACACCTGCACCTTCTACACCTACACCGAAGCCGACTCCACCACCACCTCCGCCACCGCCGGTTCTTCCCACGCTCACTGATGACATGTTTGTGGTGGAAGCTCCGTCGTTCATTGTACCTTATGTATACGAAAAACCGCCCATAAAAGAGCTGAAAGATTTTATTAAGAGTCTGGAGTCTGAAATAGCCGAAAATAAAAAAGATGAAGAGAAAGGGAAAGATGAAGGCGATAAAAAGAAAGCAGAAGAAGAAGGAAAGAATGATAAAACGATATCAGAGAATGAAAAAGAAAATAAGAAGGAAGATGGTAGTATAAAAGACAAGATAATTGATGCTGATTTGCCATCAATACCAATACCCACTGCCACTACATTAGCAGCTGAACTAAGAAAGCCACCCACGACTTATTTTGATAGTCCTTTAGGTAAATTTTTTATGGGAATAGGCTACAGTTTAGTGCAAGAGGCAGTTCAATCAGACCTGCTAAAACAACAGAAACGGAAACGTGACCGTGAAGCTGGGCAGAATCCTGAAACAATGCGAACTATAAACTCGTTAGTGAAAAATTTGGAGTACACAAAAGAGAATAATGAGCCATATCATATGGAAATGAAAAAGTGTGAATTTTGCAGCTTCAGAACAGAATCGGCGCTTGCGATGGCATACCATTTAGAAACACCCCACATGAAGAACTATGTGTATCGCTGCAACTTCTGTGCTTATGAGGTTCGCAGCCCTCATGACATCCTCTTTCACATGGAGGTGCAGCATGGCGTGCGTGGGCGCCTAGAACGGGCACCTGCGTTCCACCAGTGCCCCAACTGCCCCTTTGAGGATAACCAGAAAGGAAAGCTGTCCAGGCATCTTGTAGCGTGCATGCGCAAATTCAAGCCTGACCGGAACCTGGAACCGCCTGTTGACTTCGAACCGCCCGCAAAAATACCACGAGCTCCACGTATGAAGCAGCAGGGTCTGGGCAGTGCTGCGGCCGTGTACCAGGCGATGGCACGGACTTCGCAGTACCAGATGATGTCCAAGATGCCGCCCAACTTGCCTGTGATGCAGCGCGGCCGTGGTAGGCCATCGCTTGGCACCAACATCAAACCACAGCCAGGCATGCGACCGACTGTCAGTCCTGCCAGCATGCTTTACAAGCAGGCCAGCATGTCGGGCAGTTCTGTCCTCGTGCCAACGAATTACCAGCTGACTGGAAACCAAATGTATCAGGTAAGCGTTGGTCACACTAGTGCATTTTCTTCTGTTTTCAACTGTTATATGCATGGGTATGTACAGCCTGCATATATGTCAGGCATTATATATATAGTGGCTAGACACCCCAAGGGGGGTTATGCCGCTCTTATTTGAGCTTTCTAGATCTTGAATTTGGGATAGATCAGTTCCCATTTTGTTCCTTAAATCTTCCTACATATCTCCTGCCATGTTTTCCGTTTTTTTGTACTTTCCTGCCATTTGTATACTCCAATATCTCTGAGGTCTTCTTTGACTTCTTGCCACCAAGTGGATCTTGGTCGCCCTCTCCTTCTTACACCTTCTGGCTTCCAGTCCAGTATGGTGTACGTTATTGATCTGGGTCCGGATCTCCAGACGTGCCCCAACCATTTGGCCCTCTGTTGTTTAATTTTCCTGACTATATCTTCGCCTATTACTTCATTCAATTCATGGTTCATCCGCAATCTGTACTCGTTGTTTCCCTCCTTTACTGGTCCTAATATAGTTCTTAATATTTTCCTCTCCATTATTCTCAAGTCCTCTTCTTGTTTTTTTGTCATTGTCATTACCTCTGCAGCGTACAACATTACTGGTCTAATAATTGTTTTATATATTTTCATTTTAGTGTTTTTTCTCAGTAGCTTACTTTGTAGCATTCTCTTATTGGCATAATATGTCCTGTTAGTTGCTGCTATCTTCTCATTGATTTCAATCCCCTTATCCCCACTATTAGTTAGAGTAATACCCAAGTATTTAAACTTGTCCACCTCTTCGAACTTGAAGTTTCCAATTTTTGTTTGAGTGTAACAATCCGCTAGCTGTTTATCTATTCTCATTATTTTAGTTTTGATTTCGTTTGTTCTGAGTCCTATGTCAGGCATTACCATTATCTTAAATCATGTAATGACATTACGTACATGTGTGTATAAATTTTGTAAAATGTGATCACTAGTAATCTCGGTTTCCTGTCACGTTCTACATCCACAACAAGTTTGACAGAGATTTAAAGCGGAAAAGTAGCAGTTCTTTTTGTAAGTTATATATCCACCTTGATTAACAATGGAATATATTGAATTATGAGAAGCTCAAAGCAATTCATTGTTGCATAGGCTGATTTTATGTTACTTTCATTTAGTTGTATATGATATGCAAAAGCCTGCTGCTTTCAAGCATGTTAGTTGCAAAAACAGCTGATCTTGTTTGCAAATTCAGTCTATCTTCTATTGGTTTTTTTATGGTTTTAATTAACTTTATTTAGTAGTTAAAAGTCATAATATAAGGTTTTGCACTTTCGTCCACTATCACTGAATATTTTGGCTAATTGGCAACAAATATCTGATTATAATGGTGGTGAGGCTCTTTAGACCCCACATGGAAGCATGGCCTGCGAACGGAAAGGTTAAGGCTTTTGTATTTTGACTTATAATTCAATCATCATTTACCATCTTTGATATGGGACAATAATTGCATTATTACCCCTGGTTTAAAGTGAACGTAAGCACTAAATTACTTTTAATCATCAAGTAAACTACCTGTCCAGCATCTGATTGGTATTCGATCAAAAACAAATATCAAATTCTAGGAAAGGAGACAAGATTACAACACTTAAATGGTTTCTTAAGCTTTACATAATATGGCTATGAAGTTTGCAGTTTGGTTTCATTAAAAAAACTTATTGCCTAATTTCTGGCATGTATGTCTTCTAATTTGGTATATTCAGTGCCATTCCTTTATTTGATATTAAAATGGTTGAAATTGTTTAACATTAGTTCATTAAGCTTTGTTACTATTTGGAATATTGTTTAAACAACTTTTGATTTCACTTTTAAGTAAATTATTTGTTGGTATATCAAGAGATCCTAGTGTTCTTATGTAGAATTTGATTGTTTTATCCTGTACAAGTGGTCAAGCTTCATTGTATTATCTGTCCAAATTTAGAGTATATAAAAGCCTACTTATGATGTTGCTTTTATTTTTGTACTTTATTGTGTTTATTAATTGTTCTTGCCCTCTGATATCACAGGACTATGCTTCATAATTTTATCTCAACACACATTAACATTGTTGCTTATATTACAGATGAATAACCCATGTCATGTGTACTATTTAGTAATGATAGAACAAGTGACGTATCACTTAATAAACCACCCGCCATCTACTCCTAGTTTTTATAGTGCAATGTTACAGAAATTTATGGCACTATGTGCTGTTAGTGAAAACCTAAACAGAACTGGTCATAAATTTTAATTCTTTTGTCTGTCAATAATTCTTCCGTCATAAATATTAAGATGCATATTAAAAGCCAATCATCAACTTATGTTGCAGCAGCAACAACAACAGCAGCAGAGTGTGTTGGGCAAGATGAAGCCCGTGCAACAGCCCAGTATCTCCATCACACCGCTCCCCCGTGGCACCACCTCCACAGGCATGTCGGTCACAAAGCCAGGCGACGCGAACCCAAAGAACTCTTTTGTCATTTGCGAAATCTGCGATGGCTACATCAAAGACCTGGAGCAACTGCGCAACCACATGCAGTGGATTCACAAAGTCAAAATCCATCCCAAGATGATCTACAACCGACCCCCCCTCAACTGCCAGAAGTGCCAATTTCGATTTTTCACCGACCAGGGCTTGGAGCGGCACCTGCTGGGTTCTCACGGGCTCGTTACGTCCAGCATGCAGGAGGCAGCTAATCGCAGCAAAGATGCGGGTCGCTGTCCCGTCTGTGGCAGGGTGAGTATGCTGGATGCACAACAGAACCATTTTCGTACATTGAAATGTGATTCTTTTTATAGGTTTATCAATGGAAACTGCTTAACCATGTCGCTCGTGATCACAACATGACCTTGAAGCCAGCGCATTTGTCATATAAGTGTACAGTTTGCACTGCGACTTTTGGCATGTACAAACAGTTTGAAAGTCACGTGTATTCAGCCCATAGTGTAGTTGCAAAGCGCGTCATGGATAAGAAGAATGCAAGCGGATCATCGATCAACTCCACTGGCAAAAGCGAGTCGGTTCTCAAGCCACTGAAGATAAATGATGAGATCACGATTATTCCACAGCCAGCTAAGCTTCCTAACGAAGCTGGCAGCAGTAAAGAGGAAAGTGGTACCTTCATTTCAGGAACGTCTATAAGTGCTCGTAATAGCGTCGGTTACAGCAACGGGAATCCAGGTACTAGTAAAAGTAAATGTAACGCCTAAGAGCTATTTGGTCGGTGATGGCGGGCGGAATTGTGGTTAACGTAACGTTTAACATCTCAAATATACTGGTAAAGCAAGTAAATGACCTGCAAAGTGAGGCAACGTCATCTAGTGTGTTACCATAAATGGGACATTCAGCGCACTAAAGTACATAAGCAAGCAGCCAGCAACTGAGACTAAAACCTGAATAGTAGTGTGCAGGTGCCGTTCTCGGGCTAATTTGCTGTCACGTCTCGACAACACTGGGCGGTTGTTTTTATTACGGACCAACTATTTTCTTTAAAATGGCACTTATAAGCTGCCACCACCTACTTTAATTTAGAATGTGATTAGTAAAATGATTATAATCTCAACTTGTTTATTGTAAAATTTATATTTATTTCTGTGAACTTAAGATGAACAATTGATCAAGTGCTGCAGTGTGTGTACGTTGAATGACATTGTTGTGCGTGCTGCAGTTAGATAGATTATAAAATATCATCATTGCACTGTAAAGTTTCAAATAGAGCGAGAGTACATCAGTGTTTTCTTTAGTATTCTTCACTTAGTGCTGTTTTCAATTAAAGAAATAAATTCTAATGTTTATAACCCCGCAGGTATTTATTTATATTAAGCTGTTTATTTTGTACCTGCAAAGGATGATCACGTTTGTAGATAGTATTGCGACAGATGGAGGGTGCAAAATATTTAGTTGAAATTAATCAGGGTTTTGTCTATCTCTTTTTGTATGAAACATATTAAAGAATTGCAAGTATATGTGAACAGTTTTGTGTTATTTCAGAACTTACCAGATACTTGTACGTTCGTTTATGTAATTAGAAGGCGCTTGTCATTGGTGTTTCCTAAATTAAATATATCGGGTAACTAACACTTAATGTATTCAAAAACATTGTTGATATTACTAGTTGTGGTTGAATGGTTAGGGTGGTGCAATGGCCTAGATCCAATCTTAGGCTTCATAGCCTGGCAGGTGGCTTACTTGGTCACTAAAAATAAAATAACTTCCTTTCAAACAAAGGGTAATAATGTAGTTGTTTGAAGCGATGTGTTTGCCAAAAATGCACAATAGACAGGCAGTGAAGGTGTAAACATGAAAATAGAGCAAGCAGGACATCTATCAAGTCCTAGTTGTGCTTCATCATAGCATTATGAAGAGGCTAACGGTAGTTAGACAACCACTGGTTGTCCATTACATGTAACATAATGATGGTGGGGGAAGGGGTACCGTTTACTGCTTAAAATCTTCACCTGTGAAACATGCAAACTTTAAAAGATGAACTGACGAGCAGCTCAGCTGTGCCTTATTATTATTACGTAATGTTTATATGCATGCAGCACGCACAATGTATGTCCAGTTTGTATGAAAACTATGAATACAACAATCACCATAAAAATAGAGGTATCATTGTTGCTGCTGCTGCTGCATAAAGGCTGATGCGAGATGGATGTCTGGTATAAATTCTAGGATTCGAAAAGTTTGTTCATAACTCAATTGTTTTTATTCACTGGGTATGATAATTTGAAGAACGAGGAGACTCCATTGAACAGTATTATATTGTGTAGAAGTAAACGATTCGATAAGAGACTCGGTCTTAACAGTTCTTAGTTTCTCTTAAGTGTTCTTGAGCACCAATGGGATTCTCAATAATAGTGCACTAAGATGAGAATACATGTTAGAGAATAGTCCAAATTAAACCTTTGTTTTCATCACAGTGTTTCTTTTATCACCCCTGTCCATTCATTATGGAAACCATGGTCCTGAATGAACTCGCAAAATTATTAAACAGCTCAACATATTGGTTAGACTACACACAGTAATAAACAGTTGGAAAACTTTTGATAAATCTTCAACAGAAAAAAGAGATTTAGAAAATGGCTGCTACAGTGGTATACCGCAATACAAGGCAGCATCTCAGAAGTCTAATCTATTCTTTCCTCCCTCAGATTATTGAAAACTGGTTGAAGCTAAGAATCTTGAACGTTAAAACTGATAAAATATCACTAGCCACAATGCAAACCGATATTGACAAAAAAATTATATGTCGTGAGATTTTAAATGCCCAATAAGAAAACCACCCATCAAAGCGGCCGAATTGGATGGGATTATATCATGACAACACTCATTGTCCATCCAATAAAATTTTACCATGTGACTCTCCGAGGAGTCTTAGGCATCCCTGATGCAGGAGTTTAAAAATTAAAAATATCGCATAAATTATAGACCTCAAAAAAGGGAAGGGGGAGGGCGTGAGCTTCTCCAAATTATAAAACAAAAATAACAATTCTGGGTCCTTAAGAATTTCAATGCTCAAAATGTCTTGGAAAAAATAATAAATTAGATGGACGGTACAAAAAATTCATGGAATGGAAGATCTATAGAAGAACATCTTTATAAACTAGGTAGGTAGGCAGTAACTGTTACCCTAGTCAAGATTGGAACACTAAACAATTGCATCTCTGTTTTTTACTTTTCTTAGACTGCAATTTAATAAATAGGTACTTTAATCATTATTTATAAAGGCAGCGTGGTCATGCTGTTGAATTCCATTACAGCAGTGGGATGGACCTGGGTTCACTCCTGGAGCTCTCTGATGCCCAGGAGGTGGCCTATTCATTCGCTAAAAGTAATTGTGTACACGTGTTCATATCGAACAAATGGTAATAATGAATTCTCCAACACATTTTGTCACATCATGCTATATCAAATGTATACTGAACTACAGAGCTAGTTATGAATTTGGCACATAAGAGAAATGTTGACATATCAGATCAAAAAAGAGATATCTATCATTTAGCATCCAATAATTATAATCAATCCCCATTCTGTTTAAATAAAAGATCGATTGTAGAAATTAATTTTGTATCATAGAGAATTATCGAAGAGATTTAAAAAATGGCGACTATTGGAAGCCAATTTCTTGGAGTTTCGTAAATACATGTGGGGGGCGGGGCGTAAAGAGTATAAAGACAAAAAAGATGCATAATGCACCATAGAAATTGTGGGGAATTCTTGTAAGTTGTAATATTAATAAATCAAAGAGGAGAAATTCTCTATTCAATATCTAACGATTTTGATTAGAAACCAATTTTTAGGGATTCTTAAAAAACAAGAATCGGGGTGGGGGTAACATATAAAGGTTAATAAGTCCATGATTTACTGCATGACAATTCTGATGCTAATGATGGCAATTGAATAGACATAAAACTGATTACCATGACAAGTAAATTTCTTTGGAGACTTCAAAAAGATCTAGAATTTGGAAAGTTGTATTATCCACAGGACTGAATTTCTCTCAATGGAGTTAATTGAAAAGATCTAAAGAAAACTGTTGAAGAATTATGAACAAGAAAAATGTCTATCTCTGATTAAAGAGGAAGCGCCTATAATTTGTTTGATTACTTTTTAATTTATAATTCCAGTTATAAGTGAAAAATCGTTATTCTAATGAATTGTTGACAATAGGGGACTATCGAAAAGCTCTAGAAAATGGTGAATAGCAGAAGCCAATTTGTCTAAAGACTTTAGAAACAGGGAGTGGTAGGGGTGGGGGTATCTAAAGATTATGAAGACAAAATGAATGCATATTGAACCATATTGTAATAAAAACGTAAAAACAAGGCGTAAGCACAGTCTATCATTTAGTAAATGACAATTTTGACCATCCCCCCCCTTCAATTTATACAGTTATACAAGTGAATATTTTACTATTAGGGAATCGTCAAAGAAATTTATGAAACGTCAGATGGCGTCTGAAAACAAAGAATGGGAGGGTGGGAGATACATAAAGATGATGAAAATAAATCCGTAATGAACCACAGAAATCGTTGGAAATTTAGCATCCGACATTATGACTTGCATGTATATTGAATCACAGACATTGTTAGAGTCTGTACATGACGATCAGGCAGAGAAGGCGAGCATATGAGACCTTCAACCTCTTAGTTCGCAGGCTGCCATGAAAGACGGATAAGCTTCGCCATTAATTAAAATATTAAAATTTTTTCTTCTGCAATAATGTTGAGATTACTCTATATTTGTATGTAACTGAAATCTACTTAATATATAAATCCCGATAGTTTCTCATCACCCATTTCCTCTCCATAGAAATTTAAATAAAGTAGTCAAACCGAGTTTCACGGGTAAACATCTGATTAAAGAAAACTAGGTTATTGTAACACAACCCATCTTTCCATTATATATCAGTCCAGCATTGTCTATTTGCAATTTCCAATTTATTACAAAATCTAGACACTAAACTAAACCATATTAGTCCTTAAGTAATCATTCTCCTCAGACTCTAGGTGGGTGTTCAGGAATTCCTCCACGGAGTCCGTGTTCCATTTCTCGATTGCCACCGTCTCTTGCAGGTGCCCATCCTTGTCGTACAGTTTGATGATGGGGTCCAGGCCTCGGATGTACCTGATTTGCAAGTTTGGGAACTTGGATGGCCGGTCGCTCTTGATGAACGCCTGGATCTGTGGGTAGGCCCCAAACTTGCAGGTGCACACCTCCAGCACGGCTTTGGCGTACTTCTTCTCTGCAGCCCCATTCTCGTCCTGGTGGCAGCACTCTTTACAGTGGTCTCTGTAACATCACTTACAGATCCCAACAGTGATTCTGGTATTAGAGCAGCTTACTTCAAAAGGTCTAGGTTGAATTTGCTCAGCAGGTCGCAGGAGGAACAGGGTAGGTCAGCTTTGTTGAAGCCTAGCGTCCAGCAATCTTCTGTGGAGAACTCTGCGTAAACATTGCCCTGTGAATGCTTCATAACTTTAGATCTGTTAAGTAACAGTGTAATAAACTTACTAGTAAGGCAATTACTAAGACCCCTAACGCAAATATCTCCATCGAGTCTCCGAATGCTTGATTTTAAGTTAACGGACTAAAAATACTGCAAGTACACACGTATTTTTCTAATTGGATGTCAAAAAGTTATTTGAACTACAATACTTATAGCATTAGAGCTACTTTTGAACACATGTACTAAATCAAAATGATATATTAGAACTAAAGCAAATTATGACGTACCTTTTGGTTAAAGGCACCTTTTCAGGCTGAGGATTTGGTAATTTTTTTTTATATATATGAAGAGTACTTGATAAGCTGGATACAATGATACCATTATTATGTTGGGCAGACGATAAATAAAAAAGTTATAAATAATTATTTTTTTGAATTTCGCGCCATTATTTCACATCGTCGCCAAGGCAACCGTTTAAAATTTGAATATTGCGCAACTATTTCGCGTCGTCACCTAAGACTCTTAGGCTAAGAGACCGTTAAAATTTGAATTTATTCGCATGTAGTGCCATTCATTCACATCACCCACGCAGTGAACATTACTTTGAAGAGCGTCAATCTTGTTTTACGTATATTCTTTGGGTTTTTTTGGTAAGTATTAATTTATTTAATTATGTTCATTGTATTTATTGATATTGTTTAAGCAGATAATGACTGCAAGGCCGGTCTGGAACGTCAGGCGGCTGCCGAGAAACTCCGCTGAAGGGCGTCAATGGGCCTACGACGAGAGGCTCGTGCCGATGCAGAGGATTTGGAAAAGAAAAAACCACAGACCCGTGTGTCTTCTACGAGCAAGACACGTTTGGTCGTTTACGGTGCTTGCGATGCCGGAAAGAGAAGGGTCGCACTCACCAGTGGGCTGCTACAGCCGGCACGTGGTTCTAGGTCGTTAAGCTGCCCCCCGATCAAATCGCATTTATTATGTATGGCTTTTCGGAGAACTGGCTAAACGATCAGCAATTTAGGTTAAGCACAGTAATGTTTTGTCTGAAAATGTAATTTTTTGTCTGAAATTCTAATTTTTTTTTGTCTGAAAATGTAATTTTTTAGGAAATTTTTGAAATAAAAAATCATGCATTTAATGTAAATATTTTTCATTCTCTACCATTTGTAAATGCTATCACAGCAATCTCAAGTTATTGTCATAAAATAACATACTTTTACAGCAACAAGCGAATAGATAAACAACGAAATTTTGTGAACAAATACCAGATACTGATAACCTGTGGCAAATTATTAATTCGGCAATTAAAAATTAATAGATGTAGAAAAAACCAAAGCAAATGTTCACAGTCGACGAGAAAAAAGGGCACTCGCCATAGGACCCATATGAAACAATGGTGCTACATGCGAATAAATTCAAATTTTAACTGTCGCTTAGGTGACGACGCGAAATAGTTGCGCCACATTTAAATTTTAAACGGTTGCCTTGGTGACGATGTGAAATAATGGCGCGAAATTCAAAAAAAATAATTATTTATAACTTTTTTATTTATCGTTTGCCCAAAATAATAATGTATCATTGTATCCAGCTTATTAAGTACTTTTCACATATATAAAAAAAAATTACCAAATCGTGTTGATAATAAGTAAATGACAGCCAAAAAGAAACTTTAATGCCCGCGTTTTTAATTTTATAATAAATAAAAATTGTAAAATTGTAAAATTGTTGTTAGTTGTTTAGAAGCAAGATCAAAATAAATCAAACTCGTTTTATGATCATTACAAATTTCTTGCTTAATAATAAAAAAATAGGTATAAATTAAATAAGTATTGATTACATTATTTAACCCTAATTATAATACGTAGATTAATTTTTTTTTTTATAATTACGATAAAAAAAGCTCTGTTTGACATAATTGGCGTACGCCGTTGCCATGACAACGCATTTACGTATACCCAGTTAGAGTTGAACTTTGACCTTTGACCTTTGACCTGTGTGACAGCAGCACTCATAATTTTTTTTATATATATAATAATTAAATAAATGTGTGAGAAAATTCTAATGATCTGCTTTTGGAGTCGAACTCAAAATTCATCTATTTGATCACTATTTGTGTTTATTGTTAACTACATTAATGTAATAGGTAAATGTGCAATTTTAAACTTTATTTAATTAAGTAATTAAAATTATTGCAGTGTTCTTAAAAGAAGGTATATTTTAAATATTAAAAAAAAACCGCAAACATTCCTAGGACGGTATAAGAGACACAACAGAACCTTGTTAAACAGTGGTGGGGTCGGAACCTAACCTCACTTTGCCAACCTTCCTCGTGTGCATTAAGCGCCGGTCGTGCGCATTCTGTACCAATACCAATCATTCCAAGCAAAATTGATTTTACTCCGAATTTATTCCGTGCGTGTGCGTGCAGAAGATGGTAGTCTTCACGTGCAACAACTGCGGAGAAAGCCTTCAAAAACCCAAAGTGGAGAAGCACTACTCGACAGTCTGCCGTAAGGCGGGCAAGCATCTCACGTGTGTGGACTGCTTCAAGGACTTTCTGTTAGTCTTACTGCTCGCAGTAGTTTTTGCAATCCCTAATGGGAGTTTAATTGCAGGAATGAGGACTACGTTAACCATACCAAATGCATAACCGAAGAAGAACGCTATGCAGCAAAAGGCACGTTCCCAAAGGGAATCGTTAAAAAGGGCGACGTGAAGCAGGAGTCTTGGATGGAAACTGTGAGGTCCGCAATTGAGACGGCCTCAAATGTGCCGCCTGGTCAGCAGCAAGTGATGCGGGTTGTATCAAATTCAGTTTCCTGTGTTCCTCGCAAAAAGCAGAAATTTATTGTAAGTATCGTCATATTCTGCAATACATGCATAATGCCGGTCTTTATGTTACAGAATTTCATTACAAATTCGTATGGGAATAAAGTTTCACAGAAAGATATTGAGGGTGTCTGGAATATTATTGAAAAATATAAAAATGAAAACTCCCCGCCCGTTGATGCCGATGAAAAGTTAGAATCGAAGAATGAACAGGTAGCTGATGGAGAAGGATCCTGCAATGTAATGACAGGTGACCAGGAAGCTAAAATAAAAAAGAAAAAGAAATCCAAAGAAGCAAAAGAACAAAGCAAAACAGGAGACAAGGCATTGGCTTTAGGTTGTGATAACAATGTTGAAAATGTGGAGACAATACAAAAGAAAAAGAAGAAATCAAAACAGATTTCTGGTGTCGCTGATGCTGCCCTAGAGTCTTCATCTGCTGATATCACAGAAAAGAAAATTGAGGAAACTGGAGATGTAGAGGTTAATGGGAAAACTGAAGTCGGTAACGAAAAAAAGAAAAAGAAAAAATCGAAAAACGAGGAAATGGATGCTGAAGTTAACGCTGAAGAAGAAAGCTTGCGTCCGACAGAAGAAGCGAAGGATGATTTAAAAAAGAAAAAGAGGAAATCCAAATCTCAACAAAACAACATAGAAAATGACATGCAGAATGGGAACTTGAATACTGAGGAACCCAGAAAAAAGAAACGTAAGTCTAAAGTTTTAGAGCTGTCTGAAACCCAAATGCAGAATACTGAAGAAACTAACCACAAGACTGCAGAGATGGAAGTGAAGTCTAAAAAGAGGAAGATGAAGCTTGCTGCCACAGGAAACGAGGCTTCTGTGAAGAAGCAACAGAAAATTGAAAATGACACAAGTGCCGTCTCAAATTGCTACTTCTCCTTTAAGGATTCGATTCTTGAAGTGGTTAGAGCAAAAAAGAGCGTCTCGCTTGAGAAGCTGAAGAAGCAGGTCATGAAACACTATCAGGAGTGTTTCGGGGAGGAATTGGCGGTGAAAGCGCAGGGCAAATTTCAGAAACACCTGCGGAAGGTTGAGGAAATTGAAGTTTCCGATGACACTGTAAGACTTATAGAGAATTAAATGCGAATTATTTTTAATTTAACATTGTGATTCTTGATGTTATACCACTGATGTATTTCTAATAAATAGAAATGGCCCTGGTTTTAGTTGTTTTATTTTGCATCGGGCTTAATTTACTGAGCACCCTATACAAACTGGATAAATCGCGAAAATGGCAACGTTGCCGTTTAAATGTCGCTGGGAAATTTTGACATGTCGCCGCTCGTAGAAGATGGCTGTTTGTTTGAGGTGTTGCATTAAGCGTTGGTTCGTTAAGTGAGCGATTTAAAGCCGTACAGGTGAGCGTCACAACCCAGCGTTATGCGTAAAACTTATTTGTTGCAACTCGCAGTAATTCTTAAGAAGCTACGAAGCATGTCATTCGCCGCTGCATTTGAAGCAATGAGCGACACGGCGAGGCCGACGCCGGCCCCCGACAGCCCGCCGCCAAAATGTGCGATTTGCCTGGGAACGTACACGGACACCAGCTACTCCAACTCCTGCATGCATCAGTTCTGTTTCACGTGTCTTCTAGAGTGGTCCAAGGTAATTGGATTTTTTCAATAGCGACCAGTTTGGTTGCAGGAATATGCCATTAATATTATCAATACTGATAAATTGAATACATCACTTACTATCTGTATCTGCAGTTGTACGATTTGCTCTTGCAAAGATTATCACCATCTCCAGTTTGCAACGGAGATGTGCAGAAAATACAATTAATCATAGTGCGGTATTTTTGAGAATTTCTGTAGAAGCTTATTAATATTAATATATTCAAATAAAGTTATTATATAACTGAGTGCATTTGAAAGTATGCAATCGTCGCTAAGGTAATTAAGATGCTGATCTTTAAATTAAGCTTTATTAGTAAAAAGACAGACTGAGGTCTTCATTACACATAACATTGATAGTAATTCTAAGACAAAACTGAAAATCATTAGGTTGTAAGTCATATGTTGGTAGGATTAATGTGTAATGTTAATTGAGAGGTAGAGGTAGATATTCGTTAGACAACTGATTTCTGAGCTTGCTAAGGCAAGTGGATTTTGGTAGAGTTATAACTGAAAAGTGTCTAAAGGGCCTCGGATGGTTGTATATATGAAAGTGTCATGTTGAATTTGTAAACACAATCCTAGTATAAGCTGTATTTAATATTGAGCCTTTAAAAAATATTAATGTTTAGTGGTTGGGATAATATGAGAGGAAATTTGATTGCAACACACTCCTGAACTCCAACATGTACTTTTACTTCACTTATCCTTCTTATAGTAGCAGACAATAAATGAGTGAACGGCTTTGGAAAAGTGCTGCCACCTTCCAAAAACTACCTTAATTAAAATTTATATTTGCACCTAACATGATTATATTTATAAAACGATTGTGTGTACATCTATGTGTTTCTTTTAGGTCAAAGCCGAGTGTCCTCTATGCAAGCAACCTTTCAAGTCCATCATTCATAACGTTAAACCAAACGGGGAGTATGACGAGCATGTCGTTGAACACATACATGGAATAGTTCATCAGAGTACAGCCACAATTGTCCTGCCCGAACTATTTCCTCATGAATTCCAGCTACGGTACGTATTTATGATCAATGTCTACTAGAAATTGTAGTTTGCTCTACTAGTTTTAAATATTTTTGTTGAATTAAGTTGTCCCTAACAAAGTAATTGTTTATTAGAGGGACGCGTTAGCAGAACAGAAATTAGTGCTGCCTCTTACGTTCACTGATTTTTGGGTGTTGATGTGATCAAGATTAGCGTTGCTCGAAACAAATCCTCTGGTGATTTTGAATACCTAAAATGTATTTTTAAAACATAAGTTACTATTTGGAAAATAATTAACTACTTGGTCTGCCCTTGGTAATAACACTTAAATAGATTAAACCGTTCTTTTAAAATGCTTACCAATTTGCACTACAATTTTTCAGCTCTGTTCTTGTTCTATTAAAGCCGTTTAGTGATGGCATCACTGCACTTGGCCTTGTTAGATTTCTCCATTTTCAAGTGCAGCCTTGTTGTCTTATCTAAACGATAAGACGAAACCTTGATAGGCTGTTTTGATGTTTTTGAAGATCACCACTTTGATCATTAGTGTTTTTTTTTTGTGCAGTGTATTGAAGTTTTCGGGGTAGAATTAAAACTATTCAAAATCAGCTAAGGTTATGTCATTACCTTTATAAGGAAAGTGGAATGTTCCATCTCTTTGGTTCTTTTTTGTGAGGGCAGGACTTGTCTGATTGTTCTCACATAATAGCCTTGGCTAATTTGTAATGAACCATTCGTCTGACGTATGCCTCCATCAATAATGTTGAAGACTCATATTTTTACATGTTATTAACTCTATCTCTTAAAATTATTTAGTTGTCGTGTGTGCATTCTGAGTGATCATATCGGTAACGTATTTCTTATGCTTATGTCCATTATGAATGGGCGCTAAGTCGTCATTTAGTACTGGAATGAATTGAATGAATGGCTTAACACCCCTTGGAGGGGTTTCGCCGCTTCTAAGGAAGCTTTCGAGATCCTTTGTGGGGGATGAGCTCGTCCGGTTTTCATCCTATCTGCTGGCATATTTTGTTCCACCCTTTTCTGTCTCCGACCCTTCTCCTTATTTCATCCATTCCTATTCCTATCTTCGGTAGATCATGTTTTACTTCGTCCATCCATCTTGATTTAGGCCTTCCTTTCTTTCTTTTCCCGGCTGGTGTCTAATTCATTATTATGTTCGTAGTTTCCTGTGGGTCAGCTCTTTATACGTGCCCCAGCCATTTTACTCTCTGCTGTTTTATTTTTTTAACTATGTCCACTTTAATCTCCTGTGCTATTTCGTAGTTCATCCTTGTTCTATATTCGTTTTCTGTGCTTTTAATTGGTCCTAGTATAGTTCTGTATATTTTTCTTTCCATTATCCTTAGTTTTTCCTCTTCTTTATTCGTTATTGTCATTGTTTCCGCCCTGTACATTACTATTGGTCTTATCAGAGTGTTATAGATTCTTATTTTGGTTTTTTTTGAAATGTAGTGACTTTTCAATAATTTCTTATTAGCATAGAAGGCCCTGTTTGCTGATATTATCTTATCCGTTATCTCTGTTTCCCTTTCTCCATCTCGTGACACCATAATCCCTAAGTATTTAAATTTGTTGACTTCTTTGTATTCGTGATTTCTTATTTTTAGGGTTCCTTCTGCGGCAGCATGATTTTTTTTTGTCTTCGTTTATTCTTAGACCGACTTTTTGTCCCTCTGTTATTAGCTCTTCGGTCATATTCCTTAATATATCTCTTCCTTTGGCAATCAGTACTAGGTCATCTGCATATGCTAACAATTGTGTCCCCCCCTGTCCTTACTGTGCCTTTATTTATTCTCCGTGTTATATATTCTATACACATATTAAAAAGGGTGGCTGAAAGCGCATCTCCTTGTTTCACCCCTTTGTCTATTATAAATTCACCAGTCTGTCCTTTTTGGGTCTTTACACTGACTCTGGTTTTTTCAAGCGTCATCATTATTAGCCTCTTTAATTTGGTTCGTATACCTAGCTCTTTCATTACTACTAACAGCTTGCCTCTATTGATGGAGTCGAAAGCTTGTTCAAAATCGACGAATAACATTTTCATTTTTATTCTATATTCCTGCAACTTTTCTATTATTTGTTTTCATATGAATATTGCGTCGGTTGTCAATTTTCCTTTTACGAATCCGCATTGATACCGTCCAATTTTAAACCTTGTTTTTTCTTGTAGTCGTCTCTGTATTCTTGTGTATCACTATTTGTCCTACTTCAAAGTCTACGGGCATCTTTTCTTCTTTCCATATTTTCTTCATAAGTATGAATATTTTATTTATTTAAACTAAAATCCTTGTACCGTTAGGTGTCGGATTGTAAATATATATATACATTTCATTTTACATTTTCATGAATTTTATCTTTCCATATCCTCCTGTCTTGGGCTATTCCATGAATGTCACACCACTGGATTCCCCGTTTAACCGCTGCTTGTCTTACTTGTTCTTCCCATCTAATCCTAGGTCTTCCTACTTTGTTTTTCCCCTGGGTTCTAGCTTCGTAGACTTGTCTTGATATTCTGTTTTCATCCATTCGGAGCAGATGTCCTAACCATCTCAGTTGTCTTTCTTCTATAATAGTTCCTATTGATTTTATATTCCTTTGTTCTAATATTTTTCATTTCTGACTCTGTCTATTCTAGTAATTCCTTCAATTTTCCTGAGGAATCTCATTTCCATTGCCGTAATCCTACTTCTATTACTACTTGATATTGTCCAGGATTCGCTGCCATAAATCAATGACGGTCTTATTACTTTTTTATATATTTCAGTTTTACTCGTTTTGATATCTCCTTTTACCAAAGAATGAGTTTTTGAGCATATTATAAGATCTTCCAACCTTTCCTAACCTCTCCGTTATCTCTTTATCTATTTTACCTCTGTCCTCTATTGTTGTACCTAAATAGTTGTAGCTACTAACTTGTTCTAGCTCTTCCCCTTCTAGATTTATTCTGTGTTTTATTTCATGTGTCGATATTACCATGGTTTTTGTTTTGTTTATGTTTATTTTCATATTTATCTTCTTAAGTTCTTCTTGATAACAGTTCAGGTTCTTTTGTAGGTTTTTCTCTGAGTCTGCCAACAGTATCATGTCATCAGCAAACAGTAATTCTTGGAGAGTTATTTGTTTCATTTTCCAGTTTCCTATTTTCATCTTTACACATTTTTGTTTACATATTTTTACCACATCATCAACTAGTATAGAAAACAATAGGGGGCTGAGAACACATCCTTGTTTTAGACCGATTTTTGTTTCGAACTCAGTTGATTCATCATTGTGTGTCCTAGCTATATTTATACTGTTACTATATAACATTTTTAGCACCTCAATCATATCACTGCTTACCCCTCGCTCTTTTAAACTTTTCCATATATCTTTTCGTCTCACTCTGTCAAAAGCTTTTTGAAGGTCTATGAAACAGATATGCACTTCCTGATTCTTTTTTAGTAATTTTTCTCCCAATTGTCTAACAACAAATATTAAGTCTTGAGTGCTCCTTCCTTTTCTGAAACCATGTTGTTGATCTTCTGATGTTGGTTCTAGCGTTTCTCTCAGTCTTCTCTCTAGTATTCTTGTAAATACTTTCAGGTGTGCTTGTCAATGAAATACCTCTATAGTTTGAGCATTCTTTCATCTCACCTTTCTTGTACAATGGTAGAATTACACTCATATTCCAGTCCTTTGGCATTTCCTTTTCTTCATGATTTCATTTAGCAGGTTACGGAACTCTTCTTTTGCTCTCTCTCCCATATGCTTTAGCATTTCTGATGTAATTTGGTCCTGACCCGGTGCTTTGCCATTTTTAATTTCTTTATAGCTTCAGCGATTTCCTCTTTGTAACTGGTTGCTCCTTATTTTCTTCCTCTTCTTCTATTATTATGTCCTCTTCTGTTTCCACTATTCCTTCTTCTTCTTCTTTTATCTCCATCAGCTGTTCAAAATACTCTTTCCATCTTTGTAATATTTCTTTTGCTTCCGTCAATACATTTCCGTTTTTGTCTTTTATATTCTTTAGCCTTGTAGTTTTTTGTTTTCTCAAATACTTTAACGTACTATAGAAGAGTTTCTGGTTTTCTGTATAATTTTCATTCATTTTATGTCCGAATTCTTCCCATGCCTCTTTTTTGCATCTTTGACCAGTTTATTTACTTCTATTCTTGCTACCTTATATATGTTATGATCTTCTTCTGATCCACTTTGCATGAATTTCTTCCATTTTCTCTTTTATCCTTTACTTTTGTTGAATATTTGTTGTCCACCACCTGCTTTTTAATAGATGTATTTGTACACTTGGTTACACCACAGCTAGTTTTGATGCGTCCAGTAAGGTCTCCTTGAATATTTTCCATTTACGTTCTATGCCGGTAGTAGTTAGAATTTGCGTAAGTTTTTGTCCACACTTTCTTGGTACTTTTGCCTAATGTCTATTTCTTTCAACCTATAGCATTTAATTTTTCTTTTGTTATCTTTTGTCTTTTTCTGCTTGGTTACTTGTTATATTTGTCTTAACTTCCATTTTCAGTAGGTAATGGTCGCTGCCTATTTCTGCATGTCTTTTACTTTGACATCTTTCACCTTTTCCAAATTTTCAGTATTTACTATAAAGTAATCAATGATCGATCTTTCATTTCTGGATTTTATTTCTCTGGTATACTTATGTATCTCTTTGTGTGTAAACTTTGTGTTTGTTATAACAAAGTCATTTTCTATACACAGTCCTATTAATCTATTTCCGTTGTCATTTCTTGTTACCTCGCCGTTTTTCCCCATATATCTTTCAATTCCCTATTGTCTCTTCCTACTCTCCCATTTATGTCGCCCATTATTATTATATTTCTTTCCTCTTTATCAATTTCGGACTGCAATGTTTCGTAGAACGTATCTTTTCTTCTTTTCTTGCATTTTCATTTGGCGCATATGCCACTAGTATTGACCATGTATTACTTCCATCCATCTTTATTTTTACGGCCATTAATCTTTCGTTTATAAATCTTTCCTCAATAATCGTTTTCACTTTGTCTGGTTTGACTACCAATCCCACTCCTTCCGCTCCTCTTTCCTTTTGTTCTACTCCTGACCAAAACAGCCAGTATCCTTCTCTCAATTCTTTCATTCCTCGTCCTTTTCTTTTTGTCTCTGTTACTCCTAGATAGTCCACATTTTGCATTTTCATTTCTTCAATTATTTCGTCTTCCTTTCCTGTCATACTCCTCACATTCCATGTACCAAAATTTATTATACCTTTCTTTTGTTGTACCTTTGCCTCTTTTATATTATATATTTTTGCTTTTCCATTATGTTCATTTTCCTTATCCATAGCTTGAGTTGTTTCCTTTATCCGTCCTTTATTAAGTACTATTAGTTTTTGTATTCCTTGCAGTTTTAGTTATCTTCAGCATCTTTTCTCTTAGCAGTTCATCCGAATTGTTTTCCGGTGATCTTTGACTTAGAGTTCTCCCTTTCTTCGAGTACTCCCCTTCTGTATCCCATCCCCTTTGTGAACTTTCTATATCTTCTGTTGTCCTGCTTGTTGTATTTTCGATACGTTTTATACAATTTTTGTGTGTTGGAACTCCAGTTATATCTTTCTCCATCTATAGTTATTTTTCCGTATCCCATTTTAACTTCTTTTCCTTTTTCTTTCTTCTCTCATAATTTTACTTATTTGGGCCTGCATTTTCTCTCTTCATATGTTAGGTCGTTTTCGATGTAAATACTTGTTCCCTTCAGCATCTTCTTTTTGACATGAGTTCTCTTTATCCTCCCACGAGTTCAATTCCACAATCACTATTTTTTATTTTCTCCTACTGCAATATTATATCCTTTCTTGACTTTGAGTTCAATGTTTAGCTTGTTCTGTATTAAATTTTCTACTTCCTCTTTAATCAAGTTATTATCTACTGTCACACCTTTTATGACCACATTATTCCTTCTTTTTTCTCTCTCCTGTTTCTCAATCGTTGCTTCTAATTTCTTAATTCTATTTCCAAAATCTTCTTTTTCTGCTTTCCACTCTTCAGCTTTCTTCTCCCATTCCATTTTGACCTTATTGAACTCTTTGTTTATTTTCGTAAGCTCCGCCTTCAATTCACTGTGTTTCTCATTGAATTCTGCTTTTATCTCGGTCTTTAATTCATCTAACTTCTGTATTATTACCTCCATATCTGTAACTTGTATTTCTGTTGTAAGTTTTTCTTCTTTATGATACCTCTTCTGTATTGTGTCTTCTTTTTTTGGCGATCTTTGTATTTTTACACTCTTTTGGAATGCTATCTGATCTGCTTCCCACTTATCGAACTCCTCCGGATCTTCCAGACTACTTTCCCGGTTATTACACTCTAAATTTGTGTTTGCACCCCTTACTCTTTCCTGCCTTCTAACTTCTTTCTTATTATTCATGTATTTGCCTTTTTCTACACTCTCTGATCCTACACACCGCCGTGATTACTTTATACTGGCCGCGATACTCTCTGTACGACACGCCCTTCTTTACGGTAGCGCGTCCCACACACTGTAATGACCTTCTAGTCTTTTGTTTATTTTTATTTGTTGTGTATACAGTTCTTATCGTTCACCAGTTTATCACGGAGTTCAGCCGCGGCGCCTGACCTCGACCGCTTACCCGCGATTAGCCGCGCGATGGATCGTTTCACGCCGCTCAATTTGTTAACACCTAGTATACTCGAGGAAATTACTATATTGTTTTTTAGTTTTTTGCCTTAGATATTCACGCACTTTTGTTCCCTATTTTTCTACTAGTAATTACACTGCTTGCACTTGTCACTGCTTCGTGAAAAATATTTATATGTGGGATAGAGCCCGTAAAACGAGTAAATTTATCGCCACTAAACACTTTCACGTCCATTTCCCGTGGTCACTCAATGGAACTCTCAAGTATGAATATATATTCTATTATATCCTCTCCTCCGTATTTTATCAGTTCCATATTTATACCGTCCATACCGGGAGTCTTTGTATTGTGACTTTTGTTTACTATTTCTTTTACTTCTTGTATCGTAGGCTCCTCTATTTCCATTTCCATTTCTTCATCTTCCATTGCTGGTTCCTCCTGCTCTTCATTTGTACTCAGTAATTCTTTGAAATATTCTTCCCAAATTTTTTTATACTCGTCTTCTTGTTCTGTTACTTGGCCTTGTTTATTTTTGATTCCCGTTATTATAGGTTTGTATCTTTTATTTTGTTTTTTGATTTCTTGGTAGAACTTCCTGGTGTTTATTTTTCTGCTTTCTTTCTCTATTTTTTGTAACTCTTCTTCTATACATTTCCTTTTATTACTCCTTATTATTCTATTACATTCCTTTTTCTTATCTTTGTATTCTTGCTCATCTTCATCTCTGTTACTTTTTATCCATTTTAACCTAGCCTTAACTTTTTTGTTGTGTGCTTCATTACATTCTTCGTTAAACAATTGCTTCTTTCTGTCACTTTGTTTATTACCTATTATTTTCCCTGCCGTTTTGTTTATTACTTCTTTAATATCTCTCCAGATCTCTTCAATTGATCCTTGTTTTTCTGTATTTTTAACTTGTTTTCCTAGTTCCTCCGTATATTGCCTTCTTGTTTCTTCATATTTTAATTTTGTTATGTTCCACTTCCTCGTTCGTACTTTCTTTTCCTTCGTTCTTGTATTTTTTTGTCATTTAGCACTTGCGTTCTTGTGAAATAAGTTAGTTTAAGACGTGGTGCTTACTACTTTGTCTACAGTAAGCGGAACAAATATGAGAAGGTTTAACCTTTCAATTTGCAGGTTATGGTCCCATGTGGAATGCAAAACTTCACAATTATTACTTTTTGGATTAAGTTCCTTTATAATATTAATACGTAGTAAAGTTTGCAAAACAAATAAAAAGGTGATTTATTAGATTTACCACCACTTGTTGAATTACTTGTCATTAAGCGGTTTCGTGAAATCCCTGTCATTCTTCATGCGTAGAAAAGCAAATCAAATATAAATTAAAATTTCTTTTGTTTATGCAGTGAAGTGAACTGGATGTTGCAGTTAAAGATGCTTGAAGGGGATTTTTTTAAATCACAAGGTCGCCCATTGTGCAACAAATTATTAAATTTCTTACATTAGAAAATGGAAACACGTCTAAATTTTTGAGAAGTAAAGCACAGTTCGATCAACAACGCCTTTAAAAAGGGCTGTGGTGCTTCTTAAAGAGAGTCAAGTATATGCATAATTTTTAGAAGGACAAGAAGCAGTTAAAAATGAAGGTCACAGATCTCGCCTGAGATCCAACATGACTGAAGAGGATAATTAGATTTTTCGCCGCCTTCTCGAGTATTAACAGTTGCTGAAAATGCTGTGGAGATCGGAATAAGCTATGATAGTGCTCAGGCATTCTGAGACGTTGTCCTACTTTATTACAACGCCCAGCCTCAGTCTCGACAAAAATTGAAGATTTGTTTTGTACTACGTTGGCATATTTTCTGTATAGTTCAGACTACGATTATCATTTGGGCCACTAAAAGAAGCATTTGAAGGACAAATTTGATGACCATATTGCTCTTGGGAGTTTCTAAGTCAGGAATTTATGTAGGGAAATAACTTCGTAAGTTTATAGTTTAATGACGCTTCAATAATGAAAAAAATCTGTTTATATTTAATTACCCCCTATCTGCATTTTTGACAGTAGCTTGATAAGAAATTTTAATACTAAGAGGCAGTTTATATGAAATATCAGTTTTATTGTAAGGTAAAAACAAAGTGTAATTTTCAACTGACAAGCATTTGTTCTAAAAAATAACCACAATTGACATCAATTGTTGTGAACACCCTGGTTTTGGGAAGCCCAAATACCAGTTTTTGGTTAGCAGGCTCTTAAAAACAAACGAAAATAATTTAAATAACGTAGATGGAAGAGAACTTTATAGTTCGACTCCATTCAATTTCACAGCACTAGTCATTCTATGTGCGGTTTTGCATTATTATTAACAATGATAAATTCTCTGCAGTGAAAAAGAAATAGTGGGCGATACCTTCGCTAGACTACCATGCAGACACCGTGACCTTCATAGAGTGAAGACTCTCTTGCTTGTTACCTAGAGTTACGGTTGTATGACTGTCCACTTCGTTTATGATTATCATGTAGAATCCGCTTTTTGTTCCAATCGTAATCTGGTTCAAAAAAGATTTCTCATTGTCTAGTCTGCATCTTGCTGCCTTCTGTCAATTGGTGCAGAACTCATTTATCAAGTTTTTTTAACTATTGTAAAATTTGAAGGTAACTTATTGTCACTTTAGACAAAATTCTTTCCAAGGCCTGTGTATGTACATCTCTCTCTCTATATATATATATATGTGTGTGTGTGTGTGTGTGTGGTGCGTGCGTGCGTGCGTGCGCGCATGTGTTTTTGTGTGTTTGCGCGCGTGTGTGTGTGTGTGTGTGTGTGTGTGTGTGTGTGTGTGTATATATACCTTTACTGTATTCTTGCTTTCCATGCTCTTTTCACTTGTCTTTTATCCTCCATACGTGTACGTGATATATATATATATATATATATATATATATATATATATATATATATATATATACACGTACACGTACACGTATGGAGGATAAAAGACAAGTGAAAAGAGCATGGAAAGCAAGAATACAGTAAAGGTAGAAAAGAGGACGCTCCACAAATACGTGGGATAACAATATTGAACAGGTCGTAGAGGATTACTAAAAGAAGAAATTCAAACATTGGCTAGGGATAAAAAGAAGTGGAGAAAAATGATGTATATATAAACAGCACTGCAGACTATTAACGTATGGCTTGAATCTTGTTTTTCCATCATTTTCTGTTTCTAATTATTGTTTCTCATTCTGATAGCTCGTATTGTTGGAGGTCCTTTTGTATACTCTCCTAATAGGTTTCCTCAGCCTGCCTCTTTTATTTCTTCCATCTATTATTTTTTTCTGTAGATCTTTATGATGTCTGGTTGTGTCCCTGCTTTGTTGCACGACTGTCTTGATACTTTTCTCTTGGTATAGTTCTGCAAGTTACCCGGTTTGTTCTTTTTTCCATTTTTCTTAGAGTTATTCTCTCCCTTATTAACTGACCCAAAATTTCTTTTGTTAACATCGTGAATGTCACTATTACTCTTATTACCGTTTTATTATATTTTAAATGTCTTGATGATAGAACATAGAACATTTTTCAGTGCACCTACACACTGCGATCCAGCTGTTATTCTTATTTGTATATCGTTTGTATACTTTCCTTCACTTACTATCTCCACTCCCAAATAGACTGCTTGGTTTGTTATTTTTAAAATATATATTGGTGTTTTCTATTGCCCAAAATCATATATTTCGATTTCTCTTCGTTTATTACCAAACCTATTTTTAACGCTTGCTGTTCGATCTTTTTGAACGTAATTTTAAAGTCTTTAGTTTTTGCCAGTAATACTATGCCATCTGCGTATGCTAAACATTGTACTGAGTCCTTAACTATATTCTTTTCTGAATTTATCTCTCCTTTCTGTGACACATTTTTACCAGTATCAACGCTGTCAAATCCTAATCTTGCTGCATGGCTTTCAGGATGGTCGCTCGTATGAATTTGTCAATGCTTGTTTGAAGTCCAGAAAAATTGCGGCTTATTTTTTCTCTGCATTTTTCATGGATTCTGTTGTTTATCAAAGATGGAATTATTTTATAGATAACATTTGAAAGTGAAATCGGTCTATAATTCTCCGTTTGTTTACTTCCTTTCTTGAACACGGGTCAAATGATAGCCGATGTTCATTCCTCTGGAATTTTCTTCTTTCTCCAAATTTCTTTTATCATTTCGTGAATTCTTCTAATTCATTCTTTAAAGCTGCTAGCTTAATATGTTCTACTACAATTTTGTGTGTCCCTGGACTTTTGTTGTTTTTCATCTTAATAACTTCTGTGAATTCTTCCCATGAAGGTTCCTTTGTTCTTGTTGTTGTGAAGTTTGTTGTCCCCTTTGGCCTGTAAATACTTTTTTTGTAACACTCTACTCAAATTTCTAGTATTTCTTTTTCGCCCATGCGTTCCTCATTCCTACTGTTTGTGCTTTGAAGCCTTTCCTTTCCGTTTTAAATTTCTGTGTAAAGCTCTGGGATTTTTATTCTTCCAAGGCTTCCATTCTGTTTTCGTTATTTTCTCGTTTCTTTCTTCTGCATATACTGTGAACTCTATTTCTAATTTGCTTATTGCTGTGTTTGTTGGATCCTGTAACATTCGTTCTTTCCTTTACTACTTCTTTGTACTCCACATTGAACCAATCCTAATTTTTCTGGGCTCTTTTCTATTACTCTTTTAAGAAAAAGCCCATAATTTCTCCATATTTATACTCCTTCCCCTATCCTTATTTTTTCTTTAATAATTTTGTAATTGGTTACTAAACTTTTTAATTTTTCACTTATTAAAAAACTTAAATGCATGATTTGTAGCGTAAACCATTCTATTATGCAAGACGGGTTTTATAGGCCCATAACGTTTAGTGCAAGTTTCTTCTTTCCAATGCCTGTCTGGTTGGTGTAATTTTTCTTACACCTCTACCTCCCATTTTGAATTACATCTTCCCCCTTTTTTTGCCTCCTAGAGTGTAACTTGAAATATTCATTGGTATTCTTTCTCTGTCAATTCTCAGCACATGACCCGTCCATCTTATTCAGTTTGCCCTTACCACATTTGATTGAACAGATGTTGAACGTTTTTCCCACCTCCCATTGAACTATGGGAACTTCCAGCATTCCTTCTAATGTCCAAACCTCGTTTGTTCTTCAGTATATTATTTAATGCATACACAGCCTTGTTTCCTTCCATTATCCACGCCCTTATTTCTTCTATGATTCTTGAGACCCTAGCATATCTTGTTTCTAGGTAGAAAAACTATTTACTTCTCCAATTTATTCGCCATTCCATCTCTACAAAAGTGTTCCTATTAAAGTCACTGCCGTCCTATACCATCTACTAGAAAATCCAGCCACCTACGCTTGGCTACTATAGAAAATGCAAGTGTGAGGAACTTTCTGTAGCAATCGTTACTATTGCTGCCCTCCAACGATTCTGCCCATCACAAATGCCGTCTCACTCTGGTGCATCGCCGTAATGGGCGTTAACGTTATGTTGACATTAAGAAATATATAGCAAAGATCGTTCGTGTATTTCCGCGTGGCCCCGAACGCGTGTTACTCCTGGATTTTTCTCATTTGTGTGTTTTGGAATTGCACGGCACTAGTTGGGGATGTGTTCTCCAGCACGAAATAAAAAAGTTTATATAAACATATATTTCAAATTAATTTATTACCAAGATATTTAAAGTGAAAGATATTTATCTAAAAATAAAACATTTAGAGTAACTGTTTAAATTGGTCTTATAGCACCAGAACGATTCTTAATCATTGCTGTGGCTTCCACGATGCGATTCCTTAGCTCTTCTTGCGTGCCAATAGACTTCATTCAGACCCACGCAAAATAATCTAATGGCCAAACCAGGAAATCATGGTGGTCATTTAACAGGTCCGTTTTTGACTAATCCATCGTATAGTATACCATCTGCAGTGTTTAAATAATCAGTGACAATATGTCTTCTAGAAGCTCGTACAGATTATTTTGCAAAAAATTCAAGTAAGATATTCCTGAAAGCTTTGTTGGTAAAAAGGAGCCGATGAGATTGTCACCAAGAAGACCACACCAGAGTTGAATGAAAAGGTATGTTGGTAATGCGTAGTAGTAGTCGTATGAGGTTAGGTTTTAACCTAACACATGTGCACGAAAAACACAACCAAAATTGGCTACGGTAGGCAAAGCTTTTTTACCTTACATCAACAGAGTTACGGACCGGATAGGAAAGATTCTCAATAAACACAAGTTGGAAACCATCTATACTACCACCACCAAGATACGAGATTTGCTTAGACCACCCAAAGATACAAGAAACCCATAGGATACACCAGGGGTATACTGCTTACCTTGCTCATGTGAGCAAGTCTACATTGGGACTACGGGCTGAACGGTAACTACCAGGATCAAGGAATATAAACATTATCTATGCCTTAATCAACCCGATAAATCAGCAGTTGCTGAACATGCGTTGGAAAATCTTGACCACGAGATAGAATTCGGGCAAACACAAGTTTTATTATTAACTGTAGGAATTACTATCCGAGATTATACAGAGAGGCGGTGGAGATTTATAAATATAAAAATAATTTTAACAGGGACGACGGATTCAATCTACCTAGGTCTTGGTTTATAGCTCTCAAGGGGCAAAAAACAGACCGCAATACGGCGAAAGAGCGAGTGACGACAAAGAATGCTAAAATATTACCTGCAACGACCCGATTGACGTCAGCAGCCCGATTATCTACCATCCTGGTGACGTCAACGAGCCTTCCCCCAGCACCATCCCTACCACACTCTCACGACTATAAAAGCACATAATTTTTAGAAGATTTTCTTCTGAAGATGTCCGCCGCAGTTGTGGACGAAACATCAAGAAACGTCTGAACTCCGACCATGGCCTTATAACACGAGAAGCAACCACACGGTGCACCTTAACACCGGCCGTGAAAGCCTTCGCATATATTTGATTTGCGTATTTACCTTTTTTCCAATTATCTTTTACTGGTCTTTATATTCCCAGATTTTTTGATAAATCCTTCTAACAGTTGGGCTGAAAAGTTCGTAGGCTAACATAGAAAAAAATTTTTTTTTGATAAAATTGGATTTTATTATTCAATATAATTGCCTTCGAGGGCGATACACCAATTATAGCGATCATACAATTTTTCTATACCATTTTTAAAATATATTTTGTCTTTAGCCTCAAAATAAGCTTCTGTTTCGGCAATTACCTCTTCATCGGCGCTAAATTTCTTTCCAGCGAGCATTCTCTTGAGGTCTGAGAACAGGAAAAGTCGCTGGTGGCCAGATCTGGAGAATACGGTGGATGCGGAAGCAATTCGTAGCCTAATTCATGCAATTTTGCCATCATTTTCATTGACTTGTGGCACGTTGCATTGTCTTGATGAAACAGCACTTTTTCTTCTTCAAATGGGGCCGTTTTTCGTGATTTCGTCCTTCAAACGCTCCAACAACGCTTTGTAATAATCGCTATTGATGGTCTGGCCCTTTTCAAGGTGATCAATAAATACTGATGCCATAAACCTTGCTAGCCGATTATTGCGTCTTTCCACTCTTTGGATTCGGTTCATCGCGTGCAGTCCACTCGGCTGATTGTCGATTTGACTCTGGAGTGTAGTGATGAAGCCATGTTTCATCCGTTGTCACATATCAACGAAAAATTCGTTATTATTACCGTTGAATATCGCTGAACATTGTTCTGAATCAACGACACGTTGAACCTTGCTGGATTGTGAGCTCGCGCGGCACTCACTTTGCACAGTTTTTGCATGTCCAAATATTCATGCAAGATATGTCCAACACTGTATTTTGATATCTTCAGAGTCTCAGCTATCTCGCTTAACTTCAATTTACGGTCATTCATAATCATTTTGTAAACTTTTCATGTTTTCGTCCGTTACAGCCTCTTTCGGGCGTCCACTGCGTGCATCGTCATCGGTGCTCATCTCGCCTCGTTTAAACTTGGAAAACCACTTCTCAACGGTTGATTTTCCTGGTGCACAGTCTAAATAATGCTTATCAAGCCAAGCCTTGGTTTCAACGGTATTTTTTGCCAAAAGCAGTGTTTTATTAATACTGAAATTCCTTTTTATCCATTTTTAAAATTAACAATAGTTGCTTCACTCAAAATACGATATCTCCTAAACTAATAGTCCGACAGTTGTCAAATTTATACACGAGTCTTTTGAAGGTTAGGGTTAACTAAAAAGCACATGGATTTAATACTACTAGCGCCGCTTATGTGTCAGCCTACGAACTTTTCAGCCCAACTGTTATATTCCGAATCCTTATTATGTTTTTCTTTTCTTTTTTCCATCGGAATAATTCTTTCTTCGAGGTGTCTTGAATCGAAATATTCTATTCTTCTCTCTTAAATTCTTCATGTCTATAGTACATTCCTTGCGAATTTCCCTTATTTTATTTAGTTCAGTCGTCATTACTGTCATCTTTTGCAGAAGTTGTTACATTTATTATTTCCATAGCGCTAACTTTTGGGTTCTTTCCTTTTTGTTCTTCTTTGCTTCTTTTCGTCTCTTTTTGTTACTATTTTAGTTCCCAATATCTCTGTCTTATAATTATAAAATAACACTTTGGAATCACGTCTCTGTTGATTCGCCATCCTTCGTTGCTGAGATGTGCTGTGCATTACCTATCCAAAATGAATTTAGAAATTGTACCTATCACTCTTTTTAGTATCTACAAATTTTAAATTATTAGAAGGAATTGCAATTATTTCTTAACCTGTTTAACATTAACTGATGGCTTCTTTATTTACTATTTTCCATTTACTCCACTATATAATTATTCACTTTGCGGTACTTAATGCACTAGACTTTTCATCTGACTCCATGGTCAGATTAAGTGGATAAATTACTGTTATTATTTTTATACCAATTACTACTTCAGCTGAAAGTCAGTGTCTGTTCCCAGGCTGTTAGTGTAAGAGTTTGAAAATTTTTGACGTTTCCAACACAGCTGCGGCAAACATCATCAGGAGAAGAATCATCTCAAATTAAGCTACGTTTTCGTTCCTCAAGGTGAAAATCGACTTCAACATTAAAACAAAAACATGTAATTTGCTTGGACCAGTTAAGGACACAAGACATCAACACTATGAGTTGTACTATCAGAACAACGTCCAAATTCCGGCTACAAATTATTTACTTGTTTACCGTTACCCAAAACGATACAGAGAGGAGGTGGAGATTTGAAATTAAATATAATTTTCTAATCTACATAATGATAACGATAACCCAACCCAAGCTCGTCAATAAAACTGAGGTATAGAGATACAGAAAGAAATCTTGGTATCTTATATCAGCATAAGGTAAGTTTTTCAATATCTCACAAAGTAGTGAATAACATAGTTTATTAATATTTTTATTGCAGGGAAAAATTGTTCAATGAATTAAAACTGTGCCTTACAATGAGTGCATGAATTTTGCGGAAGAAATTCCATCAGGAAATCAATCGGTTTATAGTGATGAAGAAGGTGGCGAGGATGGGGAACCCCGAACTCTACTAAAGTGCAAAAAAGCATCTTTATCTTACAAAATTAGAAATTTTCACCTTATGATAATACATTACGGCCCAAGTCAGCAGAATCTGGATGTGAGGAAGTGTATATTGTTAGATATATTATCGAAAACTTGTATTATTGCACTTGATGCTATTTTAATCCACACATCTGTGACTTGTTTCAAAGGCTTGCATACAACACGTGCTAAGCAAACCTATAGTCTGATGTGGGGCTGTTAAGTACAGATCCCTGTACACACTAGTAGGAAGAGAATATTTTTTGATGCTTTGTTTACCACCCTACCTCTTACATGGACTAAATAAAGATGATTTGTAAACTTCTAGAACAAGATAAAATGGAAGATATTTGCCAACATAATAATTTATCAGTGATGGCTCGAAAATGTAACCAGCATCGATTTCAAAGCATTTCAATTTCACATTGGTACTGGTCTTACAGGTGCTATAAAAAACTCAAGGACGATGATATTACAAGAAGTAAGCAAATATAAATCTAAGTTGTCTTTGCAACGTTCAGGTCAACCACGAATTTTGCACTTCTGTTTGCAGCATTTGTATAGAACAGCACAGAATTAATTTTAATGTTTGTTTGTCAGATTGTAATGAATAAAAAAATTGAAAAATCCTTAAATATTTTTTAATAAAGTGATTTGTCTTTTACTGTAATTTTTGTTTCTAAACCCTTTCAAGAACAAAGATTTAATTTTTGATTTATGTAATTAACCTGTACATTGCTTTCTCTTTGTGTGAAATAAAGCGCTTTACAAATGGGAGGTTTACCATAATAATAAGTTGTGCCTGCGAACTGATCAGTTAAAGCTTCCATATATTTGTTCGCACTACCCGATTATCATGAACCTCTGATATGGGATGGTGTAGTAAGCATTTAGATGACAACATTATTACCCTTTGTTTGAAATGAACACAGATACTTAATTACTTTTAGTAATTCATTTTTCATTTCCATTGTTAGATTTTATGTTTCTTCATCATGTTTGCCCTTTTGTACCATTACTGGCGTCTCAAGGTTCATTTTACTTGGTGATGTTATTGCTTTGCTAGTTTTGTATTCTTTCACCAGAATTATTCATTCTCTTACTCATTCACGTGTACAATTTGTATATGAAAGTGTTATGTGGTGTCTTGCTACTCTAGCCGAGAATGGTCATACCAATCTCAGAATTACGGAAAATTCTGGAAACCCAAATTGAACTTGCCAAACGCATTATGTTTTTATAACCACGCCCTCATTGTCGTAGCTATATCTTTGTGGAATTTCATGCCGATTGGTCAAATTTGCAACAATTTTTTTTAATTTTAATCTTATTCATGCAACAAACACCTTGCAATTACTTTCCATAAGGCAAGTCTCATCTCGGAAGAAAGAAGTGTTAACGTTGCTTGTTGCAGAATGCGATAACTATTAAATGCGGTAGCTGTTCGTTCAAATTTGTTGAAAATCTTTTAACGCACCTGAACAATAACCAGAATTTATTACTGTAGTACGACGTACAGCATGGATTCGGGAGCCCAGCAGATGATGCTGTCTCACTATGTACTCACCACTTACGGATTTAGGCCACCTACAGATCAAAATTATCCTCGGTGAGTACTACACCTGTTATGTAAATTATTCGGTAGTGAATGTATACCGCTCTTTGTTGCTGTGTCTGTTTGTCATACAATCAATAATGTGTGTAGTATTAGAACCCCGTTGTGCACTCCATGTTTCTAGAATTGGGGCCTAAATCCTTGCGATGTTGTACTTGATTTATGTTATTCTAATAGTAGAGGACAGTTGACGGGATGATAGGGTTGGTCATTGAATTTCCAGATTTTTGTTGTTTTGTTTGATTAGTCTCGAAATGGTGTTAAGCCTAACCATTTATCAGGTGTATGAGGAGCTTTAAAAATTCTGAGGTGATACAGTTAGTATTACTATAATAGAAGAAAATCTAAAAGATAAATTCACTGAAAGGTTTTTGGTAATGTGCTACAACTTGTTCTTCATTCCTCATGATGCTTCTTATCAAAAGCTCTTAAAAGAATCCATGTTGCTTGGTCAGATTGCTTAAAATTTAAAATTTAGTTTGGATGTTAAGACTGACATACAGGTGTAGCGTGTCAAGCAGAAAAAATAAGTTACTGAGGAAAGGAAATGGATATTGAGACATTTGAAAGACTTTTCTTTTGTAATAATGTAGGCTGCAATATGACAAATATTTGTCTACAGAATAAAGTTCCACATGGTATAGTTTGGCAAGAGAGACAGATCTGGAAATTGGCATAGCACGTTATTCTATTACAATCAAGAATCTCCCTGTTGTTACATGGAACTGTTCTGTATGTGTTTGATGTTTCCTGCAGAAACACCAGAAGCAAATTGTAGTCTCTGTCTCTTTACACTATGATTTGAGATGTTGGTCTGGTATGCTGTTGCCATATAGAAAACAAAATCTGTTTTTGTTATTCATTTCTTGGCATCTCTGGAGGTGACTGTGCAGTAATGAGGCAGTTTCATGAAAACACCCTTGGTGTGACGCTGCTTTTAATCTATGATTGCTGTCCAGTTTGCTATACGTACGATTTTAGGTTTTGATTATATTCTATTATGAACCAAAGCTCACCTGTTGATGTCTTAAAGACATCAACAGCTTTATTCATTGTTCTATAACAGATGTCATTGCAGAGCATATATAACACAAATATTTCATATCATACTCTTCAACTTGTATAAAGTGAGTAACTAAGCACCACATAATTGTAGTATTAAATTGTAAATGTTACAGGCACAGTGACACCTTTTGTGTGTTTGTGTGTTTGTGACACCAATTGTACTTCAGTGTTTTTAAAATTGCACTTGTGCTGCTGTGTGAACGTGACGATTTATTGATAAGACTGCAAACAGTTCATAATCATGACTATTGATGGCAGAAGCAGTTTTGGATACTTTTCAAGTGAACGTCAACGAAGAACCTCTTAATCTTGAATTTCTCTTTCACGTTGATTTTCTTTTCTTGCAGAATATGCATCGCTTTCCCCATTTCTCAAAGCAACCAGGACACAAGCTCTACCGTGGATGCTGGTCACCACTTTTTCAACTCTCAAGGCTTGTATGTCCCGTGTATCCCATAGTACTAGCTTCTTCCTTTTTGGTCTCTTTCCCCTGCAACCAAAGCCTCGGGTACCTCAACATTACACTTCTTGCATGCATCTATCAGGAAGAACCAAAGTAAGGGCGTTAACAGTATTATGTGGTACATATGGATTTGCAGCTTGCCATAAAACTTTTTATGAGACTAGCCTACCAGAATTGAGTGTCTGGGACAACAAGAACTGTCATGAGGTTTGCTTCAACAGAGATTTGATCAGGGTCGTGGCGCATCTGCTACCAATGGAACCAAACTAGAGCTCTTCCGGCACTCGCTACATGGCTTGCACTATTGTAATACATGTTGCACATTCTCCAGGGCTTTTATATTCTAGAACTTTCCATACTGCTACTTTGCTGTTGTTCTGTATGCATGTATCTCCTTGTTTTATTTCAGGTTTGATTGTCTAGTCTTAATAGTCCAGTATTATATAAGCAACTCATGTTACAGTTATAGCACAATGTAATTTTTAAAATGGCATTTTTATGCACTTTTATGTTGGACTTGCTCTGTATGAATAATAGTCTACTGAACTGCAATGTATTCCATAAATGATTTGGTAATAATTTCAACTTCCAATCTAACGTTTTGTTCAACTTTTTAGAGTGCAGCGTTTACGCAGGCTGAACTCTTCATCAGACTTTCGGAGGTTGATTTACACTTCAAACGCCTGGGCCAACTGCACACCAACCGACCTGCCAACCACTCGCGACATTACTCCGGAGAGCTATAGGTATTCCACATAATTCTACTTTGCAAAATGTTTAAACCCTAACATCACAGACACAACCCGCAAGCGAGGAATCGCCTCCTGCCATGGCTGAACAGGGAGCTAAACGCTTTGCTGGGCGACGACCTGCAGCAAATAATGAACGTGATCGATCTTATTATGGATAACTTGTGCCTCTGGCACATTTACAGTGGCTACTTTAAGAACCTGCTGCAGCCGTACTTGGGCACCAGGACCGAGCACTTCATTCATGAGTTTTCCAACTTTATGAAGTCGCCCTACGACATGATCGCATATGACGCCATCGTCACTTACGTGATCCACTCCCCTTCACGCGCGCCTCCTAACCATGAAGATAATGACAGTGACGTGGCTGTTGTCAGCATAACGCATGCTGTCACATCAGACCCTATGAGGAGAAGGGACCGGCCTGTTCCAGAAGACATTGAAGTCATCGAAATCACTTCAGATAGCAGTCACGATTCAGATGTCATCTTAAATGAGCCGCCCCTTCCAGTAGTGCAGGTCGATTCAGACTCTTCTTCCGAGACGGAGACTGCGGGAGATGCGAGTGGGGCCAGCAATCAGACCACTGAAAACGTGAATGGTGAAATGAAGCGCAAGCCAGTTCTGCCTCTTAAACTTCGATTGAAGCATCGCCGCCAGTTCAGGGAGCTGCGACCAAGCAGTACTTCCAGCTCTGATAGTTCTAATTGCAGTGCAAGGGAGCTTGCTGAGCCGTATAAGAAGAAATACAGACATAAAAAATTTAAAAGGTAGGTGTAAGTTATGCAAACACAACCCACCATTCTTTCCTGGCTGAGATATCCCTGGTTGTCTTTAACCAACTATGTTAACAATACCAATTAGGCTGAATTTTTGTTTTTTATTTATTGTCTCTAATATGACTGCAGAAATTAGGCAAATGAAGTTGATTTCATCAAACTAGAGATTGGATAGTATCCTTACATAAGAAATTTTTTATGAGCTAAATATAGTCCGTCTTATATTGGTATTTGTTCTATGTAGAAATGTACAAAAAAGATTATTGATATTTTAAGAAAATAAAATTTGATATCGGAAACTGTGGTTGCCTAATAACCATAATTATGTAGGAGATAATTAATAATGAAGGCTATGTATGTTAACTCGTCTGCTGTTGCTCATATTTGTAATTTAAAAATTTGTGTATTTATTATAGTTCCAAACTTAAGTCCTATGGCATTGTTGTACAATGAGTAAAATCTCCCGGGGTTGGATTAAGACCCTGCTAAATTGTGGGTATTGTGAGGCCTCTAGTATGTTGAGTTAGGTATTAATTACTTGACAATTGTTATAAACTATGTTTTGATTGTAGTTGTTATTTGTTAGTTTTAACAATTGCTACCTCTTGGACTACTGAAGAGATAAATAACTGCCAATATTAAGTGAAGCTAAAGATGAAATGAAATTTGTTTCAAGATTAACAAAAATTTAAATTAAAATTCTTCTTTTGGGTAATTTCTTAGAACCATTTTTTCTGGAACATCAGCAAATTATAAATCCTTCAAAATAGCGTTTTTGGTATAAGTATGACCTGAAAATCGTATTTCCACAAAGAAATCTCCAAAAAGGGGGTTTTCGTAGAAAATAAAGGTCAAATAACTTCTTGCAAAAGATGTTACAACATGAAAATCTTGGTAAATTCAATAAAACACGCAATAATCTAATAAAAAGACCTCCACATATTGCAGAATGCTCAGAGGAATTTTTTAGTATATATTTAAAAACGTCATGGTAAAAAATTGGGTTTGGCGGTGTGTTTAGGTAAACTTGACAGATTTGTCATTAGCAACAATGCTAATATGTAGTCAAGGCCATGTCAATACTAATATGAGGGTTGGGACAAATTATGGCAACTATTTTTCTTTCAGAGGTAAGAGATGGCATCACAAAATATTGTACATCTCAAGAAAGTTGTGCATTCATAGTATGTATTACTACACAAGATTGCTGTGTGAATTTCTATAGGTTTATTTAGTCTTTGAAATAATTCTCCTCCACTTTCTATGTCTTTGTATCATCTTTCGGGGGGCTACCAAATGCATAAACTCACCCAGACTTATCTCAAGAAATTTTTTTTTTGCAGTTTAATATGATGTTTGCTAACTCATGCAAATGTTTTATGGATCATCAAAAAAATTAAGATAAAATTTTAACTTTTTTTCTGAAGGTTTCTTTACTAGGTGATAGATATAATTACTTGAAACTATGAGTCAAAATTTTTTTGCTACAAATTTTGTAAAAATGAAAGTTTACTTTAAATTTTTTTTTCTCTGTCTATTGATTTGTCTGTGTGTTGGTCTATTGTCTGACATTTAGTAAACATTGCGATATGTAGATTAATTAAGGACTAAAGGTAATTGGAGGAGGGGAACTATCAGATAATCGTTTTCTGCCTGAAAATGTGTGTCAATCTGTTGCACTTTAGCTTCTCAGATGGCTCTAGTAGTAGTGTGACACATATAACTAATTAGAGCCAGTAACAGGTAGAAATACTTCTCTAAAGGTCCAGAACACAGTATTTTGTTTGTGTTGTTGCTGTGAACAAGTAGATGTAGCTTTTCCCATCCATATTGAGGAGTTTATGTGAAATCAGATTTAATGTTACTCAAGGAACTTTAAATCTCATAAAATATGATTGCAAGACTATAGTGAAGGTTCCAAATATTGATAGCTAACTGATAATACTGTGGCAGAAAGCAACAGCAAGAGACTTCAGAACTCTGGCAGTAGTGCAATGATTTTGGGAATTGATTAGCACATTATAAAGAATATTATGTTGTGTATTGCTCATGAATACGTCCAAGTTTTCTTTTTATAGTGGTTTGTAGTTTCTGTACATGGACGTTAATATAACCAAGAGAACGTCTGTGAGTGAGATCTTGGTGAGCTAGGTTTATGTGGGGCTTTTGTACATCTCTTCTTGCCTTTAATTCAAGTGCTGTTGCTCGCAAGATTTCAAAATGTGACCATTCAACTCTGTCTTATTTTTTCTATAAGTGATTAGATACATCTTTATTGAGTGGATCTTATATCACACTTTTTTTATATTAAATAGCTGTATGGCTTCATTCATAGATTTGAATATGTATTAACTAATTTGTTTTATTTAAATTTGTAGTGGTCAGTGACCGGTAACGCGTCCTGCAATACATGAAGCAGTCCACACAAAGAACATCGATTTTTGTATTAGTTTGATTAATTTTTAATAAAACTACTAATCACTGGTGACCTTTCCACTCTAAAAAGCTGTATTAACCTCAGTCACCAGTGACTACCATGGTGTTAAAAGCGCCTCGATACAATACATTGTTCATTATACAAGTAGGACAGGTAGATTAGGGAAGTAAGGGAAACTTGGGATGATCGGCATATTGTATTTGGATAGCAAATACTTGAAGGAAGATGTGATCAGAGTATAAAAGCACATTTTGCGTCTGTCATGCAAAGGTTTTTAGTGAAAATTTCCATGAACAGATTCAAATCATTGTTAGTCTTACATTGATAAACAAGTCTTGTTGGTAACTGGAAGTGACCCTCTACCTTCTTTGAAACCCACATACTACTCAAAAATTGGTTGTTAAAAGTCTAGGAAGTTTTGAATTATTCAGTGTTTGAAATTTGAACTACTTGATCATTAAAAACAATTGAGTACCTGCATTCATTTCAAGCAAGTAGCAATAATGGGATTGTCTAAGGTGTAGAGTTTGTCATAGAGTTGACGCATGACAAGCGAGCAGTGAGGGAGGGCGGTCATATGAAAGCCTCTATTTTTCATTTCGCATGCCATACTCCATTATTATCAGTCTCAAATATAGTCAACTATTTAACAATTGTTACATATAATTAAGATGGCTTGCGATCACCTTTTTATATCTAAATTCATCTGATAATTTATTTATCTTTGAACTCTGAAAGCTCAAAATCCTTTTTTTGCAGAAGCCGCAGAGATAAGATAAAGACAGAACAATCCCATGTAATAAGCAGCAGCAGTGCAGATGAATCGACCAGAATAAAGAATGCAGATTTCGATTCGGATGATAATGTGCCATTGGCGCGGATACAGAGGAAAGAGTGCAGAGAAAAGGCTAGGAGCAGCCATGGAAACCCGTTCTTTAAGCCTGCAGGCGGCGAAAACATAGCAGCTTCACAATCTGAGCCGTCCTGCTCCGGCTGGTATTTTCCAGAGCGCCCTCTGGCGTCAGCCTCCTCGTCGTCGCTAACCGAAAGCCACATTCCCAATTCAACTCAGTATATTAATGATAATAATAACTCAGTAAGTAGCCATAAAAGATGTTTTGCCGGCGTTGCTGCAAGTAACTACGTAGACAACCACCATGAATACAGCTTTCCCAGGAGTTTGGAAGATGCTGAACAGACTCCATTGAATAACATCTTTGTTGAAAGCAATGCTGACACATCAAGACTGAGTTACATGAATTCCTTAACCTCCCTTAGATACCCCGACTCCATTCACACCGCTAATTGTTAAATTGGAATGTGTCTGTCATACTTTGTACTCTAAATAAATTGTGTATAGTAGTAGAGATTTTATGAACTGTGATTGTCGATAAGCATTTAAGGCAATTGTTTTGTTATCTCAGGTTTATTGAGTTATCTGTGTTCTGTGAATGTTGATGTTTTGATTCTGCCCATTCAATAGCCACCACGATAATATTGGATGTTTTCCCAATGTGAGATGTATAGTTCATAAGAGTATTTGTGGTGTTGAAGGGTGGTGCTGGGTAAAGCAGAAGCACATTTTGGTTGACAGTTCATCTGCGGCGTTCTGCTGCGCCCAATACCACCCGAATTATGTTAAGAATGACTGTTTTTAAGATGTGTTACTGGTATAGTTATTTTTGCAAATAAAGGTTGTAAAAGGGTGCGATGATTTATTTTCCAATCTCCTCTAGTTTATCAAAATTGTAATGGTGGCAAAATTTCTTTATATTTCTGATATAGTGAGAATCACTTTAGCAAAATTTGTGCCCAAATCAGACAATGGTTGTGTGCTTGGTGTTTTATGAGGCAATAGCAGTAACTTAACTTTTATTTCTAGAATTATCATGGATGATAAAAGCACTGCTGGTTTTGTCTTGTTTGAAAAATAAGACTGGAACTGGAGAGGCATCCCTTCAAAACTGCAGATGAAGTCTTACTGAGATTGCTGTTTATCTTCGAAGGTGGAAGGGAGCCAGTGTAACTAAGGTGAGCTTTTTTTAAATTAAATTTACTATGAGGGCGTTGGCTTTGATGAACATTGCTTTAGTCGTAAAGGTTGCAATTATAGGCTTGACTAGATTTGCTTGCTTGGAACTACTCCAAGTGAGTTGTTGGAAAAGACTATTTATATACCCCAAACGGTCACAAGCTGGTCATTGTCCAGTTTGTACATTTGTATTTTCAAGAAGCTTTTGTGTAACAAATTTCTCTGTTTCTTGATTTGTTGCCATGTAATGATCTGTCACTAGTGCATAGCTTTGTAAAATATCTCCTATTGTCCCAAATGGTGCTGCAGCTTTCTCATCCTCAGCATAGTGCAAACACTCATTTATTGGATTACGTCAACAAATGATTATTTATTTTGTTAGGTAAGTGAACGCTCTTTTGAGACGTCAGCGGACATTCTTTTAGCACTGTGACACCAGCCTCTTTTAGACTTATTTTTGTGCTGCTATCACCAAAAAATAAGTTACGAGATATAGGGGCCTTTTGCGACTGAATGCAAAGTTCACAGGATTTATCCGCAAAACAAACATCTGTTTGACCTATAGCTTCGATTTTGCAAACGTTGGAGCATGTGACTCATTTTTATTTCCTTTGTCTGTGTGTAACTTACTTTTAGGTGTAGGTTTCTCCCACAAACCTGTCTTCTTGAGAGTACAAAATAGTGGGAAAATGCAAAGATGCGCGGTTTTTAGTTATGCAACTCCAAAAAGTAGATAATGACAAGGTCATTTCTGGTTCTTTATCAATTTATGCTAATAATATACTTGAAAGCTATCGCTCCATAAAAAATATTCCGCAAAATTCGAATGAAGCAGATTGTGAGTTATCAGCACATTTTTAATAAACGAGTTACACGTGCGGACACAACTCAGTCCGCAGTTCAAGGATGGTTGGTTGTTAATCGGATGGCAATGTATCTTTATTGTAATTCCTTTTTTATCATGAATTTGGGCAGAAAAAGATAATCAAATGATCACCAACAGATTATCAACTGTTTCAGGCCTTTGACATATAGGTTTGTCTCGAAATACTCGAAAGCAAATCATATGATCATTAGAATATAATAGGAGGTGGGAGATCACACTTGGCCATTTTATTGTGTGCTTTTTTAATTTTTTGGTTATTCTTTTGGTGTTTTTAAATTTTTTATTATATAAATTAGTATGCAAGTAATTTTTTTTTTATTAATCAGAGCTAGCATTTCTTGCCTCCTATTCATGTGGGAACCGAACTTGATTTGGTGGGGGCTGGTTTGCTATTTTTTGGCAATGTATTGAAGTTATTTACATTCATCTTGAAAATAATGCTGGTACCTTGCAGTGATAGCTCAAACCCAGAACATGATCTGTTGCAGGTGCATTTCTCAGTTTAGCTGGAGCTATAACTGGATAGTGTCATAAAGGCACTACTTTTATCCCCTGATGCCAGGCATAGAATAGAAGCTAAGTAGTAAAGTGTGGCCTGTTCATTGGTTCGCTTATGTCACATCGCTATAGTGTAGCCCAAGCTTGTCTATAATCTTCTTACAACTAATCCTGATTAAGGGTTGAGGTTTGTCTTAAGGGGGACCTTACTTCATTATTGCAACTAAAACATCTTTGCTAAATGCAGCATTCTTTTTTTTTTCATTATGTAATAAACAGCTGTGCAGGGGAGGTCGAAGACTGCACAACTAATGGTTACCAGTTAATCATGACGTCTACTCATATGATTGTGAATTCGACAAATGAATTATTCCCACCCGCAAAACGTCCCACACCAAAATTTTTTTGCAGCGTCTCGTTATTGTCGTTGCTTAAAAAGCTTTTATTGTTATTCTGACTGAAAAGAGGAACCTTGAGGTATGATTAAGTTGTTTATTGGCTTTTAATCTTGCTGATTTAACAATGTTAATGAACACTCTTATGCGGCAATTCTATTTGTAAACGAAAAGTTGCCTTAATAAAAACGCTTCCTGTATTCTTATTGCATAAAAAATCACTAAAGAGAATAAAGCAACGTTGAAATTCCTTTCGGCCTTGGTTTATCTTTATCACTCTTCAGGTAGTTCTCGAGATGAATACACAAATTTAAAAAAGCCTTTCCCATCACTGTAGTGCTTTGGTGCAATTTTAGATGCTGGATAAGGTACGCCGCGAACAACATCGAGTGTTAACATCAGAGCGACCCCTTGAAAGACTTATCGCCCGCATTTCAGCATTGACCCTCGCCTTCCCGATAAAAAAATGGAATTCATTAAAACGGCCGATTCGCTGTCAGACCCGGAGTAAGGATGAAGTGGCTCGTTTTGAGCGCAGCTGCCGTCGCCCTGCTCGGCAGGGGCCTTTTCTTTGGCGCCTGGAGTGCGACCAACAACGTGTGCAAGACCTTCGAAGACTACTACAGCGACCGCGACAGCAACGAAAACTGCTACCACAACCCTGACCACGAGCTGGCCGTCGTAAGTGAATATCTAACATAAGTTGCATAATGTAGAATTGCCATTTAAATGCACGCAAATATTTATCGTGTTGCTTGTGTTTGAATGACAATCTCGCTCATTAAAACAGGTTTTACGCCCTTTAGGAATTGGAATGTCCAATGCAATATTGTGTTGCGCTCTAAAAAAAAACTTGTGTCTGCCTCCTAGAACAACAACTTATTACATGATAGACACTGATGAACATTGGAGTTTGTGACTAAAGGGTTAAGGACCACTTTTACTTATGTAAGACTGCTAGGCTGATTAATGTGTGCATAAATACGAACTCACAGAAAAAACTTCGTCCCCCATTGTGATAGCACCGATCTAGACCGACTGAAACACTAACGACATCGTTCACATCTGGGAGGGGAGTATTAAATAGCATGGACCTGTAGTCGCAAAGTATTTGAAGAATCTGCACACAATACAGGAATAATAAGGAAAGTTGGGGACCTAACATGCTACAAAGTAATGGCGACCAAGAAAATTACCTTATCTGAAAGAACATATCTAACAAAACAAGCGTTATTATCTAAGGAGTGAACAGTGAAAGAGTGAGAATAAATACTTTAAAACTGTCCTCTCTTGTAGAGGTAGGTAAAAAGTGATGCAAAACTTAAGCAATAAAAGTGTGGCCTCAATAATCGGACAATAAAAATTGTACGTAAACTGAACAGAGATAGTGGGTAGTGAATTTGTTTAGACATAACCTAGAAGAGGTTTTAAAGAAAAAAATATTTCGTGGGAGCGAAATTGTTACTGGAAAAATAAAATAAGAGCTTTAAATCAGCTCACTATTAAGGGGTATTCGGTATACTAGTATAACGATGAAAGGACGACAAAAAAATAATTCCCCTCCCTTCTCCCTTAAAAAAAGAAAGCAGGCCAAGCAAATTATGCAATCTAGCAGAAGACGTGGGACGAAATAATAAGCAACAAGCAACTGAAAGTGGCAAGCTCTTGAACACTAAACATAAAAAGTGTCTTATTAAGTACAAAGAGTGAAAAGTGCAAGAAGGAGAAGAGCGCGAGAAAACAAAGTAGCCTCATATCTAATAAAAATTGGCACGCAACTATCTACCAGATAGCAGAGTACGGGTTGTGGGGAGGGGTCTTATCTCCAAACATGATGTGTAATGTTTTTCAGAACTTTGTACGTGCCTTGCCACAATGGAACATTTGCTAGAAGAGGACGTTAAGAGAATGATGCCAAAGGGTTAACCAAAACTTACAACGGAAAACGTTGTTGACAGTAAAGTGTAAGGAAAAAATGGGGTACAAAGCAAAAAAGAGACCACACTTCTTGAATAATTTGAAGTACTGTTTTGTAAGGAAACAGAATTCTTATTCTTCCAGCTTTCATCACTTGGTGCAGATAAACGACAGCATATTTTTCTTTCTGCATCATTATACACCATCCTAAAGTTACTTTTCTTATCAACTTGCATCTGTGTATAGAAATGAGGCAACCAATCATATGTGCATAACCATGATGGAATGACAATCAAATTTCCACTAGCTATTTAAATTTTTTTTAGTTCAAGTTTCTAGGCACAAAAGTGAGGAGACATTTTCCATCAGCCTCTTCACCTTTGTGCCAGATCTCAACAACCAAAACATAATTATTGAATCGCAATTTGTCTTGTACAGCCCGACATTATCAGAAGATATGGATACCCTATGGAAACTCACAATGTGACGACAGAGGATGGCTACATCTTGACCCTTTTCAGGATACCCCACGCAAGGGGTGCTGCCAACGAGACACTGGGGAGGCCGGTGTTCCTCCAGCACGGCTTCGCCTCCAGCAGCAGCTGCTTTGTGAGCATCGGGCGCAAATCGTTAGGTACAGAAAGGTGCTCTTGCAGAGAAAGAGACAAACGTTAGGCTGCTTCAGGATTTCTTTTAGCCGACGCGGGCTATGACGTGTGGCTGGGCAACTTCAGAGGTTCCATTTACTCAAGGGGCCACGTCAGCTTGAACGAGTCCGACCCCAGGTTCTGGGATTTTTCTGTGCACGAATTCGGGGTTTACGACCTGCCTGCGCAGCTGACCCTGGTGCATAGCGCAACTGCCCAAAAGATCACCTACATCGGTTTTTCGTTGGGCACAATGTCCATGTACGTTTACGGAACCATGTATCCCGAAGCTGCAGCCGAGAAGATCAATTTTTTCATCAATTTTGCACCGGCCGCGTACTTAAACGCCACCAGGACTATTACGAAGTATTTTTTTGTATACTGGCATCTTGTGGAAGTAAGTGTTACTAACTGATCCAAATGAGAACTGATAAACGTAACTGACTTAACTTTTCTAATTTCCAGCCATATGTGCGAACTGCAACAAACGGGAAAATGTTTGCCAGAATTTCTATACCGAAATTTTTTTGGAGGTCTGTGTGCTTTCCCTACCCCTTCCAGATGAAGCTGTGCCAATTCTTAGAAATGATGACGTTCGGATTCAACTATGAGCAGAACGACCCTGTAAGTCACACTGTGCTTTGCGTTTGTGACTTTACGCGATAGTGTTGTAGGAGACTCTTCCAGTCACATTCATACAGATTGCCGACTGGTCCTCCATCAAGGCCTTTACGCACCTGGTGCAATTAGTGATGTCTGGGAACTTCCAGATGTATGATTATGGGGCAGAGATCAACAAGAAGGAGTATGGTCAACTAGTGGCACCACACTACAATTTGTCGAGGCTGAAAGTTCGGACGTACTTCATTCGGGGGGCTAATGACTTGATAGTCACTAAAGAGGTACAGAAACTCTCCCATTTGTAATCTCTTTCTTATGACTGTCTTTCCAGAATGTTGAAAAGTTGTACAATTCCATACCCAAGGATACCAAGCCCTATGACATCTATGTGGTCAAAGACGAGAACTTCAACCACCTAGATTTTGTCACAGCCAGAGATATTGTGCCACTGCTTTATAATCACGTCCTTGACTTTATACAAAAACACTGATAGTACAGGTTTTAAATCAATTTCTTTGTTTATATTCTCTGTTACTTCCCTACATTGGGAACTCAAAGAAAATGGTATTAATTATTTATTGCACTTTTATAGTAGTGTTTAATATTGTAAAACCTGGTAATAGAAAATTGTATAGATAACAAGTGTCACTTTGGAAAAAATGTTTATTGTAGTTCTCTAATTTTTCTTCTACTTTGGTGGTGTAATAAGATACGCCATTATATTTGATGGATTTATATGAATCTGGAGCAGAATATTAAATATTATTTCTAACTTACAGATAGCACACATAAGCTGCCCAAACTGTTTTTAGTATATAGCACACATAGATAACCTTTGTCTGTTGAACAATGTAAATATTTATGTTTTGATGCGTAACATACAACTCTTGTACACATCCTTGAATTAAAAATCGCAAATAGAGTGATATAATAATGTTGCTTACCTAATTTGTTTGAATTACCTTTTAGAACAAACAAATACAAAAATTTATTTACAGAGCTTGATAAAGAATACCACTCTTCACCTTTAATTGTTCTTAGAAATTGTAGTACCTATCACAATTGTATTTCACTTCCTTTAAAACGTTTATTAACTACTGAAATCCTGCTAATGCTTAGGAGATAGTTAATGCATTACAATCCCATCTATGTGTGTATCATCACGATAACTCAAAAACTAAAGCTCTGATTGACACCAAATTTGGTACACAAGTATTTGAGACCAAGGCAAAGTTTGATTTTCAGCGAAATCGGGCAATGAACGATTTTTTTTTATTCAATAGAACTCGAGTTTGTTGTTTGATTTATTCGACAAGCATAGCGCAATTCTCTGTCACCCATGCATAACTAAGCTATGAAACTATTAATCCATCATGTTAAAGTTTTCAGTAGTTGCAAATTTGGGTTTACACCCTTTTCGTTTGGGTTTAATAAATTTCAGCAGAATTTTAAAAATTCAATTCCTTGTTATGCAGCTTCTTGCGTGACGCTTCCGAACAACATTTGTTTCTGTCAAAAACAACTGGAAATAACAATTGCAGTTATTGACAGATGGTTCATTGGTTTTATTTGAAAGAATTTAAAAATGCTGCTACAGTTCAACCGATTATCTCCACTGACAGTAATGTGAAGCAAGTTCGTAATTTACACAGTTTTGTCCCTTTCTTTTTGCGCTCATCTGGTCCACTTTGAGCTGTCTGTTCCCCCTTTTTATATATTGAGACTATAATATTCCTTTGCCAATCCTTTGGTATTTGGTGTTCTTCGCAAGCTTTACTATATATCCTCCACAACCATGTAATGGTCTTATCGCCTCCTCAATTTAGCATTTCAACCTCTACTTTGTATTTGCCATAGGCATTTCCTATTTTTAATTTACTAATTGCTTCGTAGACTTCCTCCCTAGTTATATTTGTACCTCCTACCTTGACTGTTCTAAATAGTCGGTTTCTTCTATTCTTCACCCCTTTGATACTCTGTGTTCGTGTTGAATTTTTCCCAGCTTACGCTTCTAGATTTTCTTCACATTCTTTTATTATTCCCCATTTCTATTTATACTGTTACTGATTAGTTCCTTTCTTTTCCCCGAGATTCTTCTTATACTGTTTCAGAATTTCCCGCTCTGTAATTGATGGTCTTTTAATTATTTGCCAAATTCCTCCCAGTTTTTGGCCTTAGTCTCCTTTACTCCTTTTTAACTTTTCTTCTCTTGTTATATTCTTCTCTATCCTGTTTTGCTTTTGTTCTGACATACCTTTTCCATGCTACTTTTGTCCTTCTTACTAATTCTTTTACTTCTTCATTCCACCAACGCGTTTTCTTTGTATCAGTCACTTCCCTTCCACTTATTTTTTCTGCTGCATATTTGATCACCTCTTTAAAATTGTTCCACAGTTCTTCCAGGTTATTCGTCTAAGCTCTGTTTCTAATTGTTTCTGGCATTTCATTCTAATTTCTTCCCTATTCAGCTTTCTCAGGTTGATTTTACTGTATTTTTTCTCTACAGTCTTTTATGCTTCATTATGTTAGTCTTCATTATCACCAGTTTGTGCTCTGTTCCCAGTTCTGCTTCTCCCTCTACTTTTACCTCAGTGATATATTTTTTGGCTTCCGTTGTGTGAGCCATAAAGTCGGTTATGCTTTTTGCCTTTCTTCCCCTCACTTCAAAAGTATACCGCCCTTTTGTAACATTGGTAGAAGAATGTATTTTCTATCAGCAGGTCGTTACTTTGGCAGAAATCCAGCATTTCTTAGCCATTATTGTCTATTATTTTTTCTCTGCCTCTTCCGTCTGGTCCAATACAACTCATTCCCTTCCTTAGGTCATTCCCAATTCTTGCATTCCAGTCCCCCAATGAAAATTAGATTATTATTTTTCTCTCTTAACAACACTAGTTCTTTTCTCTTCTCTATGATGCCTATGTTTTCCTCTATTTCCAACTCGATTACTATGAGTCTTGAGTTTAATTGGGTTATTTTTGTTACTTGTTTTGTGGTAATATTATGCCCACCCTGTATTTTGTTTCTTTTGTTTTATTTCCTGAATATATCAATGTGTGTCGTTTGGGTAGTTGTAATGTTTCTGCTCCCATTCCCATAAGGTGTACTCTTTTTCTTTCCATTTTCTCAAAGAATTGGTCTTTCGTCCTATTCATTGGATGTTCCATGAACCAAAATTTATTTCCTATTACCTGGTGATGAGTTTCCTCCTCCCTCATTCGTGCACTTTTTTTTTCTTTTCATTTCTGCATCCCTCTTTAACCATGGGATTTTCGGTTCCATTCATTGCTATCTGATTTTCTTCGAGGTCTTCAATTTTCCACTCCTCTCCATTTATTCCCCTTTAATTGTTGTCTTCATTCCCTTCTTCCTAGCTTCTCGTATGTATGGTAATAAGCGTTTTTTATCTCTTGTCTTTTTGACAAGGTCCTTTATCCCTATTTTTGTTCCTGTTAACCCTTTTACATTACACAGTATTTCCAGGTTGTTCAACTTTGTTGTGAGTCCAATCTTAATTGAATAGATGCGAAGGCTTTCATGGCTGGTGTTATGGTGGTCGCAGTTCAGAAACTCTTGACGTTTCGTCCACAACTGAGGCGGACATCTTCAGAAGAAAATCTAAAAATTAAGTGACTGTCCCGTGCGTTTTCGCTTTTATACTTGTTCGATAACATAATAGTTAGTAACTAGTGTAGTTACGCGCAGCAGAACGTTACTCCAAGTAAACGTTCCGGGTTGCAAAAAGCTTCTCAGGAGTTGCCCTCTCCAAAACCCCGACAGTCTCAGTAGCTTCCACAGGTGCATGAGGAACTTTAAAAAATATTTTAAAACGCCAGCAAAGACACAAGATACAGTAATCTGAGGTAAACTAGCAGAATTCACCCAGGATAGGAAATTCAACACTGAAGTCCTCAACGAAGTTGCCGAACCCAAATTCCTCATTTTCATCGTTTAAGAAACGTTTATTGTTATTTTGACCCAATAGAGATATGACTAAGTTGTTTATTGGCTTCTTATCTTCCTTCCTGCTGATTTAACGATGTTAATGAATGCTCTTGTGTGGCTTGCTGACCAGGACAAAAACAGTAACGCAAAATTGCCTTAATGAAAACGTTTCTAGACGCTTATCGCATAAACAAATCACTAAGGAGGGTAAAGCGACGTTAAAATTCCTTTCGGCCTTGGTTTGCCTTTCTCATACGCCAGGTAGTACTCGAGATAAATATACAAATTTAGAAAAACCTCCCCGTCTCCGCAGTGATTTGGAGCGATTTTAGATGCTGGATAAGATACGCCGCGAACAACATCGGAGCGACCACTCGAGAGAGACTATTATCGCCCGCATTTCAGCGCTGACCCTCGTCCTCCCGATAAAAAAATGGAATTCATTAAAACGGCCGATTCGCTGTGAGACCCGGAGTAAGGATGAAGTTGTTCGTTTTGAGCGCAGCTGCCGTCGCCCTGCTCGGCAGGGGCCTCTTCTTTGGCGCCTGGAGGCGACCAACAACGTCTGCAAGACCTTCGAAGACTACTACAGCGACCGCGACAGCAACGAAAACTGCTACCACAACCCTGACCACGAGCTGGCCGTCGTAAGTGAATATCTAACATAAGTTGCAAATATTTATCATGTTAATTTTCTTGGGTCTGGGTTGGCAATCTCCCATTTCCCGCAAAAATATCGTTGAGACAGGTTGATTTTTCCGACGAAGACACGATGCTTGATCCTGTTTTAGGCCTTTTAGGAAAGTACAAGACACTTTCCTAAAAGGCCATGGGATTGTCCAATGCAAAAATGTAAGAAACTGAAACAGATGAATATTGGAGTTTGTAACTGAAGGGTTAAGGACCACTTTTACTATGTTATACTGCTGGGCTGATTGATGTCTGCATGAATATGAACTCTCAGAAAAAGTCTCAGTTGTGATAGCACGGATCTAGATCAAGCTACTGTGAGGAACAATCACCAGAAACCTTTCTAATCAAACGAAAAACATCAACTTATAGACACTAAAGACATCGTTCACATGCTGACCTCAGTAAGACAATAAAAATTGTACATGAAAATCTGAACAAAGATAGAGGGTAGTGAATTTGTTCAGACATAAACTAGAAGAGGTTTTAAGGAAAAAATAGGCCATAGGGAACGATGTTCTTTCGCAGGAGCGAAGTAGTTACTGGAAAAACAAAACAAAATCTTCAAGTAGAAGATTGTGAGTATGTAGGGATATTTTTGAAGGCTCACCATTGAGGTTAGTCGGTATACTAGTATAACGATAAAACGGCGACAAAAAATAACATAAGCCTTTTACCTTAAAAAAGGAATATAGTACAGGACAAGTAAGAAGCAAATTATGCAATAATCTAGCAGAAGACGTGGGACGAAATGAAAAGCAACAAGCAACTGAAAGTGGCAAGCTCTTGAACACTAAACATATGAATTTAGCCTCGTAGAGTGTCTATTATAATAATAGTTCCCCGTAACAGGCCTTGAAGGCCCTTTGGGGTCGTAACAGGATAGGTCTGCTACAATCTAGAGCCTACGGTACACAAGGGTAGTAACGTGGCTGGCGCTACGTACCGACCGTCTATTATTATCCCGAGTTTGACCTCCAGGTACTCATTTATTGCAGACCGAGTCGAGCTGGGCCGTAAAAATGCCAGCGATTGAATTGGAGAGAGCAGGATTCGAACCTTCAACTCTTGTAGTCTAGCGACCTATCCACTAAATCACCACGGCTTCAGAGTCTCTGTTAAATACAAATTTAATATTCAAAACAAAAAATGAAAAGTGCAAGGAGAAGTACGCGAGAAAAACAAAGCAACCTCATATCTAATAAAAATTGGCACGCGGCTATCTACCAGATAGCAGAGTACGGGTTGTGGAGAGGGGTCTTATCTCCAAATATGACGTTTGTTGTTTTTTAGGACTTTGTCCATGCCTTAACACAATGGAATATTTGCTACAAGAGGACGTTAAGAGAATGATTCCAGAGGGTTACATGGTTAATCAAAGCTACATTAAAACTTATAACAAAATGGTAGTAGAAAATGTTGACCGTAAGGTGCAAAGAAGAAGATAGATAAAGCTCTAAGCAACATGGAGTAAAAAACAAATGTAAATGAGACATAACAAAACCATGTTGCAAAACCACACCTCTTAAAATAGAACAGCTGTTCTCCTGACAAGGAACTTTCATTCTTCCACCTTTCATCGTTGTTGCAGATTAACAACTTATTTTTCTTTCTTCATCATCGTAAGCAAACTTAAAGTTTTTTTTGTGCCAACTTGCATCTGTGTACAACAATGAGGCAACCTTGACGGAATAACAATCAAATTTCCACCAGCTATTTAAATTTTTTAGTTCAAGTTTCTTGGCACTAAAGTGAGGAGGCATTTTCCATCAGCCTATTCACCTTTGTGCCAAATCTCAACAACTAAAACATAATTATTGAATCGCAGTTTGTCTTGTACAGCCCGACATTATCAGAAGATATGGATACCCTATGGAAACTCACAATGTGACGACAGAGGATGGCTACATCTTGACCCTTTTCAGGATACCCCACGCAAGGGGTGTTGCCAACGAGACGCCGGGGAGGCCGGTGTTCCTCCAGCACGGCTTCGCCTCCAGCAGCAGCTGCTTTGTGAGCATCGGGCGCAAATCGTTAGGTACAGAAAGGTGCTCTTGCAGAGAAAGAGACAAACGTTAGGCTGCTTCAGGATTTCTTTTAGCCGACGCGGGCTATGACGTGTGGCTGGGCAACTTCAGAGGTTCCATTTACTCAAGGGGCCACGTCAGCTTGAACGAGTCCGACCCCAGGTTCTGGGATTTTTCTGTGCACGAATTCGGGGTTTACGACCTTCCTGCGCAGCTGACCTTGGTGCATGGTGCAACTGCCCAAAAGATCACCTACATCGGTTTTTCGTTGGGCACAATGTCCATGTACGTTTACGGAACCATGTATCCCGAAGCTGCAGCCGAGAAGATCAATTTTTTCATCAATTTTGCACCGGCCGCGTACTTAAACGCCACCAGGACTATCACCAAGTATTTTCTTGAATACTGGCACCTTGTGGAAGTAAGTATTACTAACTGATCCAAATGCGAATCAATAAATGTAATTGACTTAACTTTCCCAACTTCTAGCCATTTGTACAAATTGCAACAAACGGGAAAATCTTTGCACGAATATCCATACCGCAATTTTTTTGGCGGTCTGTGTGCTTTCCCTACCCCTTCCAGATGAAGCTGTGTCAATTCTTAGACATGATGACGTTCGGATTTAACTATGAGCAGAATGACCCTGTAAGTCACACTGTGCTTTGCGTTTGTGACTTTACGCAATGGTGTTGTAGGAGACCCTGCCAGTCACATTCATGCAGATCGCCGACTGGTCTTCCGTTAAGGCATTAACGCACCTGGTGCAATTAATAATATCTGGGAACTTCCAGATGTATGATTATGGGGCAGAGGTCAACAAGAAAGAGTATGGTCACCTAGAGCCACCACACTACAATTTGTCGAGGCTGAAAGTTCGGACGTACTTCATTCGGGGGGCTAATGACTTGATAATCACTAAAGAGGTATAGAAACCGCCCCGTTCGTAATCTCTTTCTTATGACTGCCATTTCTAGAATGCCGAAAAGTTGTACAATTCCATCCCCAAGGAAACCAAGCCCTATGACATCTATGTGGTCAAGGACGAGAACTTCAGTCACCTAGATTTTATCACAGCCAGAGATATTGTGCCGCTGCTTTATAATCACGTCCTTGACTTTATACAAAAACACTGATAGCACAAGTTTTAAATTAATTTTTCTGTTCCTTTCCTAAATTGTGAATTCAAAGTAAATGGTATTAATTATTGCACTTTGCAATGCACTTTTAGGGTAATTTATATTAGTTTTAGATATTTTAAAACCTAATGGTGGAAAAATGTATAGAGACTGGCACATTGAAAAAAAATGTTTATTGTAGGTCTTTCTAATTTTTCTTCTACTTTGGTGGTGTAATAAGATACGCCATTATATTTGATGGATTTATATGAAGCTGGAGGAGAATATTAAGGTCGTTATTTTTAATTTACAGATAGCGCTTATAAAGCTTTCCGAACAGTTTATATCACACATAGATAACCTTTGCCTGTTTGTCGGAATGTAAATATTTATGTTTTGATGCACACTGTTCAACCCTTGTATGCATCTTTAAATTAAAAATTCCAAAAAGAGTGATATAATTATGTTCATCTAATTTATTTGTATTACTTTGTAGAATAAATAAATACAAAAAATTGTTTACAAATATTGATAAAAAATATTTCTCATCGCCCACAAATTATTTTTAGGAATTCAAACATTTGACAAAATAATATAAAATAAGCTTTGACAGCTGTCGTCTGAAAATTTATATATTTAATAAAATAAAAATTGGTAAAAAAAATGTGGAACACTGTCTTCTACTCTTGCGGTCGCCTTGATGGAACTTCCTGTACACATGCTATGTTCTGCAATTTATGTTCTCATTGATTTCATACCGAATGCGTGTCCTTAACTGATATAGACATTGTGGAATTGGAGAAATCGTGCTCTTTCTGGTTTTCCCAATTTTGTGGGCCAATGGAGCCCATTGTGACAGAACAACACAAAGAATATATTTTTGAAAAGATCGAAGAGTTTGACTACCGAGATAAAAGAAATAGACAAGATAATTGCAAAGAAAAGTAGATCGGTAGGAGCGCTTCACAACTTATTTAGAGCGAAAAACATCTCGTGGGCAGCGAAACTTAGATTATACCAATCGGTAGTACAACCAGCAGTACTGTATGGATGTGTGCTGGATCATGAAGAGAGAGGAGGAGAAACTGAACACCTGGGAACGTAAAATGTAAAGAAAAATCCTTGGGCCATCAAAGAACAAGGAAATGCATGGAGAAGAACAAAACTGGAAGTTAAGCAAGTATATCGGAAACCAACGATAAGCGAGAAAGTCAGGGCAATTAGATTACGATGGTTGAACCACGTTTTCAGAATGACGGATAACAGATAAAGGAAAAGAAGGAGAGGACGACCACGGAGTAAATGGCTGGAGGCTTGCGAAGAAGACCTGAGAGCACTGGGGATAGAAAGATGGCAGAACCTAATCAGGAACAAGAAGAAGAGGAAAGAAATAATAAAAAAAATAGAAACCATGGGCCTTTAAGGCCAGCAGAGCTGGATTATATAATGAAACCATCCAAGAACTAGAATCCTCAGACTCTATAATTGAATCTCAGCATTGTCACAAATTATTTAAGAAGATAGGACCATGAATTCACCTCTCAAGAAAGCACAAGTATCTTGCACCGTAAACTAATATCCCAAATTCGGAATCTGATAGTTCCTTTGCAGTGGACCTTGCAAATCCAAAAAGAAATTTTAGTTCTTAAGAGAATCCCTAAAAATGCTCGAACTGTCACAGCTTACACGCTTGTTAATCTGATAAATGACTACCTGAACAAAATCTTCACAGACTAACAATCATATAAAGCACTCATAAAGTAGAATCCTCTCTTCCCCTCCAGGCGACAAATGTAATCCTTTACATGTTGACTCTGCAGCGGAACATAAGACTATCATATCTTTTCCATGTGGGTCCAGTGATGGATTGGATGGACTCAGACCTCAACGTCTGAAAGGTTTTATTTCCTTTTCTACTGGAGAATCTGGGGTCAGAGCATTATCCTCAATTACTAAGCTATGTAATTTTTTACTGTCTGGAAAACCTAATGAGGATATCTGTCCTTTTTTCTTTGGAGCTTCACTTTGCGATCTGGTCAAAAAAGACGGGGATCTCCATCCAATAGCAGTGAGTTCTACTTTCAGAAGACTCGTAGCTAAAGTTGGATATTTTGCCATAAAGTCCATCTCAATATGTAGTATCTAGATGATGGAACTTTTGGAGACGTCCCAGAAGTTGTTTCAGAAGATTTTAAATTAATTAAAGAAATTAAATTAAATTAAAATAAGAAGATTGCAAAGGCTGAAATGGTTGGTTTAAAAATTAACTCCAGTAAATGTGAGTTACATTTTTGCGATGATCAATCCAACGAAATATTTCTTTGCCAATTTCAAGACGCAATTTTTTCGAAGAAATTGATAGATTAGTCGTCTGAATGAACTTAAAGCTCACTACGCTTATTTCCTACTTATAAATTGCTTTGCTATTCCTAAATTAACCTACCTTTTTCGCATTCCACTACTCCGGAATCATTCGAAATTACTTGCCAAGTTTGATTCAACAATTAAATCAGCGGCAGACTTCAGTTTTAATGTCCAATTAAATGACAATCACTGGAAACAATCAACTTTACCAGTCAACCAGGGTGGCCTTGGCATAAGAAAAGCAAGGGATATCTCACTTCCGGCTTTCCTAGCATCTATAAATAGAGGAGTCTCATATCTATCTTAACTAAAATTCAGGATGATGAGGCACAATTACCCTACTTTAATGAGGCTTTGGATCTATGGGAGTCTTTCAAAGGTTCACAATTTCCAGATCATAACGATTCACAAGCTGACTGGGATGCAATCAATGTCAACAGAATAGTAAGTTCTCTAAAACTCCCATCACCTACGGAAAAAGTATCATGTTAAGAGCCTTTAAAACCAATTCTCATGAGCATGGTTAAATATGATTTTTTCCCCAATTTTGGAACCTTCCTAAATAACAATACAATCTGAATATGTGTGGGATTACGCCTAGGATGTTTCCTATGTCGTTCCCATTTTTGCGAATGTGGTAACCCTGTGAACTCCTTAGGACATTTGGGAGAACCTCATGTCAAGCTGAACTCAACTGCATCCCTTGCATCTGTAAACATCAGTTCAAGATTGGCACTAAATGGCTTCTTCCGTGGTGATAGCAAGAGACCAGAAGGAATTACCAGTGTATCTTGGGCACAAGAAAAAGCTTTAGTTTGGGATGCCACTTGTGTGGACTCACCGACACGTCTGCGAAAAGCTTAGAACCTGGATCCGCAGCAGAAACAACAACTGGTGAACCTGGATCTCATCCAACGAATTTCATTGGCAATACAAGGGGGCAACGCAGCAAGCATTTTTGGAACTTTACCATCAACAATCCCTATGGAGGAAATTTTTTATTTATAATAGTGTCGTTTTTTCTCTTTTATTTAATATTTTCCCACAGTGTGTTTGTAAAAGTAGCAAGTTCTTATAAATGTTAAAAATACACTATTCAAAATTTTTAAAAATAAACTTAAAAAATTCGATTCCGTGTTATGCAGCTTCTTACTTGTTTCCGTCAAAAACAACTGGAAATGATAGTTTCACCTATTGACAGATGGTTCGTTACAGTTTGATTTGGAGGATTTTAAAAAGCACGACAGAAAAGCCGCAACAGTTCAGCCGAATTATCTCCGCCGGCAGTAGTTTGAAGCAGATTCGTAAGGTACACCTCCCCGGTTCGTCCCATTCTTTTTGCGCTCGTCTGCTCCGCTTCGAGCTCCATTGAAATTCAAAAAAGGAGAGGTTATGCAAATAACCGTTGTTTTTAAGTCGTAGGGGCACCGAATCTGCCGAGGCGTTAATGCCCCGTGCAAATGCGAGTGTTGGGAGCAAGCCCTCACCGGGAGCTTCCGGCTCGAAAGCCGGCCACCGATCTGTAGGTAACACCATGCAATTCTTGAATTTTCATTTTCCGCAACTGCTGCTCGCTTTGCAGGTCTATTCAAGAAGTCTAGTCGGGGCTTTACCAGATCGCCGGGCTGCAGACATGCCTGTCCAAACGAGCAGTAACAGAAAGAGCGAGGTGGAGCTGGTAGGCGAAAGGGTGACGAGAACGAAGAAGGAGATCGAACAGCTGAAGGCGCAACTGGAAAAGTTAATCAGTGATGGAATGAAGAAGGGAGATGCTGCAGAAAGCAAGGGTGAAGTTGATCCTTCTAGCAATGCCAGCAGTAAGGGTGCATTGCCCCTGACGTGCAGTGAAGTGAGTGCAAACAAAGCAAAGAATTCCAAGGATAATATAGCTGACATAATGGCACCACGACAACCTTCTTGCAGTGTTGTTCCAGTTAAACATACTAAGCCTGTGCAGAAACAAGATAAAGAAGAGGTATCCCCGAAGAAGGTTAGACATTACGATCAGGAAGCAGCGAGAGAATACATCAAGAAACAGAAAGAGAAGCGAAGAGAAATGATGAAAAGTGTGAAGAAGGAAACTACAACTGCACTAGATTTAAAAAAACAAAGATTGCAGGAGCTACGACAAAAATCTTTGCAGTTACTTTCTAAGAATGTTCAACATAAGCGTGAGAGATCGCGGTCTCGATCCCGATCCCGATCCAGAACTCGTGAAAATGACCAGATAGATAATATATCGAAATCTAAAGTTACTCAGCGATCAGAGGAAGCAGCCCATCCACAACTAAAAAATATTACTGTTAGGTCTAACTTACGTGCCACAAATGGCATCGCCATACTGGACGTTCCTAAGCACATACAATTAGATGCAATTAAAGAACAATCTAATGAAGACGTTGCTGCTTCTCCAGCTGTATGTATTGATTTGAATGGGAAATCTGCACATGAGGATTCTTTAGAAGAACAGCAAAAAGCAGCTATCAAAATCCAAGCAGCACTCAGGGGATACCAGCAGCGCAAATCTTATCAACAAACATTAAAGATGCAGCAGCAACAAGCTTCGAAAGAAGTGCAGACTAGTGAATTAGGTAATAATGACATTCCTGCATGGTTGCAGGTGCCCGCCGCTCAGCCATATCCATATAATTTTATAAGCACTGTTAAACGGAAGCTCAACTTAGCAGTTCAACAGGCTGCTATTGCTAATGTGAACATTCCGAACTTGTTACCTAAAAACATGCAACCACAAAGTGAAGAAAACTCCCACAATTCTAAGCACGTGGATCTAAAGTCATTTTTATCACACAAATGCTTGGATTTAGATGTAAAGAGCTTGGAGCCATTAGTTTTGACGCGACACTCCACTACCAATCATGAAAAACCTAGTAATTTAGCTAACTCACAACAGAATGGTTACCTGAGTGATTCGGATACCTCTAAAAACATTCCTGATATTTCCAGCGAAAGTGGTACCACAGCCAGTAGCAAACAGCATTCCTCCAAACGAATACATTCCTCCGACGAGACTGACCATGATCAAAAGCTGAATATAAACATTGAAAAGGTCAAAAAGCTCCGATTGCTGCGACCAAAAAGACTGAATTTTAATGCGGCAGCTCCGGATTCCGTAATTGAGGCGCAATTGTCTGATACATCAAAGCATTTAACAAACAGCTCTCACTCTTCGAGAAAGGATAGCATAATAGCTAGCAACAAGTGTAGTTACGTGCAGAAGAGAGAATCAGTTTCAACGAACATTAACGTTACTTCAAGTAAACGTTCTGGTTTACAAAAAGCTTCTGAGGAGTTGCCCTCTCCGAAGCCCCAAGACAGTCTCAGTAGCTTCCATAGCTACATGAGAAACCTTAAAGAAGATTTCAAAACGTCAGGAAAGACACAGGATATGGAAATCTCTGAGATAAACTTGCAGAATTCTGCTGGGACAGGAAATTCATCCCGGAAGTCCTCAACGAGACAAACTTCATTGAAAACGCCCACAGAAGTTTCTACAGCAAATTCTGTCAACTCCATCAAGGTGGGGAGCTCTTCAAGGAAATCTGAAAATTCATCGAAGAATTCAGAGCAGCTGTCATTGAAAGCTCTTTCTCTTGCGGATCAAGGGCAAGACAGGTAAAGAAAAAGTTAGTTCGGAAATGTTGCAGCAAAGTGCAAACTCGGATAGTCGCAAAGATTACTCCAGCAATTTTGCAAGTGCCACTTCAACTTCGTTGTTTGTTCCTTTGTTGAAGCGGCCCAGCATTTCACTGCAGAGTTCGCACCGGGTTTCAAGCTCAGAAAGTGTGAACGCCAGTGACGAGAAACTGAAGACCAACATCACTCTAAGACCTGGTGAAAGAACTTCTATTGAGAGTAAAGTAAGTTATTTGATGTTTTTCTTTTATCTCGAATAATTAAGATAGCAATGCCATTTTAAACATATAACACACAGATGAGAAAAACTCTACAATTGTTTAATTGTTCTATTATTACTTTCAAACATGTTGCAGATATGCATATTATCTTTTTTGTATCCCTTAATTTTTTGGATCACTTTTAAATTTTAATATAACATTTGAGATGAGGTAACTTTAAAGTGTTCAAAACTTTAGACTGTTTTTTTGTTGGATTGATAAAGTGCGACCCATTTATTTATGTTGTTTGTCCTCAATATTGATTCCATTCTTTAGAGGGAGCTTAAATGAACAAGTTTGTTGGTTTTCTAAAGCTTCAATTGTTTAGTTCTCTTCTTTATTTTTTGCAGTGAATCAATTTGGTTTCTATTTCAGTCTTTTTTGAGAATCCAATCTTTTATGTAAATAATCATAATTTCCTACAATATGAAGGTTTATTTACAAATATCCATAATATATTCATATATTTAGAAATGAAAACTTTAAAAAATGTTTTTTTTTGAGGGGGGGTGCACGTCAGCAGCAATTTCCCACCATCATCAATACCAGATAGGTACCAGTGTAACAGTTAGCATATGTGAAGTAGAAGTTAGGATCAAAAATAGTTAATGAGAAATTGTTTACAAATTTTCAACAGTTTTATGTAATTGATGCGTAACTTTCAGGTAAAATCAAATGAGATTCACCTGAAATTCGAAGCCGAGCTGCACCTATTGAACGAATTCAATGACTCACTGCGTCAGGTCATGGCAATCGAAAAGGTGAGTTTGCCCTATCTTCCCCAGCCTCTCTGCTAATGCCCTCTACTTGTAGTCATTGCTCGAACTACACAACAACAAACAGGAAGACACTAACAGGAGGGCGGCGGTCGAAACGCGCGACACGCAAACCTCGTTTCTAACCAAGTCCTCAGAGTCGCTTCGAAACGTTCCATCCACAGTGAACTACTCACGCGGCTCAGAAATATCTGAACACATGAATATATTCGGTTCCAACAACTCGAGCCTTGTCACCACCGGCCTAGAGCTGTCCCAGCTAAAAGACAACGAGCTCACTTCCTCAATTGAAGAGAGCAACGTTGATGTGCAAGTGTCATTGAAGGAGAACTATTACAATGGAAATATACATGCGGGAATATCACTGGACATGGTAATAAATTGTATACATTATAATTCAATTACTATTTCAAAAGAATGTCTGGAATGTATTTAATGTGCTAATGTACTTAACAATTCTGACCATTATTAGTTTGAGCAACTCATAAAAGATGAAGACGCCCGAATTGAAAATCTGAAGACCATCCTGAAATTGCGAGAAAAGGCTCTGGTAGACAGGACTAAAGGCGAGCTGGCTTGGCTGGAGATCCAAAAGAAGTTTGTTCTTCAACTGCGTTAGATGGAATTATTACTAATTGCGGTTTTCATTGCAGGCATTTGCGTGACTCAGGTCAGCTTCAAGAAATCTCAGCGATTAAGAAGAAGCAAAGGGGGCTGCTGATCAAACTTGAGCATGAACGGCATGAGATGCAAAGGTAGAGTGTGTGCGAGTCGCTGCACCAGTGTACTGACTTGTTTTCTGACAGGTTGAAGCAGATGCAGAAGGCGGCCTCGAAGGAGCGTAAATCTGTGCTTCGTGAGCAGCGCAACATAATCAAGGTACAGCTCTCGAACGCTAGCAACATGATCACTAAAATCAAGAGAAACACGAGGGAGGAGAGGCGCCATTCGGGGCCACTCAAGGTCTACAACATCAGGAGCCACAACGAGTCAGTCAGGTCGGAAACATCTATGTCGAAAAGGAGCTCTGTTGCAGAGGAAGTCGTCAGCGTGGTTTCTTGCTCGCATTCAGTCATAAGCCATGTAACAGAAGAGGTGTTTTCATCGAGTGATGTTACAAGGCACCAGCATCGCAGCGAAGAGATTTATGCAGCCGCTCCTGTAAACTCTCATGTGCAAACCGAACATGTTAAAAGGTAAATATATAGAAACTACAAATGATTAGAGTAACAGAGTTAAACGGTTCATTTCCATTTCTGACATTTTTATGGCCCAGATGAGCTGTCCTTTTGTGCAGTGTTTTTTTATCGTTCAATTATATGTAATAAACACCTTATCATTTTTAATATTTGTAATCGGGCGTTTTTGATCCATTTGTTGATGTAACAAAAACAAAACGAGTTTGCAGCATTGCTGTAATATATATATTTTTTTGTCTTTAGTTGATGCTATGTTCACTTTTCATTGTCACCCAGACATCTTGTAACTATTACAGTAACTTTAGCTTGTCGTCTCGGTTGTCATATATCCTAAACTCTGTGTGTTTGTACTTTATCTGTAGACTTTTTTTTTGAGTCATTTTTGAGGCTGTGCATTCTTGACAGGCTGAAAACTATGTTTATATAGTTGCAAAGTTTGAAACGTCTAGATTTTCGTGGTGTTGCCTTTTACTAGTTCAGCTCAGAGAACAACAAATTTATTATGTGCTTATTTAACTCTAGACTGAAGCGAGAAGAAATAGAAGTCTAATGCCTCACATCTCGGCAAACTGTTTTGGTCGCAAAATGGTAGAAAGGTCCCCAGTTCATAATCAAATACCACTTTTCTCATAATTCTCATGGTTTGCCAATATTGGGCTGTCCCTTTCGAAAAACGGGAAGCAAGGAGGAATATCACATGTTTCAACTACAGGCACAGATGAGTCATGTAAATGTTACACTGCTACCTAATGAGGGACAGTAGCTTGTCTGAACGTTAATTTACTTTAAGATATTGATTACAAAATATTTAATGTAGTACCCTCAGTTGATTGATGTCGCTACCCCCCCTACCTCCAAACGTTTTGAGAAAGTTTGTAACTTACTACTGGCAGAAAATTCTTAGTTATAAGAAACCCTGGTTTATTCCTGGGGCTCCGTCACTAAAAATAATCAGTACCTGTGTTTATTTCGAACAAGAGGTAACAACCTTTCAGTTCACAGGCCATGCTGTATTTTAAGAAATGTTAACTATTTAGTGTGAATTTAACATAAAATCTTCTACAAAACATGGATTTATTTTCACTTGGTCAAGTTGAGATCTTAGGATATGAAGTTTGCAAGTTGGCATCAACTTGCTCTCTGCAATTAAGAGATTTAAAGACGATTTCATTCCCTGATTTCAAATGTGCGAAAACTTTCAAAAGCAATTTGAGTTCAACAGATCAAATTGTAACTTCAACAAAAATCTATGCACAAATAGAAAAAGTCTTATAAGTATATATTTAATTGTTTTAGTCTTAGTTACTTTAAAGTGGTATTTGAAGAACCGAAAAAGTGAACATCTGATCTGGCTGATGTCAGATGTGGCCCACTAAATGGAAAGCACTTGGGCATTTTATGTTTTGCCTGTAAAAAGTCTCTTATGCTTGATGTCACTTAAGGCAAAAGTTCACTTTTGTAACGCACATCAGTAATAATTTTACCTGTTTACGCTCTTAAAGTGTCATCATACCCACGATGATATGTGGAAACATTAGTTTTGGTAGTGCTTACTTAAACTGCTTCAATGTGGATTCATTGGCAAATAAATAGATCTGACTACGTTCAAAGTAATAAAAGATGTGAGAAAAATGGCCAGAGGGCAACAACTCATCCCCACCCCCATAGATTAAGCAATATAAACATGTTCAGAAATAAACAAACAAAAATGAAATATACCATTCTTCATGATACAATGACCGTAAATCAGGTGGAAGCAATAGCATCAGTATAAGAGAACCCTCACCCAACAAAAGAAAGATCATGAGTAATCCAATCAGTCTTGTTGCGTACTGCTCCGATATGGTGAGACGTCTTAAATTGTACAGAGACTGCTGACGTTTATAGAACTGTTCCAAATAAAAGGCAGTCATGGCAGTATTAATCATACGACCTTACGTCTCGATAAGGAACTGTGTACCAACAAAGAAAAAGTGAAAAACTATTAGGAATTGTCTAATAGGACTCGATTCAAAACCTAATAAGAAACGTAAAATCATGGCTTGACAGGTAACTTTATAAACTATCCATTTAGGTTCCAAAGAGAGATTTTGACAACACTGTCAAAAAAAATAACTGCTGAATGATATTTTAAAACAAAAGAGCTAGGACATAATTCTAATAAATGCAATGAAACAACAAATAGAAGGATTTGGAAGAGCATGTGATAAGAATCTCCCGGGAAATTCTGAACTTGAGGGGAAGTGTTTTAAGAAGGTGAAAATTCTTCAGTACCCTGCAGGTCTTGACAAAAGAGCCGAGTTAGGCCAAGCGTAAACATTTATTTCCCAATGAATCCACATTCAAGCAGTTTAAAAATAAACAATTAGTCGTGAGTTTAACTCTCTCTAGTGAGTACCACCAAAACCAGAAAAATCCTTTGGGCAGATTGTTTGGACACTAAAATGGACCAAAACCGTCATCGAAATGAGAAAACAGGAACCAAAGAATTGTTTAGGAAAACATTTTTGGCTTTAACTATCCTGATTACGTCAGAGCGAATTATGTTTCTAATTATTAATGATAGTAGAACAGCCTATCCCAAGAAAAGAGGGAAAACAATAGTAAAATACATGTGAAGTTAGAGGGGATCACGTCGCCTGAAAAACGCATTTTATTATTTTTTTATTTACACTTTACATCCCAGAAACACCTAGAGATGCCCTGGCTATATTTTTTGCAAGACCGTGGCTTAGTTTCTTGGAGAATGTTGACATAGTCACCTATAATGACAAATGAAACTAATTTTTATTTAAACAGATGGGGCATCGAATATAAATATCAGAAAATCCACTCCTGTGCGTAATGTGAAATTGATGCTTTCGAAATTCTCGAACTCCCACCAATCAACTACGGCGACGTTGAGAAGCATCCTCGGTGGAGAAAACTTTGCTGAGATATCCGAAAGTTGCAACAAGATTGAGTTACTTGCACGTTGTCCTATAATTTATACTTTTCCTTTCACTGTTTTGAACGTGCTTTTTATTACTTGAATGAGTTGTCTCGGCACTTCTAATTCTATTAGGCTTCTTCATATTACTTGTCAGTCTATCGTATCAAATGCCGATTTTAAATTGATAAATGTCAGAAGCATCTCTTTTATCTCTTCTATTGCTCTTTCTATTAGGATTCTTAGTATTAAATGTTGTCTATCTGATCTAAATACCATTTGCTCTTCTTCTAGTTTGTGTTCTATGTATGTTCTTAGTAGTTTTTCCAATATTCTTATATATATAGTCTTAATGTGGTTTGGGCTAGACATATCTTCCTTCTTATGTATTGGTATAATTAAGTTGATTTTTCAATCTCTGTTTCTATGCTTTTTAATATTTCCCATAGCCGCTCTTCCCATCTTCTCCCAGACGTTTTATCATTTCCGGTGCTATTTCATCCTCCTTACTTGTTTTTATTTGTTTTATCGCTTCCTGTAGTTCTTCTTTTGGGGTTTCTCGTACTTTTGTTGTTCTTCCTTTCCTCGTTTTCATCTCTTGTTGCTATTCCGAATTTCTCTCCATAAAACTCTTTCCAAGTTTCCAATATTTCCTTGGTTTCCACTTTCAGTTCCTTATTCTTGTTTTTTCTTGCTTTTATTTCTTTATTTTTCGTCCCTCTATCTTTTCACTGTTGTCCAAAACTATCTACTTTATATTTATCGTTGATTTCCTGTCCAAACTCCTTCCAGCTTTTCTTTTTCACATTTCTAACTGCTTGTTTTACTTTCTTACTTTTCTTGTGATTTCTTCCATGTCCCTTTCTTTTCGTTCTTTCTAAGTGTTTATTAATTCTTCTTCTTCCACATACTTTTACCGTGCTTAGGATAGTTTCTTTGAAGGCTGTCCATTTGGATGAATTGGTCCAAATGATGAATTTTACATTAGATATTTTGGTGCATTGCAGAAAGTGTTGTACAAAGAATCCAAGTGAGTCTAAATAGTAGGTTTATTTACCGGGATCCAAATACAATTTAAATTACTGGCTTGGGGGCCTCGGTGGAGGGTAATGATGTTGAAACAAAAAGGTCGGATATTTTTAAATGTTTTTGTATTGTTAACCTTGCAGAAGTAGGAGGGCCTAATCACCCCCTAAACTTCAATTTTCAGCCTAGATGAGTTGTCACCCTCCACTGATCTTTAACTTTGTCTAGTCGTAGGCTCCCAAATTTCTTTAAGATCTTCAACTTTAATTAGTTGACTTTACCTTCGTCTGGATGCAACCGTTTTACCTTTCTTTCGTTGACGTGGAGGTTGGAAAAGATATTGCAACCCTCGGAACTGTAAGGATCCAGGCGCGCCGTTGTTATGCGTACAGAGCATTTATTTTCAACCGCTCTAAACGTTGCCGCGTCCAATTTATTCGGAGTGATAAATTGCCAGCAAATTAGATTAGTAACTCCCTGTCTGCTCGCGGGAGTCGTGTGCGAAATTGGCAGGCGAAAACAAGCGTCCTGTGCCAAAGTCTCTCGCCCGTTTGTCGCGGCTCTTTTTGCTTTTGTAACAAATTCGGCCGCAGGTGTACGCATCTGCTTGTTCTTCATCTCCCAGGTTAATTGGCAAAGAAGGAATTGCGCCTTATTCATGGCTGGCCGAATTCTCGTCAAGCCCTGCGAAGGCAGTCTCGCTTACGACGAGATAAACGTCGTAAATCAAAAGTTTGTGTTTGCGCCCGCTGCTGCGTTTCATTGCCAGTGAGATGACTCACCGTTTGGCACTCTGGCGACGGTTAATAGTGGTAGTTGGGCTTTTCTTAAAAATACAGGCTTGGTGGCCGCGTCGCCGTCGCTTCGCGACTATTTTTGCGCTTTTAACTCGAAAGACGCACCCGCCGCTGTATAATTGGTAAATGGGTCTGTTATTATTAGGCACATTAGAAATGATTAAAAACAAACCGCCTAATATTAGATATCCTGTTGGAGCGGTTCCAGAACTATGTTTTCTCAAAGGAAGCTTCCTATGGAGAGGAAGCGTGCGCATTTAAAATTAGTCGGCGCCCCATTCAGCGGGAAGCCGCGCCGTCGTACGACGCCCGTTCTCACGCCGCTGCCTTGCAGGTCGCTGCTGATGCGCGAGGCGGCGCTTCAGAAGAGGCGCCAGGCCGCCGAGGAGCTGCTGCAGTGGCACCAGCGGCTCGTCGAGGAGGAGGCCAAGATCGCGGAGCTCGAGAAGGTGGCCAGCGCGATCGTCAGCCAGGTGCCCGCTACGGCCGGGATGGTCTCCGACGAGCCGGCCGCCGAGAGGCACCAGTTCAAGGGGTCGCAGCTGAACCTGCTGTGGCACAACATGACGGGCCGGGAGGAGAGTCGTTTCAACGACAACGCCACCTACTCCATGTCGAGTCTGTCGCTGGAGCGGTTCTGCAGGGACGCCCGCAGGTACTCCTTGGGCCAGAAGGCGGCGAGGTATAGCGACAGCGACAGCAGCAGTATTATCAGGACGGACATAGGCGCGTCCGTTTTGGAGGGCAAGTACAAGCCGAAGGGCAGCCACGGCGAAAAGGTAAAGAAACGCAGAAGCAAGAGTTCGCGCTTGAGTGACGCTCCGAGCCAAACGATTGTGAAGACTTCAAGAAGCAAAGACAGCCAGATTTCGGACTACACGTCCGATTTCGAGTCCGCCAATAACGAAGTTACCTTGTCCGATGAAGAGGAAATCGCAACAATAGCGGAAAAGTCGAGGTACACCAACAACAAAATTGTTGAGGTAGTTAACGGTAGTTCCCCACAACGAGATATCAAAAACACTAATGAAACTACACCATCCAAAATTATTCAGCTGGAAATCGTAGACCGCGATGCAACAAGCAAAGATGTATCATCAGATATAGTAGATGATGACTGGAATAACTGTGCAAGCGAAGACGCAAAGATCGCCCAACAAGATGAGGCGCCAACTACTCTAACAGCAAACGACTCTCAGTTATCTCTGACATCAAATAAATCTCCACCAATAGTCGATGATGAAAGTTGCGCCGTTGTGAAATTGGAAGAGTCCCAACCTTCATGTGTTGTTACAGAAGAAAGCGCTGTACAACCGAGCAACAAAATAGAAGAGCCGCTAAACAGTACAACAAATGAGCTGGTTACTCAACTTAATGAGACTACACACCAAGATCAACTTCCTTCTGAAAGTTTGCAAACAACAAATGAACGTCAAACCCAAGAAAAATCGCCAACCGAAAAAACCCATTCGTCTATTCCTCGCGAAGCAAGTACTGAAGATCTTTCACCGACAACAAGCAAAAATGTCGAAGTGGAAATCGTTAGCGAAGTAAATGAGGACTCCTTGATAATTGAAGAAATTAAGTGCAGCAATAAAGAAACTGAAGACCAATCAGAAGTATTGATAAGTGAAGAAATTAAGTACAGCATTAAAGAAACTGAAGACCAATCAGAAGTATTAGCAGAAAAAATAAGCGAGATAAGCGAAATTAAAACAGTTGACGAGGAAGCTATTTTGAGTGAATCAAACCAAACCGACAATGATAAGTTGAATATCGATAGTACAGAAGATGTCGACGATAAATCTAAATCTAATTCATCAGTGAACTGCGGGTATATAAATGAAGAAGCAAAACGGAGCATTACCGTGGAGGTTGAGTCTGGCGAGAGGAGACAGGATACAACCAATAAGACTGATGAGAAGATCGTCGATGTCAAGAAACGGGTGTCGGAAATCCTCGCCGACGCCAACATTCCCAGCCCTCGAGGCGATAAAAGTCCGAGAGTGCAGGATCTATACGTCACCGCTTACGACGTCTTGCCAGAACAGTCCCCGGAGTCAGGTTTGTATCAATCTGCTCGAAATTTCCGCAGCTGAAGTGCGCTGTTTTAGGATCGCCCACGGACGAACGAGAGCCTCCCTTCCCGCCTGTACCCAAGCTGTATGGGAGCGATGAAGTAGAGGAATTGCTAAAGAAGCAGCTAGAGATAGAGCAAGAGGTAAGTTTACTGCTTTCATTGTATAATTACCAAAATTCTGAATTTTTTATTTTCGTGATATTTAAAAAAAGTTTCTGATCGAGGAATGGTTAAAAAGTACTTTCCTAGTGGATGGCATACTCACTAAAAACAATTACGCATCTGCATTCAATTTGAACAATGGATAATAATGAGGACATTTCTCCATTTAGAAATATATGGACGCTTTTACCTTCTGTTCACAGACTATACTCTTATGTGGGGTATAAAGCTTCACCATTATTATTATTGGTCAATCAATGAAAAATATTTCCCCAAGCGTTCACAAAGGCAATGAAAAATCAAAAAATTATCAATAAGCTAGGCTACAATAACCACATCATGTGTAAGTCTTCTCATACCCAAGACAAATGTCAAAAGTTAAAATGTGAAAAATACCATCTACTTATAAAATTTCATGGAATCAAAAGGAACAAACTGAACAATTGAAAGTGCTAGGAAGTGAAACAAGTGAAGGTGTGACGGTATTAGCCATCCAAAGTTCTGTATATTCTGTAATCAACTACTGCTCCTGCATGCAAGCCCAGAAAGATTGGATGAGAAAGTTATTTTCTTATTGAATTTCCTCCTAGAGCAGCATTTTCGGAAAACACGTGATAGTTTTGCAGAAATAAAACAAACAAAATCTCCCAGTGAATTCTTATGAGTCAAGGACTGGCATGGTTGAAAAGCCTCGTGAATTTTTTTACCACGACTTGCAGCAGAGCAATCTGATTTATTGTTGTCAAAACAATATTTTAAGGCATCTTCTATTAATGTTTAGTTACACAAGTAATCGTCTAGTAACAGTGGAATGAGAGAGTAAAAAATTTGTTTTGTTCTCATTAAATAGGGTAGAACCTTGAAGCATAGTCTGATCATTAGCACTATTTTAAGTGGTACATTTTTAATGATGTTCTCTTTTCATAGATAAAGGAAATCCAACAGCAGCAGCAAAAGGAGCACATACCATACTTATACGTAAGGGAAATTCCGAACAAGCCTCCGCCGCCCTACACGCCCCCAGCTACAACTCCGGCCCCGGTGACAGGAAGTATTCTACCGGCTAGTGAGAAACAAGTGGATGCAATAACGGCGACAGCAGCGCACGTCCTTCACGCAGCCTATCTGGACAAGAACTTGTCCGACGCCACCCTGTCAGTGGAGCACATAAATGAACTGCAGGTGGATAAAAGCTGCTGTGAATTCGTGTTCGACCTTTGCAAGGAAGCTGCCGTTGAACACTACCAGCAGTTTGAGACAGAAACTGGCCCAACGTGGATGCATCTGTCCAAAATATGCAGGCTCGCGATGGGGAAGCCCCTAGACAGGAGCGGGCTGGAGCAGCTGGCGCATACCAAAGTGCGGCAGTGGCTAGGCTATGAGACCGTAAAAGCAGCCGAGAACCTGAAGCGGAAGTGGAGTGGGAAGAAGCGCGACCATGTGGACGAGCTGCTCGTGGTGGAGTGTCAGGCAGAAGAAGCGGACTGGACCCACTATGACCGGGACGAGCTTGTTGTCAAGGATGAGCTCATTAGGAACATCATGAACATGTTGCTCAGCGAGACGGCGCAAGTTTTTAATGGTATTTTTGAGAAGAAAAACGTGTTAAGCAACAAGATTTGAAAGACGTAGAATGATGTATTAGATGTTATGTTCGTATGCTTAGTGTCGATCGATTAGATTTAAGAGACCATTGTGTGATAATTTACGAAATGTCACCACCAGTTCGTCATGTTTCCCCTGCTAAATGTTGCCATGTTAAATTTATATTTTTATACTTGTTTTTTTTTTTGAGTAAAGTCAAAGCACATACTCTTCCTTTTTCCATTTTTTTTTACAAATAGTGACATTCCCCCAAAACTTGCGTCACCACAATTGCATGAAATGTAGTGCTCTTGATTTGTATGAAATCATCATCGCAGCTATAGTTTGTAAAGCTTTTCTTCAGTCAATACAATTTATATGGAGATTCAGGAACAAATCAACTGATTAAAGGTTTTTAATGATCAGAGAAATGAGGATCTTCGGGCGTCTTTTTTGATGTCATTGTATGGGCAACAGATTGACAGATAGATTCACAAGTCCCATTTGTATACTACTAAGAAATCCAGCAAGCTACACTGGCTACTATAGAGAATGCAAGTGTTACGAACTTTCTGTAGCAATCATTACTATTGTTGCCCTCCAACAATTGTGCCAGTCACGAATTCAGTCTCACTGGTGCATCGCTGTAATGGGCGATGACGTTATGTTGACATTACGAAATATATAGCAATGATTGTTCGTGTACTTCCGCGTGGCCCCGAATGCGGTACTCTGGCAACCAATGCTTCTTACACGGCCGGGGACTGGGACCTCCACATTGTGCTTTAAAGATATTTGATTAAATAATCATTACAAAGGACCAAGCACTTCATGTAATAAAACAAAATTCAATTACAATCTACAATTTGTTTCTTGAGAATACATCGCAGAACTCATATTCCAACAATAAGGTTATGTATACAATTAATTGTTCAGAATTAACTGAAAACTACAAGCTATAGAAATATTTCACTCTATGGCCAGGACGGGGGCTCGCCCGGCTTCAGCTTCCGCCCGTACAGAGCGCTTTTGTCCCTGAAGAGGACCATCCTCTCGGTCTCCTTCCGATCCAAGAACTTGCCGATGCCGAAGCCGATCAGAGGAAGTACGCCCATAATTGCGCCCTTCGGTAGCGTCATCACGAGGGCTGCTGCAGCTGGGCCTGCTTGTATCTCTGCGTGTACGAGTAGTCCGCGTATATCGTGCCCGCTACAAAGGCAGGAAGCAATGTTACGATTGCGTACCGATTGATCAACCTTCCCAGCTTCAGTGGCATTAACCTACAACATTAAAGGACTCAAACCCAATTTCGGGTGTTTGCACAAATTCCAACTTACAAGTGTAAGTTACACTTCACTGGATGCAGATTATTACATAACCTTTCTTTTGGGGTTTTCTATTGACGTAACATACAGTAGATCGGTTTACTTTATAATTGCAAAAAATTGTCCGTATAAATAAGTGTAAAGAAAATGTTTTAATCTTAAATTTACTTTACATTAAGATAATTTCTTAAAATTTCAAATTTAGATTATTATATTAAACAAAAAAGAAATATTGACTATCTATAATTATTAATTCAATGAACAAATCGACTTCTTTTTGAGATGCTTTGTATATCTCAACAATGCTGCCAATAACGTATACGTTGTTTGACATGCTATTAACCTTGTAATCGCATAAACAAATACGTTTGTTATGGCTATGAATAACGAATATTGCTCGAAGCTTCTGCCTCCGGGGAAAGAACTAGTGCGGCCTGCGTGCAAGAAATGCGGCTACGCGGGGCACCTCACTTACCAATGCAGGAACTTCATCAAGGTGGACCCTAATAAAGAAATCCTGTTGGACGTTAGCAGCACCAGCAGCGAGAGCGACCAGGATTATCTCACACCTTTAACCGAGTTGCGGGAGATGGAACTCAAAGAGAAACTGAAGCAAACGAAACACAAACGCAAGAAGAAGAAGGAGCGATCCAAAAAAGGCAAGCGACGAAGGAGGTCGCCGTCGCCGTCTTCGGTGTCATCCAATGAAGATGATGAACATAGCGACAGACGGTCACACAGTAGAAGCAGCAACGGCAACGAAAGAAGAAGAAAAAGCGAAGATAGAGAGAGCAAAAAGTACTCCAAGGAAAAGAAGCACAAAAAACACAACAAGCGATCAAGACGGTCATCGTCTAGTTCATCTCGCTCTAGTTGATGGATTAAAATGCACTTGGGAAGTACAATTGTTTAATATATTGTGCCTTAAAATGTAACAGGATGCTTTTCAGTTTCTATAATTGAATTACTACATTAATTTTCTTGTGCGGAAGACTGTAAATGTAATGTAATTTTGAAATTTTTTTTAGTTACTTTAATATATGATGAAATTTAGATAATAAGTAATAAGTTACTATGAATAATAAACCATTTTCTGTTTGAAAAGTATTTTGACTGTTTACAGGCGTTTTCAATTATGACGCGTACTATATATAACTAGTGACTTTTATTGATCAGAGGATGGTAATAGAAACACTAGATTGTTTAACAAATGTCAAATTCCTTTACCAAACGTCATCCGCTCATTGTTAATGGATTAGTAATCTTATTCTTACAAATACATTAATTAGTTAAAGCCAAAATGGTAGACGAAAATCGAATTAAGCAGTGGCTTTCGAACGTAAGCGATAATTCTTGTAATAGTAGTATTGTTTATGAGCAATTTTTTAGTATCACAACCCCGAGGTGGCTTTTAGAGACATAGCAAGTGTGACCAATCATTACCAAGGGCTGCATGCCCAGCAAGAGACTTACAGTACGCCATTGACTTCCACTATGAGGCCCTTTAATTTAAATTGTTATTGTAGCATTCAACGATGGCACTCCACGAGAGCTAGTTAATTTAAATGGCACTATACCCGTGAGATATAAAGGATCCGTGTACAACATCCCAATATGCATATGGCTGATGGATACACATCCAAAGAATGCTCCGATTTGTTATGTCAAACCCACGATGGATATGTCGATTAAAGTGTCCATGTACGTAGACCAAAACGGGAAAATCTATTTGCCTTACCTTCACGACTGGATACCTGTAAGTATTGAGATGCATAATCTGTAAATATCTAACAATTGCTTTTAGAATTCGTCGGATTTGCTTGGGCTTATTCAAGTGATGATCGTTACTTTTGGAGAACAACCGCCTGTGTTTTCTCGCCCCAGAGATGCTCCATACCCACGTAAGCTTAAATTTAAAGTTTACATTTTTTTTCTAATGAAAACATTTTAGCATATATGCCACAACCTGGTGGGGGCAGCGGCAGTCCGTACATGCCTTTTCCAACCCCTTACCCATCAACCAGTGGTTATGGAGCTTATCCTCCGTATCCACCTACTAGCTCAGCCTTTTCCCATTTCCCCTCTTACTCGCCATCTTATCCTCCTTATCCCACACCGAACTTTGATGGTTCCACTCCTTCAATAGCACCTACTGGCGGGTGCACTGGTACCATTAAAGAGGAGCACATCAAGGAATCTCTGCTCACAGCGATCGAGGAGAAGCTGATGAGGCGCATGAAGGAGCAGTTCCAGCAAAGCCAGGCAGAGTTAGAAACACTACGCAGGACACAGGAGGAGCTAAAGCAGGGAAAGGCAAAACTGGATGCCATTCTCAGTAGGTTGGAGAAGGAGGAGGTGGGTGAAAATTGTTTTCTGGTGGATTCTTGCAGTTTGCTTGTTTGGTTTCTAGAACGACCTCGACAAGAATATCATGTTGCTGCAAGATAAGGAGCAGGAGCTGGACAAGGCCATAGAGCGACTGAGCAATCAAGATCCCATAGATGTAGACGATGCCGTAACCACAACTGCTCCGTTATACAAGCAGTGAGTATTGGGAGCCAACAAGGGAGTGAATGCAAAGAAAGTGTTGTTGAAGGTTGCTGAACGCTTTTGCGGAGGAAGCTGCTCTGGAGGATGCAATTTATTACATGGGTGAGGCGCTGCGGTGCAGCGTGATTGACTTGGACGTGTTCCTGCGCCAGGTGAGGACGTTGTCTCGGAAGCAGTTTATGCTGCGAGCGCTCATGCAGAAGTGCAGACAGAAGGCTGGCCTTGCGGTGTAAGGAGGGGTTTATCGCTGCTTGTTGCTGACCGTTAACATCGGATACTAGAGCATTTATGCTGAAGCTCTGCAGGCAGGTGCTCGCCTTTGCTGTGCGAGGCTGAGGCAAGCACTTGAGCTGTGGACCATCACAGGGAGATGATTATTCACATTATATTTTAGTAGTTTGTATGTTATGAGTTTTTATTGTATTATAATAAAGATGTCTTAAGGAAGATTTTGATCTTTGCTTGGGGCAAAATTTATAAAGTAGCTAATGGTGTGAGAGCCTAGCACCGATTGATTTTTCAAAAGAACAATCGGCATTGAATGTACAGTAGATATGCTTCCACATAAATGTCACTGTACAATTAAAAATATGTTGCTGTGTATAATTTTCACATTCAAAATTATACATGCGCAGTTTCACACCAAGATATCATCTGTACGATGTCTTGTTATATTTACCCTAAATATTTGCACACTTGATATGGAGTGTGTGGTTTTGCATTGGGACTACATTAACTGCAAGAGGTTTTATGACATAAGTTAAGAAATGTCTCTATTCCTATATTGCTTCAATTTGTGTCCATAAATGGAGCCCAAGCTATCTTGTTCTTTTGTTTTTCTGAATTAGGAGAACAAGAGAGTAGCAACTCGCTACCATCGCTAAATTAACTTTCAGCAATGGTGGGGTGGAAGGGATAGAAATCAGACTGCATAGAGCTTCTATAAAACTGAATATAATTTAGATTCAACTATGTGTACAATATAACATGTAGTATATCTTACAGTCCGGCTGATAGACAAAATATGTACAAATAACATTAAGTGGTGCTGTACAGTGGGCGATTGCACGCTCGGTTAATCTTATATACACAGTGATGCGCTAACGAAGGACGAACGAAAAGACTGGGTGGGAGTTGCGGCTCAATCAGAAACGTGTTCATTCTTCAAAGTTTATTATAATATTTATATCATGTAACATGAAACAAACAAATGGCTCGTGCACGGATTGCTCACTCAATATAAAAAACGCCATAACACATGCACCTATTAAAACATTTACAATCATATAAAAAAATAAAATATATAATATCTAAAAATCTATAGATTCATAAAATCTCTAAGAAATTTTAAAACGATCGATTACCGTTTGCTTTAAAAATTGCGACTAAAAAATAAAGAACTGTACAATTAATAAAATTAATGGCTCTCACAACAAGTAATAAGGACGATTGCACGCCAAGCCATTTGTTCTGTACAATATCTGGATGAAATCTATAACGAGTCTAGCTATCAAAAATCGTCAACACGTGTTAATAATCATTTTAAATGAAATATATAAATTATTAGTTCTATGCTTCATTATTCACAAATACCATAACTTACAATATGTACAAAAATATGAATACAAGTATGCGGCTATAATTGACCTTTGTACACTGAAGTCGACAACATACACGATGCGCTTCCACGCTCGCTTGCCCGCTCGCACTACATCATCATATATCCTATCGAACATATACACTAAAGACAACTTAACAATGTGAGCTAAAACAGGTGATGAGAGATTAATTTATTACGTTAACGGCCGTTATCGTCCATCATCTTCATCATCATAGTCATTGTTGATGTGAGTGCAACTGTACAAGTCTGATCACTGGTCACATACATATATGTATATATCTATATTACAAATTGAGAGTACGCTAAGTTATACATTTTATCATCTAACTTCACAGTCTCTGTTTGCGGGCAAGGAAGGAGGAGAGGAGCATGCAGGTTCGGGTGGTTTGGGAGGCGGGAGCGAGGGTGGAGGTGCTGGAGGAGGAGAGGGCACCTTGGCGCCCTCTTCCCCTATGGAATTCACACCACAGAACTCTTCTGTCTTCATCACGTAGCCCGAGCCCTGCTGGCACCGGGCCAGCTTCAGTTTTATAGGTGTTACTTTGGTCGGACGCACCGTGCAAACAGTCGATGAGCCACCGTTAGGTGCTACATCCTTCGAAAGGTCCACTACTGGAGTAGCTACCATTTTAATATCCACTTTATTGTCACTACTAGCACTGTTACTCGTCCGTTCCCTGTCGGCTTTTCTACCGAATCGTATAATCAGCCTGGTAGGGTTAGTACCTTCGTTCGATATGATTTGTACTTGTTCCGTTTTCCTCTTGCGGTGCTTACTGCTCTTGTCTTTCTTTTTCTTTTTCGCTTCGCCGAAGTCTGCCATCACCATTTTACGGAACTTCATGCTCTCCCGCTTCAAGTCCTCCACACTGGGCTGCGCTATAGTGGCCAGCCGCTTCTTAGGTGGCCGAATACGGTCCCGCCGATCATCCAAACGTCCTCCAGCACCCACGATACTATTTCCGCCGATCTTAATCTTCAACTTGGGCGTTGAAGTCTGCAAAGGCTTGCAAACAGGTCTCACCCTCCGCTTGCTCCCCATAATACAGTCATTGCTGCCTGTAGAGCCAATGCTGCGCCGCCTTTCAGGCATACTATCATCATCTAAGCGCAAATCTAGCTGTCGCAGCTCTCTAGATAAAGCACCAGGTCTGGCTTTGCTCTCCTTGCGAATTTTGGTTTCCAAAACATCATCGGCTCCCGTCCTGTAGTCCCTATAGTCATCCCTCGTAGGAATACTCGTCATGGATGCTACAGCCTTAGGTATTGTAATAATAGTACGGTTAATAGGCGGCGCCGCAGGTGCAGCCGCAATACCAGGGACGTTTGTGGACTCGTCCATATTCATGTCCTGCGTCCAGTACTGCCGTAACAATTCCTTTTTGCGCATGCGCCTCAGATTCGAGGTCCCTGAGTTCATGCTGATAGGAACATTCGTCATGGCACTGCTCGAGCCGGAGCTGGCGGAAATATTTGAGGCGGTGGTGGAATCGACGGCAGCGGGTGGTAGGGGGGCGACCGAAGAGGTGTAGTTTGCGATGGGTCCCTTAATCTTGACCTTGAGTTGATTCCTGGAATCTGAAAGAGACACCTTGATGTTGTTGGCGATTTCCGGTGGCGGCGGTTCGCTGTCCGGCTTCTTGCTGCACGCAGTCAGAGCCGAATGCAGCTCCTTCTCGAAATCTTCGTCGATATCCTCGTGCACCTGGGACTCGCCCACGGTGCCGCTCGCGAACGCGCCGAGCAGGTTCGCCTCACTGTACGACTGGGACTCGAAGCTGTTGTAGGTGCGCATGTCCACGGGGCCAGGCAGCACCGGCTGCACGATGTCGGGGAACTGCGGCGCCTCGTTCGTGACTGCGGGCGAGCTGGCTTTGTCCTCGCCGATGGGTGTCGGCGGCCTGAGGTCGCGCAGGTCGTTGTAGGCCTTCCCCTTGTGGGGCGACTGGGTGGAAAACTTCGGCGACTGCGGGCTGTCGCGCGCATCTAGCTTGCGGTCGTGCAGGTCGGCGGACTTGCGGCGTTCGCGCATCGCCTTCAGGTCGGCCATGTTGTCGCTGGAGATATCGTCGTCGAAGTCCAGGTCGTACACGGTGCCCACCAGCTTATTGTGGATCGTGTTGGCGCCTCCGAAGTCGTAGTCGTGCTGCGAGTGCCCTCCTCGACCGCGTCCTCTTCCTCTGCCTGATGAAAGACAAAAAAATCATCTCATCGTCATGACAAAACAAATACTTGTTTGTGACAATTTGAAACAATGACAGGTGGATGGTTAAGATCTTGTTATGAAGAATATATAAAAACTTTATTAGAGATAACCCCCCCCCCCTTTTCAATTGTAGTTTTCAACAGAATCATATTACCATATTCAATTTAGTAGACTTCAATAAATTACTCAAAACAGTTAAGGCTTCTAGTATAGAGAAAACTTCAATTGAGCATCTATCCCTAAACTACAGGAAAATGAATGATAGGAAATTATTGATGTACAATGTCTAAGACTAAAGGGTTTTTGATGTCACATTTTCAATGTGGTTATTAGTAAGCTGATCTGACGATAGATGGTAGTTCAATGCGACAGCTACTTTACATTGGAAATGTGATAACAAAAAACATTTTTCAATTACCTCGACCTCTTGTCTGCGACTGGCCCCTCGAGGACCCCCGTCCGGCTGACCTTTTGTCACCTCGACCCCTACCAGACCCACTTCCTTTGGCCGCCTCCTGCTTGGGACTCTTCCCGGGACTCTTGTTGGGCGACTTATTCTGTTGCTGTGATATAAAGCGCGCGGACGTGCGCGTCGGCTTGCTTGGCGACTTCTTGCCGACAGAACTGTTGGATTTGTGCGATGGGGTCGGCGACGGTTCGATGTGATTAACGGTGGGGGTGGAGTTGCTCGGTGTGGGCGAAGGGCCTGGCAGCGCGACGCTCGGAGATGGCTGCTGAGGCACTATGGGTGATGGTTCGGGCAGTACATTCACTAACGGTTCCTCCTTGTCGGCCACCTCCTTTGGCGTTATCGGCGGCAGGTTGACCATAGCAGCGGTGAGGGCCATGTTGTGCTGTGAAGAGGTAAACGCTGCGGTGCAGGCCGACGAGAACCTCATGTTGTCCTCGACGGGCTTCGTTAAAGGCGGTATCACAGAATGTGGAGCAGGGAACGCTGCTCCAAAAGCAGGGGGAAACATCGCTGCGCCGGGAGACGGGAATGGGATTTGAGTATTAATGTTTGGAGGTGGAAACAGACTGACGGGGCCCACGAACTGGGATTCCGAATGCGGGTACGGCTCCAGAGAGTTGGGTGGAAAGGGCGGTATGCTCTGATGCAACACCCCGAACGGCATTTCCAGGTTCGGGTGGTTCATCAGCATCACGTCTGGTCTTTTCATCAGTTCGTCTTCGACCTCGTTCCTGCGCGAGCACGAGCTGGAAGTCGACGCCGCCGAACTGGAGGAGGAACGCCGCGTGGGCATCACTTGACTGTCGGCCCATTTTGCCTGTGGATGCATGTCTGCATAGGGCGAAGGGCTCGGCATGCAATCCATCGACGATTGCTCAAGATAAGGTGTTTGAGATATCCTCCGATCATGAATCGAGGGCGAATGATTCTTGTGCAGTTCTTCTTGGACCCGCAGATCCAGCTGTGACGCTAATATCTGATGATGGTGAATGTTATAAGATGGTTGCGATTGTGGCACGTTGTTGTAGGTTTGGATGCTCGATTCAATTTCGGAATAGTTTTCGCTCGGAGGCACCCACCGCTCATCGGCTTGTGCACTGGTGCTGTGGTCTAATTCGCCATGAGGCTGCTGCAAACTCGTTTTGTCATTTTCTAGTGGAATATCGCTCTCGTTGATGGCGTACTTGTCATATTCTTGATGCTTCTCTGGTTCTTCCAACGATTTTGGAATGTTTGTAATGTCAACTCGCATTTCCAGGTTTATTTGCGACGGTTCCAGCATCTTGTCTTCCTTGTGAACATCGGCCACGTCGTTCGGAACGATCTGTTCCATTTCTATCCGGTCGTTATCGTTCTTCGTACTGGACGCTATGCTGACCGAATCGTCCACATCATAAGACGTAGACTTTTTCGACAGTTCCATGCGCAGCTTCTCCACCAAATTCAACGTTTCCCGCGCGCTGTCCTCTTTCGAATCTTCCTTAAACAAGGCTATGCTGCTGAAGGAAAATGATAAAGGGCCCTTCATGATTTCTTCATCTTTAGAGATGCCGAAGCCGTCGTCCAAAATGTCGAAGTCGAGCAAGTCCGAGTCCTTGTTCACGTGAGGCGGAGAAAATATGGAGCGCCCTTGTGCTTGTTTCCTCTCTTCTTGTGCGACCGCTATACCCTCCACCTGTTTATTATTGCTTGTCGCTTCGTTGACTAGCGCGCTTTTCGGCGCCTCCGCCTTCGCTTTCTGATTTTCATCTAAAACGCTCGGTTTAACCGGCTCTTCTTCTTGAGCCTTCTTTGGCTTCTTGTCAACGACTGGCAATTTCATTGCAAAAAGATCCTCAACGTTCTGACTGTTATTTGGCGACTTTTTAGTCTTCTCCTCTTGCTTGTCCTGCTTTGCAATAGGAGGTTCCTTATTCTCCTTCACTGGGCTCTTGGAATGTTTTTCTGACTGTGACTTCATGCTCTTCTCTGGAGATCTGCGCTTCTCTAGGGACTTGGAAACTTTCTCTGGAGACTTGGAAGGTTTTTCCGGAGACTTAGAATGTTTCTCTGGGGACTTCGATTGCTTTTCTGGGGATTTCAGGTGCTTTTCTGGCGATTTGAGATGCTTCTCTGGCGACTTTATGTATTTTTCCGGGGATTTCAAATGTTTCTCTGGAGACCGCAAGTGTTTCTCGGGCGGTTTTTGATGTTTCTCCAGTAAATTCGCGCAATCATCTGATGTCTGGGTTGGTTGCGGCTCGGGCGACTTTAATCTCTCCTCGCTTGTTTTCACCTTCTCCCGTTTCAGATCCAGCAGGCGATCGAGGCTGCATTTGCTCTTGTTGTTGGACGTTTCCCGTCCCGCCTTCCGTTCCAAGATCTCGCGCTCCAAATTACGAACCTCCTGTTGCTCCGGCTTCTCGCCTAGCTTCTTGTCTTCTTTCCGGACCTCAGGTAGTACGTCACGGGGCTGGGCGACCTCTTCCTGAGCCTGTTCTGCCACTTCATCTCCCGATTTTCCCTTTCGATCTTGTTCTCTTTCCAGTGGCTTACCACGAGCATTATCTCCAGGCCGGACATGAGGATCTCCGTTGCCTGGACGCGTTCGTCCTTTCGCCGGCCGCCCTCGCCCGTTCCCTCGCACTCTGGGCGGTTCCTCTCTTTCAGCAGGCACCGCAGGTTTTTTGTGATCAGAAATTCGCCGAGCGCCGGGCTTTGCCCGCGCGACCTCTTTGTGTTTGGCTCGCGCGGGGCTGGGTGCCTGCGGCGCCTTAAGCTGCGCGACGGGCGACGGAGGTCTGCTGGAGTCGCTCGACTCGGAGGTGCTGCTGTAAACCCTGGACTTGGCTGCCTTGTCAAGAAAGGGCCAGTCCTTTGAGTTCGTCCGCTTAACCTGCTCTCGTGGCGGCGATGAAAACAGGCTCTCCGATCGCGGTTGCTGCTTGGGCGCCGGCTCGTCTTCGCTCTCCGAGCTGGAGCTGCTGGACGACATATCTGAGGAAGAACTGGAAGAGGAAGACGTGCTGGTGTTTGAGGAAGACTTACGCGACTTGGTGTCCGCAATTTTCACCGGCGACTTTGTTTTCGACTCGCATTTAGGCTTCGCGTCCGTTTCTTTCTTGGGTTTGTCCGGCAGCTCCGTCAGCGGCGCTTCCGCCTGTGGTTTGCCGAGACCACTCTTGATATGCTCGGCCGCCTTCTTGGCAGCCTGACGTTGAGGTACGTAGGACAAAATTTCGGAGTTTTCTTCCTTATCAAATTCCTTTTCGATATCAAACCCGTCACTGTGCTTGGTGTCCTTTTTCGTCGACGGTTGCTTGTTGGTAGACTCTTTTAGTTTTACTTTGGGTTTCGGTTTTGTTTTGTCTTCAAAGTTGTTCACAGTCGCCGGATGGGCGGGTTTAGCCTCCGTGTCCGGTTGCTCTTTTACCCTAGACGAGGTCGTTTTGAGGTTCTCCGAGGCTTTCTTTGCCGCTTGTCGCTGAGGTACAATGAGATCAGAAGGTACATAATCTTTCTTGTTTTCATCTTTTTTACTAGTCGAGATTTCCTTGTTGCTCTGCTTTCCAGCCTTTTTCTCCTTTTCTTTCGCTTTAGCGGGACTTCTAGAGGTAGACGGTTTTTGAGAGAATTCTTTAACTGCTGCCTTGGTGCGCAAACGATTTTGTTGCGAATCGCTCAATGCATTTTTAGCAGATGCATCGGAACTATCACTATCTGAATATATTCCTTTGACTCGTTGAGATTCTCCCGGCTTGGCCATACAAATGGGCATGAGTTCATCACTGTCCGTTTCCGACACTTCCAGCTCATGTTCCACCTGCTGCAAACGCGACCTCGAATCTTTCTTCGGCGGCCTCACGTCTTCTTCGCTGCTGGTCTCCGGGCGCTTCTTCCTATTGTTACTGTTTACGTTACGTTTAGCGACTTTCTTTTTGTTAAGTACAGGTGGCGGCGGCAAAGAGGATTGTTTCTCGTCTGCTAGGCCATTGTAATTCGAACGATTAATTTCTTTTGATTGCTCATCACTGCTGCTGCTGCTGCTAGCAGCAGACGTGCTGTTGCCGTCATATAAACTGGCACTTCTCCGCTTGCTGGAACCGTTGAAGTATAACTTTTTGTAAGGATTATCGCGGACGCCCTTTAATAGCCCATTCAATTCCGTTTTCTTTTCGTCGTATTCGTGCTGGGGCGACTTCACTCCAGCAATTCGCGCCAAAATCACGTCAAAATCTTTAGTGTGATCCTCAGCATCATTGTGGGAGTACAAGCGGTCATATATTGATGGTCCATGGTTTGCTTCGATGACCGCCTGCACAACCACCGACGGCAACGTATTGCTGCCTGAAGCCAACACTGCTGCCTGTTTATGAAAGGTTTGCTCGCGCATGCGAAAGAAAGTCCGCGACAACTTCTCTCGCCTGCTTACCATATAACACAAGTTCCGAACCCTTTCCAGGTCCTGCCGTAGCTGCACAAACATCTTCATCTTTTCCAGATCTGCCTGCTCTTGCTTATGTGAAAGCACATCGACGTCTTCAGATTTAGGCGGCAACAAAGGCTTATTGTGTCCAGCTTTACGCTTCAATTTCCAATAGTTGTAGATATACTGCAGCGCATCGCTGTCCACGTCCACGTGCACAGTGACGTCCTTAATACTGACATGCTTATCAAACTCCGCCTCTATTTCTTGCAGGCGAGCGGCGCGCGCCTGGTTCTTCTCCTCCGACGTCATATCCTTACGCTTCTTACGCTTGTTATCATCGTCGTCCGAGCCAGAGCAGATGCTCTTCTCCTTTTTACTGGTCTTACTGTGCTTTTCGCAGTAGGACCGCAACTTCACGCCGTCGTCCGCGTTCTCATCTTCGATGATCGCGCGCATTTCCAATCCGTGCTTGAACGCACACGTCACGTGATACGCCGTCTTGCAAGTCTTCACCGAGCACTGAATGCACGCACCGACGCGCTCGCGACACAGCACGCAGATCAAAGCCCACCGACTCTGCGGAATGCTCGAGATCTTGGTGATGGGCTCCATCTTCTCCACGCACCCGATGCTGACCTCGGGGATCCAGAGGGCGCACGACACGTGCGCCCACTTCTGCCCCGACCGCGTCGCCTTCATGGCGCCGCCCTTGTTCGGGCACAGCACGCAGTCGGGGCGCTGCGACAGGGCGCACGTGCCGCACAGCCACTGGCCCTCGGGGATGCGCGTGATGCCATAGCACGCCTGGTGCACGCAAATGTTGCAGCTATCACAAAACACCATCTCGTTCCCCTCCTCGGAGTCCGGCGACCGGCACACGTCACAGATAACGTTCTCATCGTACTCGATGCCCAGGCCCTCCTCGTTGCGCAGAATGGACTGGATCTTGTCCCAGCAGTTGATCTCGAGCCGCTCTATGACCCTCTCCAGCTGCTCCTCAGAGACGGGACTCAGGCCCGCGGCCGCGCGCTCCCCGTTCACCAGCCGCAGCCACGACACGTCGCACTCGTCCAGGTCGTACGAGCAGGCTGCTTCGGACTTCGCCGGCGCCGACGACAGGATGTGCTCGTCCATTCGGAAGTTCTCGTCCTTCGTAATCCGAATGTACTTGTTTTTGGGCCTACAAAAAGGCTGGCGTTAGAGTCTAGATTCACTTAGCGTAACGTTTTATAACAAAAATAGTATATATATTATATAAATAACAGTAATTAAGTAGAATTTAGAAGGATAAAAGTTTAACAATCAGACGAACCTTGGTTCAAAGTTTCACTGCCTCCTCCCTCTAGCTAATTGTATACAATGTAGGTCTTATACAGATATACAAATTCGTTGCTATAAATGTTGGCATCACAATTCACACACTCAATCAAAAACAAACAAGAATTTTCTTCGAGTGCAGAAGGGCAATCTTGTTACCTTATATAATTAAAAAAAAAAAACTAACAGAGTCCAGGCTCCCAAGGGTCAAGAGATTACAAAATGGTTGTTTCTTTTGACTATAGGCTCAAACTCCCTAACCCATCTTATAGCTATTTTATTACTGAAAACATCTTTATATAACTATTATATTATTATAAAATATTAATTAGGATTTGTTCCTAATAACTTTGACACCACACTTTTTGGCTTTCAATTTGTTCAGCTATCGTTCAAGTAAAGTTTGATCTTGTTATAGAAGAGTAACGGTAACCAATCATACATTTTCGCAACTAGGAACACATTTGAAATCTACTCTCCAACAGCATCAATTGACATCTATACAAACGAAAGGTACAAATAAGCATATGCACTCGAAGGCTTTTCTCGCCTGTGTATATATTTTTGTGACACCTAAACCCAGATTTTGAAGATAAGCGTAAGAAATTCGACCATATCCCATTTAACCGCAAGTCAATTAAACTATATAAATATTGCAAGCTTTGCTACAAATATCACATTTGGCCCATGTTGCTGTTAGCGATCAGATTCCAATCGAAATCCGTAAAACCAAATTTGGGAATGTATAAGTCAATGAGTGGAAGAAGATTGGGGACTGGATTCTAAACAATCATGGCTGCTATCCATATTACAGCTGTTGAACAAAAATATTTTGTCGTCAAGCTTCGCTGCAGTGTGAATAGAACTTAGTTCAATCACTAAAAATAATTGGAGTAATAATAAAATTAATCAAAGCGTAATGTTTGTCAAGGTCATCCAGCATCAGAGAAAATGCCAAATGTACTGCCTATTACATGAATAACTCCAAGAAAATTTTTATTGACCGCATTAAATTGATGCTCATTAGGACTCACAAAATCTATGAAAAAATTCATCTCTGAAAGGTAGCTAGTTGATTGTCTCGTTCTCTCGCCAGAGATCTTAGACAGCACACCCAATCTTTGCTCTGTTGGTACCTTAAGTGCAGATGCGATTCTCATTTGAGAACCATGAGGAGCTGCCCCTGTTTGTACTTAAAATTCACAAAATTGATGGAGAACTTCACTTGCTTCTTTGTTCATCTGAAAGAACAATTGAAGATTAAGATTCAACCCTGAAAGGTAGCTAGTTGACTGTCTTCAAATTATAGAAGTGCACAGGCACCACAGATCTGGGATAGCACCAAGGGCGGATTCGGCTTTCAAGTCAGGGGGCTCATATAGTCGAGGTCTAGTCAGGACAGACTCCAATTCGATTACAATAATAAATCTGATTAAAAGAAACAGTATTTTATTGTTCTACGTTAAAATAATTTTAACCAAATGACAAAATCAATTTTTCTCTTTTGTTTTCTCACAAAACGATTTATGACTTCCTCCACTTGAATGGTCATTCGCGTATGTGTTTGCCATCATAGAAAGTATTTATTATATTAAATTTATCAATGAGATTAGAAAAATTATCACTAGTCACCAGGTCATGACCCCCTGCCCTTAATCCGCCCTTGGATAGTACACCCAACCTTGCTGTGTTGGTACCATACGTGCAACTTCATATAACTACAGTGAGTCAACTAAGCTGACCAGGAAATAAATAATGACCATCCCCACAACTGGCTTATTGTAACAAGTCAACCATCATTATTCTACTTCTCTACTATTTTATGCATCAACCTAATTAGTATACCACCATCTTCTTTTACCATTATTGGTGGTATCACGGTTCTTTTCAAGGTAGCAGTAATTCCGATTTCCCTCTATGGTCATGTTTATTCATCCTCTTACTCACACACACATGCATGTAATTTTTATGTGACAATGTACTGTGGAGTTTTGTTTCTCTAATTTATAAAAAACAACTCTTAGTAGGACATAATAATTTTTGACAACATTTAAATGCATTGCAACAATTTAAGAATTTTCAATGGAAATTAAGCTGACGTGCTACCCAAAAAGTACTCTTACTGGTAATGTCCCCCACCATGTAGTACATTCTGTCATTATTATATCTTCTTCTTTTTCATCATGCTTTGGATATAATCCATTGAGACACTACGATTCTGTATTTTTATACTTGCTCCTTCCATCTCTTTTTCGCTCTTCGTCTTCCTTTTGCTCTATATCTATAGTATATTTTGGGTAGTCTGTTGTTTTCCATTCGTTCTTTTCATTGCATATTTTTAGTTCTTCACTAATTTTTTAGAATCTCTAAGATTCTATCGGTCGCAGAAATTGCATTTCTGATGTAGTTATTCTGCGTTCGTTATTTTTGGTAATGGTCCATTCACTGACGCATGTTAGGCTTGGAACAGCTGTTATTTTATAGAATTTCATTATTGTTTCCTTTTGTACTTTGTTCTTCAGTGTTCTTTTTATTGTGCCACTGTAATAATTAAATTTTTTAATTTTTTTTTGGATGTCCACTTTTCCCATGAAAGATATTGAATAGTCCAGGGATTTGAAACAGTTCACCTGTTCAATTATTTTTTCATCTAGTACTATCTTTAATCGGACCAGTTCATTGTCGCAAAAAGCCATTACTTTCGTTTTATTGGTGGATATTTGTATAGTTGTATGTTTTCATTATTTGTTGTAGTTTATAAGCGGCTAGTTGAAGTGAATTTTCTGAACCTGCTACTGCAAGCCCAAAATTTGTATCATTATTATATATGAGAATTAAATCAATAGAAACACACATGTCAATTACTAATCTCAGTACAAATAATGATGATAATAGTTGAAAGAAGTGTTTCGGGATTCTTGCAACCCTGTCCTTACAAGACCAGGGGGATACAAGCTCTTATGCCATAGAAAGAACCTGAAATCATCTGTTGTGCAACATCTCCAAATGATCACAAGATCATTGTTCTGCAACTGCACACTTTCATTACACTTTCGTGCAGAATACAGAAAACGCCTCCTCCCCAATAATCAAAACAGTAAAACGGTATAATTTACTACAGCAGAGCAACTGCTCATACAGCCGGATCGTTATTACAACTTCTGAAAGTCTCATCATTTCCTGGGAATTGCAGTTTGCTCACTGTTCACATATAATCCATATAAATTTCGGAAGCTATGTGTTGCAGTAACAACTGTTTGTATTATCATACATAAGCATGTAGAGCAATATGAATGGAAGGGGCTCTCCCATTCCCAAATCTGTAGTAACTAAAGTTATTGGGATGAACTGGTAAAAATGCTGTACAATCAATGGAACAAAAAGGAATCTTATAAACAGTCTGAAGATAATGAATTTAAAGTTTTTGGTTCAAATTTAAGAGAAAAACAAAATGCTGAATGTTTAAAATACGTAAGTTCATAAACAAAAGAAAACATACAACTATCCCCATAATAGACCAAAACAAAAGCTGCCTCAAAAATATCAGGAGGTTCAGAAAATTCACTTCAACTAGCCGCTTATAAACTACAACAAATAATGAAAACATACAACTATCCCCATAATAGACCAAAACAAAAGCTGCCTCAAAAATATCGAAAAAGAAGCAAAGGTTTGTATGCAACTAGGCAAGGTTACGAGTTAAGGTCAATTGACCCAAAAGCAATAAGTCTTAACATAAAAATTTAAAGGAAAACCTTAAGCCATGAATTAACAATCACCCAAAAATTTAATACAACCCTTTTGGCTCCTTTTATCATAATCTTAACCAAAGTTTCATTATTCACAAGTAAAACACCTCAACAATACAAGGGGTTCATAGCGGTTTGAGTAGTTTACAAAGTACTCATTGGCTTATAGCTTTTACGGCAACATTTAGCTATTAGTTTCTTCCAAGTTACTGTGGTTCGGTGTTAAGAAAGGCCCATTCCTGCCTTATAGAATGAACTCCTTATTAATGCCTACTAATCCACCTGCAAAGTTACCAAATTTTTGTACACTTTTAACGATTCCTTTCTCTTTTACATATTATTTATATTTCACATCAAAGATCCAAGTGTTGACATTCTTCGATTAAAAAAAAATAAACAATTCTATTATCTTATTTAGGGCTACCACTGAGGTTGACTGGAAACAAGCAATGGTCCTCGGTCTCTTTTGAAAACTCATGGATGTATGTAACAAGGTTGCACGTTAATATGCATAAGCCCTTGAAGCTGCAGTGCGGTAAGTGCGCACCCAAAAAAAGCTCTTATTTATCAACACCATAAAAAAAATTTAAAAATCATCTAAACTACAACATGTCTGTTTAATAAATCTTTCATACCAAGTATTTGCTTATAGAATTGAAAGAAGCCCATTTGTACTGTTTTTTCTTTAAAGTTCGCATCAATTCTCTTACTATTACTTCATCAACAGCACAAACATTTTGGGGTGATACATAAATTTGAACACAATCGAATCTATCAGATAATTTGCTACTAGTAAACAGTACACTTACATTTTGAACTCGTGGTGAGGCTTGACAGTAGCGCACTGGTTGACGGTGACGCAGGGCTCGGGCAGCGAGTCCGGATTCACGGGAACCTGCACGCCCCTTTCCCACTCCTGCTTCCACTGGTCCACGATGACCCAGTACTCGTCAGAGGCCAGTGGCTCGGAGTCCGGCAGCTTCATGGCACTGATGAGGTCCTTCCGGAAGAGCTCGGCCGGAGCCTCGGTGGCCGTGCGATTGTAAATACTCTTGAGGTCGTTGAAGGGCCGCGGCTGCCACGCTGCGGCTGCCAAGGAGGCCGCCTCCTCCTCCTCCACCGTCGGCCGCTAGGACAAGCATTACCGGTACTTTCGAGCGCAGCCGAAAGGTGTTGTGTACTTACCTTACGCCGTTTTGCAGGAACGGAGCCATCGTCAGAACGATTAGGCCGTTTTACTCTCTGGGACATTGCACTCGTATTGTGCAGGCAGTAATGATACTGCACAACCTGAAAGAACAAAGCCGTTTGAAATGGGCCGTGCCCTGCACACCAAGCGCAGTGCAAACAAACGTCTTTTGCTTGTTAACACTACAGTTTATTTCACGTTACGGATCTCATGATTAAGTTTTGATAATATCTTCCTGTAAAAAGTATTCTACTAAGACCGAAAGTGTTTCTACAATCAAAATGAATCATTCTCAATCATGTTAAAGCTGTATGTGTATAGATTATTTAAAATTTAAAGCATCGTTACCAGCAACTTAACCTTCTTTGATCATCCATCTCTATGTACGTCTTTCCCCTCTAGCCCCCCATTCACAGCACTTAGAACTTTTCACTGCACAATTTGGCTTTTGCATTCTACACTCAAAAGGTACCTGCCCCCAGGTATGCGCCAAGCTCTATCAAATCACTTCCGGCTAGAAGTAAACAAAAGTAAAGCAAATAAACAAAGCCGACTCGACTTGAAATCAAGTTTAATTCACATTAAACAAGTAAGTTGTAGCACAAATCTAATCTAACATACACCTACCTAGGTATCGCATAAAACACACCACACGTATGTTACAAAAGACGTTTGTTTGACCACCTAAGGACTACAGTCTGTCTGCAGCATCCCCAACCAGATGCACTCTTACACCGTTATCATAGACACTAATGCCATACTCACTACATATTTCGTGTTCCAAGATCGTCCGCTTTTAATTAGGTCTGCAACAGAAACGGCCGATTATTAGATGTTTGGCTCCCATCTCAACGTTCACATAGCAATAATTGACCGCCATGCTTTTACTATGAGCTCCCATCGGCTACCAACTAGAAAAAGGCTAGAGTAGAGGGCCACACTCGGTGTATATGTGTATGTATAATGTATAGCCTTTGGCTATGATAATCTGCGGTGCATTTTACAGCCTCACGCTCACAACTGGCAGCTACAGCTGACTAACGCATGCACAAAACGTCGAAGCGCCGACAAAACAACTGATCCGCGAACAAAACAAACGGCAATCGGGCAAAATAGACTGACAAACAGCAGAGGAGGCTCCCATGTCTACATTGTAAACATTCGGACGCGGCAGCCGCACGCGGCCCGCGCTACGGCGACGGAACTCTTAAAAATAAACTGCGAACATATATATGGGCATATTACCATTTTCGTCTTGGTTTTTCGGGGGTAAGACCGATTTTCAACGTTTTCTGTCCAAAAGTCCTCCATTAAACTCCATTTGGTAAGCGAACAACATTGACAGCGCAGATGGCGCGCGCGTCAGTCGTCAGATCTGCCACTATTGTTCTCCTGCTCGCACAGCGCGTTGATCAGTCATGATTGCAAACCAGCGACGGTGGAAGGGCCACCGCGGGCGCGCTCCTCGGACAAGACATCTTACTGAAGCGCCCCGGACGACCGGTCGCCGGCTCGCGCGGGCTTAAAGCCGATGAAAGTAAGCTCGGAGCCGCTCTGCCATCTCTCTCAAACATAACCAACAGGCAATCGCCGTGCGTTTCGGATCGGCCAAAACGGCAGCAGGTCGGCTCGCGGGCGGCTGAGGGCCCCTGGTGGCGCGCGGCCGCTCGGTGCCTTCGGGTTTTACGCAAAGCCGCCGCGGTGAGACGCCTCCGGCCGCGCGGAATACTGATCGATGTGCTTTGGCGCCATCATGCCTGAAAAAATAACTGGTCCACGCTGGTCACGTGACGGCGTTGCGGGTCCGATTTTTTGGCGGGGCCGCCTTGCGACTCCTCCGAAAGCGCGGGTCCCCGTCGTCTGCCCTGCTAGCGCTCCGCGCCGCCCTCTGGGCCCCGCGACGCTGCCATTATTTACGCCGAGAACCTGTCCGACGGCGCGTAATTGTCGGTAATCGATAAGCAAACCACGCAGATGCCTGAGGTTACGCCCACCTATCAGCGGGAGAGCAGGAGTGGAGGCTGCACGAGCGAGCGCCGACTTGTGGAATAAGTAATGCGTAATTAATTGAACCCGATCGAAGGCGCCGCGCCGCGAGTTTAAATCGCTTGCCGCTCGCAGGCTCAAAGCCTGCGCCGTTCGCTGCGCTTTTCATAGACAATTTTTTCTCATTAACAGATTTTTTTTATATAAAGATATACGACGTTCTTTTAATTTAATCATATAATCATTGCTTTCGAATGTACGCATTAAACAGAATTGACGCAAATACTTTCAGTTCGATCTTTCGGGAAAATTAAAATAACATTTTCTTTATTCCATTTGACGGTAAAAATAGTAAGTCAAAATTGGCACACCTGCATGAAAGTTCAATTGTTTCCTTTATGTAACTTAAAACAATAATATATAGAGTGCATCAGGGGTAATTGTCTATCGTACACACATTGAAGAGAAATCATAATAGTAATTTTGATAAAAAATGTTTGATGTCGCTTCAGACACGTTCTACCCCCTAGAGCTAATTTATAATTTGAATTAGTTTAAACACTTCACCCTCTCCTTTTGTGTATGTTGGTAGTACCAACTTGGTATCAACAACTATACATATAACCTATAAAGTTAACACCAAATAACTACTGCATATGAGGTTTTGATATTATTATTATGGATCATGTAAGTATTTATGTTACTTAAGCTTAACGTTCGTCAACGCTCCTTTCTAGAAAAGCAAAATAGACCAAGCGTGCCGGGTGGCTGAAGAATTCACCAAATTGTATTATGAAAGCATCGACAAGCGGAGACATGTAAGTAGCACGGCCGTGAGCCGCAGCAAAGTGACTTTTGCGCTCTGTACAGCAAATGGCTCGATTATACCTCGACACTGGAATTTTGACTTGGAACGGGAACGGAATTAATGGGAATGAAAGAATCCAGAAGTTCCACCTCGATTTGCCTTCATCGGACCACACGGTTTCGACGCTAGACGCGCAGCCCATATTCGGTGGGTGTTTCTCGCAGTAGCCCCATAATTTTGACGGCGCTTGTTCCAGAAAGTGCGGTTGGAGGGCAGCTGTCCTTTCTAATTCAAGTTAGTGGAACAGTGAAGTATCAGGATAAATTGCCGAAGTCTTTCCAGCAGAGCTTCGTAATCACAGCCCAAGGGGACAAGTGGAAGATTGTCACCGACTGCTTCAGGTTGCAGGAGCCACTAACGGCCGACAAGTGATTGTTTAGTTTGTGATTTTGTAAGCGCTAAGGATTAAAAGTTTTTAATTTTGCATCTACGTACATTTTCATCAACTTGACAAGCTTAAACCTATAGCTAGGGTATGGCAAACGTGAGTTTTTAGTGAGTTTCACTATTTTTGAACCACTGCAGGCAATTTAAGATCAGCCCCTCTGCTCAGATCACCCTGATATAGTTTTTGGGCGATAAAGATGTATTGCTACGTATATTATCATGAGGTTATCCATAACAAACTTTGTTTTAATAACTGTGTTGCTCATAAGAAAACAAATTATAAAATTAAAAACTTTTAAATACCCTATACACCAATAATTTGCATTTAATTTTATACCACCTGCTCTCTGCTTCTAGTTGGTCCCTAACAAAATTTTACTTGATTCCATTATCCTTCAATAGCTAAAATTCAAAGACTGTTTAGTTTATCCCAAAAAAAACTATCGACAATTTTGAAGACTCGATGGACCAATGCATTCGCCTATAAAAATAAACCTATCCAAACTGCAGCATTAAAAATTATATATTCTGAGCCCTTTTGTTTGGAGTTTTAAATATGACATCACTCTACACTCTACAGTAAATCAAAAAGCAGGGCACAGTTGCATAGCTTTATTGCATAATAAACATCGGTAGGTATAAAACTCTTACATTTTACAATTTCATATACAAAAGGTACTAATCAGTAACAAAGCTAATTTGGCCCAAGCAAAACGTCCTCATAAACAGAGCAGTATATGTGACGTGAACCCGACATTCATGTGGTACGAAGCCATTCATCGACATTAAAATATTGAACACAGTGATAACAACCAATAATCATTTATATATATACATACACACACGCGCGCGTTCGCATGCTTGTGCGGCCATTGTGAGACGACTCGCGGAGTGAGCAGCACTGAACGTTTCAGTCTCGGGAAATAGCATATGTGTTAGGCAACAGTCGTTTGACTTAGCTTAAGTTATTATACACGTAGGGAATGTACACCTAAGTGCTGCAAGTGAGATACCACAACCAACAGCAGTAAGCAAATCATATCTTGTATATGGAGGGAAATATACAGACGGAGCAAAGCAACATTAAATGAAATTACGACTCTAATATGTGGAAAATTCGATCGTAGTGCCAATTCTATTGTTGCTTAATGTACGAGTTGCTAAAACAAGGATACAACAGAGCGACACATAGAGTTTGAAGTAACATTATCACATTCATTAAAACCTACCAAAATATTCGATTCGCAGTCTTTACAGCTTTCCAAAGTATTAATTATATAACCGATTAACATAGCAAATCAATTATATCTATTTACAACATTGGGGGTTACATCCACCAAACACACAATATAAAATTGAAAATGTTGACGCTAACTCTATATACATGGATAATAAATTAATAATACATCCTGACAGCATAACTCAATTAACATCCTCCTGGTGAGCTGCCCCGATCTCGAGCTCTGGCAGCCCCCCGATGGCGCCCTCCTCAATCTCAATGTTGTCGGCATTTTCATTGTGCTCTGCTCTCAGGGCTGGCAGCTCGATCGCCAGTGGCAGCATGGATGGAGGGTCAGCGATAGGCGCGGCGATTGGGTTTCCGCGAGCGTCCAACTCCAGGGCCGGGTCGGCAGTGGCTTCTGCAAGATTGGTAACGCTCTTCGACTTCACGCACTGGAAGTCCACGTGACGGCTCTTGGCCTCCTCCTTCTCCCACGACATGTGGATGAAGGGGCGCTGGACGTAGTTGTAGATCACTTCGGCGCGTCCGCCAGGGCGTTTTTTCACTTTCTCCTTGTAGGTTGGATACCCTGGAATGTAAGTTAATTAGAAACTATTTGTCTTGCGAGTAGGAATACCACATTTTTTATATTATTAATTTGATGGTTCTCTACAAACTACATCATCACACAACTCTCAGTGGAGCAAGGGACACCTCTCAGCGTTTCGAGTAGAAGATTTTAGATGGTAGAGTTTCTAGTCCTATACACATTGTGTTCAAGTTATTGTTGTTCTGTTTTCTATTTTTTTTTTTACCAACTTCTTCCAATTTTCTCTATCTGGTGCCATATGTTTTACTTCCCTCCATGATAAATTTTGTTTTTCTAATTCAGTTCTTAGGTTCCTTTGCCATGTTTCTCTCGGTTTATCAACTTTCCAACAATATTATAATCTAATACCTGCTGTGTTATGTTATTATGTGGTTTCCTCAAGGTGTGGCCTAGCCCTCTTCTATTATTTCACTTCCTTCTTCATTTGTAATCTGCCATAGTCTAACATTAGAAATTTTTTCTGGTCAGAAAATTTTGCATATAATTCCCAAACATTTATTTATAAAGGTTTGTAGTTTTGTAAAATTCTTTTTACTTTCTACCCATACTCTTCACATTTGATTGGAATATTTTCATTTTAGTTTGTCTCGATATAGTTTTTCAACCCATATTAAAAGTCTTTTGTAGTTGATTTTTCTGTCTATGTTTGCTTCCTGCTTTGTATGCACTACACTACCTAAATACCAAAATTCGGTGACCTCTTCTATTTTTTTTATAATTTATATTAAACAAACGTCGTCTCTAAATTCCAAATTTTCAAGTTTGCAAAATATGTTCCACGTTAGTCCTGTTTTGTTACCTATTGTTTGATGCATAACCGAATCTATTAGTATCAGGAACAGTGTTGGCAACTATAAACTACAGTACTACATTTATGCTCAATATCATCAGTAATACCGCCAGAGTGGTCCAGTGGTTGAGGCGCGGGCTGCAATGCGGATGGACCTGCGTTCAATTCCTGGTGTTCTCTGAAGCCTTCTCAGTTACTAAAAATAATTGAGTACCTGCGTTCACTTTGAACAAGGGGCGGTTGTCTTAGGCGCAGTGCTTGCCACATCGTCCCGCACCAGATATGGTGCGTGACGACCGGGCACATTGAGCGAACATATGAGAGCCTTAACCTCTCAGTTTGCAGACCGTGCTCCCACGCAGGGCGTTAGAACCGTATTATCATCAGTGTTGATATACAATTTGTACACTTTATCCTTGCATTATTAGTTTGTTTTTGAAATAACCGGTCTGACCCTAGTGTACCAAGGCTGCCACAGCCTCCCAGTGACATTCTTCTGGTCCTCTGGCTAAAGAGAGACATAAAGGGACACCGATTGGAGACCTTTGAAGCTGTTAAAGCGAGTATAACGAGACACCTGAGCAACATCCCGAAAAAGGATTTCATGAAGGCGTACCAACAGTAGAAACACCGCTGGAAGCAGTGTAATGTTGCCAGGGAGCCTAATTCAAAAATTATTAAATGTATTTGATGTTTTCAATAAATTGAGTTTGCTTTGCATCAATAGTTACTTTCAAAAAAAAAACCTGTAGATATCCCAGTAGTCCTGCAGATTTACACCATTAAAATTTGCTTAAACATTATTTAACAAGACGTTTGTTGATCAATAGTACGTATTATATACAGGGTGTTGTATAAGCCTAATATTAATAATGTGGAGTACAAAAGAAGAGAAATTAGAAAAATCGCTTTTCATTTGATCAAACTTAACAGGTAAAACTCACCTTCTATTCCCAAACGTATCTTCTTCAATCCTCTATCCTTCAACACTTGCTTTGCGACATCCCTGTTTTCAATATACTTAAAAAAGCGATACATAGCAGTGCTGTTCACGGTCTGGCTGTATTCTTCACCCATTTGCGGAGGGTACTCCTCGTCCCAGTCCACAGAATCGTCATCAAGCAAGACTACGATGTGGCACTCCCTGTCGCCTCTCTGTGCTGAATTCACCATTAGTGGCAGTATGAGCTCCTCCAGAAACACCTCAAACTGGCAGCGGGCCCCTTCATTTGACAGTTCGTGGAGCAGCCCCCCTACAATGAATCACAACTGTACCCGATCGCTAGATGAACACTGGACGCAAGGTTCAAAAATGTGTCAACTGACTCAAATTCTGGCAGCGCACTGTGTGAGCATCAAAAGGCACCAGTAAGTAGTCACAGGCTTCCCGCAGCTCCTGCACGGAGACCGATGGAGGGCACTTGATCACGCCTCCCTTATAATACTCCAAGATGGCCCTAAACACTGTTGCCGAGATGCCGTCGGCGACCTCGTACTCTCCCCGCTCGTTTGGGTGTGCATATTCAAGTCCCGATGTAAACATGCGACCCAACAGCGTGTTTGGGTGCCCCATTATTATGGCCGGATCCATGACAAACCTGGTGTTGTCCACCACCAGCGTGACGCGATCGTCGCTGCTGTTGGCGGCGCCCCCCGCTTGAGCTGCCTGGCTCTTCGGCTGCGGCAGTGTTTGAATCATGGAACGAGATCTGCTAATGGGAGAATTAAAAAGATATCTGATTCGGTCAAGAAATGTGAGCGTTCACCTGTTGCGAGTACTGTTGTGGCACGGCTTGGTTGAAGTGACCGAATGGCACCGGGGGTCCGTTAGTGACGCTGAACGCTGGACAAGGCACGGCTTTGGTTTGGAAATGGAGCCATAGCTGCGGCAACAGACGGAAATAAAGTGAGAGCCGGGCGAGACAGCACGCCAGCGCTACCTGAGGCGGTTCTTAAACACCCTACGCCTGCGATCGTCGTTGTAGTCCTCCGTGTCGCTGCTCGTGTCATTGTTGTTGTACTGGTGACGATCGTTCGTTCCTGCCATTTCCACCCGTGGCAGTAAGCAATTTATAATCACATATAGGTAATCGGCACAGCTGTAGACGTCTTTGGATTCTATCCAGTGCATACGACAACGTACAAAAATAATTTAGGAACTGTCAGTGTCAAAAGCGCTGATTTCTGGGAATTTTGCTTGGCTACCATTGCAGTCAACAGAAAGCAAACAAATTCACTAACCTACTTTTAATCCTGGAGTGTTGGTATTATGCAGTTGTAGCACTGCTTGTCAGTGGGAATAACACGTTTCAAGCTTGAAAAAAATAAATATATATATATATTTATACTCCTAAACATTTTGATCAAGACTTAAAGTTTTGTATAGCTACATCTGAAAATTATTTTTAAGCTTAAAATTGTCCAGACTATAACATTAATTCTTTATTATGGTAAACTAAAATTCACTATAAAAGAATATTAAACAGCAGAAGTGTAAATACACAATCTTGAGGTACCCCTAAGTTGCTTAATACAGATTTTGGGATACCATTGTATTGTCGAAGCTCTCTTTTATGGTTCGTTGTACTTCAGCAAATCTGAGATAGCTACAGTTTAGGACTACCAAACCACCTCCCCCACCCCCCACCAATTAAGAATAGTGATGAGCTCCTGCGTTCGTGTCATAGAAACGATCTATATTAGTTGGATGGTTACAGTTTCATAAAGGAATAAACTTAGCTCTAAGGTCATGCCACGTTCTAAATTGTTGCTTGCTAGGAAAATGAAGTTGTAACTTTGGTTTAATATTTAGCTACAAACCGGAGAATATACTTCAGATATGATGTGCGATGTTCAGTCAAGTAATCTTTTCTGTCTTCTTAAACTTGAGAATTTCGGCAATATCAAAGGTTGCCAGTTTCTAAAAGATCGGTCAAATCAGTCTGAGGTTTATATATTTATATAGTCCCATTTAGTAAATCTTATTGAACTGACAAGGCTTTTCATTCCCATGTGTTTCATAAAAGTGTGAAAGTGTAGGTACCCGATGCTCTTTTTAAGTGAGAAGAGTGGGGATGTTTGACGGTAGGCCTTGCGCCCTCTTCTGTTTTTATATCTGTTCCTTTTGTGGCCTTCCAAAGGAAAGGCTAGTGGTTATAGGCGGCGATTATGGAAGCAGAGAGAGACAGGCATAGAACTAGGTCACTGTACGCAAATAATTACGTTGGCAGCGCAGGTTGAATCCGCAACTTCTGGCTCCGCCCCCTCCTCTGCAGCCGTCGCGTTGACGTTTCACAGACTCGAGTCGAGTGAAATTGCCGTGTCGGCCGCTTTGTTTGTGATAAGATTAAGCCGTTCAGTCGCTTGTCGGTGGCGGTGAGAGGAGAATGTTGCGGTAGTTGCGGTCGAGCCAGTCGCGGTGTAACGTGCGCACAGTTCTTCCACCCGTAGGCACACTTGCTAATTCGATAAATTGCCGGTTTATCACTGAAAGTGGACGCGTCTCGACCGCTTTCCCGTTCCCGATTGTGTCTAGGCGAAACGGCGAAACTGTGCTTAACCTAATTGCAGAGGTAGGTAGCCCCTCTAAGCTACGCAGTTTCCACGTTCAGCTGTCTTTGATCTAATTGAGTTCGCCATGTCTAACGTCATTTGTTTTAGCAAATTTGTTTTAAGTAACGTACAGGGTGGTGCAGTTATAAATGTATGACTCTCATAGGGTGTTGCTAAAATAAATCGATTTTTTAGATCGTAAACGAATGCTTTTTCCTAAGTAAATTTAATGTAAATAGACTTAGTGTTCGGTGACGTTTATAACTTGTTATTCGGTTGGTCATGGAAATGTTTTCGTCCTTCAGGAATTACACGAATACGTAATTGTACTAAATTTGACCAATTAAAATTGGCGCGTTTTCTCTGCTGCGCGACATCGCGTTACACTTTTCATTGGTGCGATTCGCCGCTGCGAGGAAGCTCGCAGCAGCGCTCGTTGCGTCCTACTTAGCTGGCCGACAGTGCGGCTATTTCTATGCCAACCTTTGGCCAACTTTGGACTTTGAACTTCACCTTCACTCGCTCTATCTTTAGGCCTCCTTACCAGCTACCCAAAGCAGAGCAATTGTTTTATTCCATCCGAGTGTAAAGTTGCAGTTTACCTCGTTGAACTTTGCACCCTGGCCACCATATCTACGTACGTGTAAGCCGCGGCATTTGAAACTTTTATGACTCAAACATGTAAGGTGCAAGTTGCGCTTAATACACCAGCGACTTAAGTTTCTCCGCAAATATGCTATTAGCGCTCAAACCCGTTTTGCAAGGAACTTGGCGCGCAGCATCGGTTTTTATGTAACCATTTCTCGTCATATTTCCTTCGACACCTCCAAAATAAACGTTAAGATTGGAGATCCAGAAACTTTTGAACATACCTACTATAACACGAGTCAGGTTAAGGCGACAGAAGGGTTAATGCGACTAGTTAGCGTTAGAAAACTCCCTTCACCAACCGATGGGTGGATGCGATGGTTTTTGAATGTTGGCACGCTTTTATGGCATCTAAAAATCCCGAAATAGTAACGAACTTGAAAGGAAAACGGCAGGGCAGAGTTACACTTTACAATGTAATGATAATGAAAAAAGTCGATTCATTCTTTTCCTTCGGGTTTAGGTGTTGGTTCTTTACATAATCTTTAATGGCCAATTTCTCGTCTTCATCTCAGTTGCAATCGGATTTTCTTGTTTCATTTAATCCCAGCTCAGTGTAATTGCTGAAATGAAGCTTCTCACGGTCTCTGAAGTTGCTGTGTCTCTTTGTCCTTTATTCCAAATCTGGTTGGCAAAATTTTATTTGATGTTCTCTAGCTGCAGTTGAACACGTAACGTTTTAACAAAATGTTACGTGTTTAGCACCTTGCTATATGGTGTCGAAGCATGGACCCTAAAACAAAACAACATAAAGAAGCTGGAAAGCTTTGAAATGTGGTGCTATCGACGGATATTGAAAATAAGATGGATAGACAAAATTACAAACATAGAGGTAATACGACGCATAAACCAAGAACCAGAAATTATCCGGACAACAAAAAAGAGAAAGTTGGAGTACCTAGGTCACCTAATGAGAGGACAAAAATACATATTACTGCAGAATATAATGCAAGGGAAAATTAAAGGACGAAGAAACTAAGGCCGTAGAAGAATGTCCTGGATGCGAAACTTGAGGGAATGGTTTGGATGGACCACCAACGAACTATTCCGAACAGCTGTAAAAAAGCTTAAAGTCGCCCTGATGATATCCAATCTCCGATAGGAGTGGCACGCAAAGAAGAAGAAGCTGCAGTTGTGAGTGCTGTACCAACAACTGCACATTTTAGGGGTTATTCTTTAGTACCTTAACGTACTTGAAGCACCTATTTTATAGGAATGGTTGTGGTGCGAAGATTTATCCGGGGAGCTCATTCCACCTCCCGCAGCTCATCTGCAACCCTGTCATCCCCTGTTAAACCTATTGAACTGTGAATTTGATGTTTTTTGCGCAATGAACCCTTACGGTTCTTCTAGACATGGAGAAGCTCTCATAAAGTACTGAACTTTAAGGGCTGCAGAGTGGCAGACGAGCTGTTGCAACCGTTTTTATAAAACAACTGTTTCGAGTGCGTCAAAGTACGAAACAATCGTCAGCATACGTTAAATGGTCGCTTCTTGAAGTGAGTGATTGGTCTTCGACTCCATAACCTTTGGAGAACCATCCAAATTGGAGAAAACACCCATACGTATCAAACAAACTATGTTACTGTGTTGTAGACGATCGTTGTTTCTTTTAACTTTTTGGCTATGAAAAGAGCGGTCGTTTATAAAATTGACCTACTTTTGCTTTTTCCGTTTTTTTTGAGCAAAAAACTTTACAAACCGATTTGAATCACTTGGTCCTTAAGGGGCTGAAGTACAATACTATCTTTTCTTTATTTTTACCCCGTAATCGGGAAACGCCTCTAGTGACAACTCGCAATGACTGTTTGACCTTCGAGTAACTTCTCCTTCGCCTGAACGAAAAATGATAGACTGTTGGTACACAAATAACCACAATCTGACGTCATGTGCGCGGTTTACAATTTTCCCTATAAGCCTCGAACGGACTTGGCGTTGGAGTTTGAGCTTTCAAGTCATGGAAGGTGCTCCGACGAAACTTTACTTCAAAGAGTGCAACTAGGTGAGGCGTCGTTGGGGAAACCGCCACCCTAGGTTTGTCCTTTGATCTTTTTAAAGCCAAGGGTTTTCAAAGGCCACACGCACGTCTCCCTAATAGGAAGATCATAAGGCTGAACGAGCTACATCCACACACCTTACGTCCGTAGTTTGCAATTTTCCCTATAAGCCTCAAACGGTGTTATGGCAGTTTGCACTAATAAAACTACTACAAAGTCCAACTACATGAAGCTCAGCCAGGCGCCTCTTGATAGCGATGACATCAAACAAAACAGTCATGGTGTAGTGTGGGAGTTGGGGAAACCACCATCTTTGTTCGTACCGCTCCTTTGATAATGAGCCACGCGCTACGGCTCTATGAACTCGCGACTCTCCAATAGAAATTGCTGAGCGGTGAGTGAAAACAGGCATTTGTTTGTTCTCTTGTTAGCACAACTTGCGAGTAATTGGCGCCTTCTTGAAAAACCGGAAGGTTGGCTCGACTGCCCTTGCCCACTTGTTGGTCTCGGAAGGTGATCGAGAACGACAACCTTTGGGCTCTCTCGTCGTGTCGCAACTTTTACTCCTAGCATTGATCCGTAGGTCAAGCATGGATTTAATTTATGGTAATGCAGCGAACCAACCGATCTTGCCTTTCAGGGCTCGCATAATCGACAATTGTGCCAATCACTCACAATCAAAACTGGGTCGCCTGCAATTGTCACTTCATCGACACGAACGGGCTCTTTCTGGGGAACAAAACGTCGGCGGTCGACGACTTCTGGCATCTTCAGTATCTTCTGCAATTTGTTGGTCTGAGCAAGAGAGTTCTCCGCTTACGCTCTCGCTCTTCGCGCTGCGATGCTTGTTTCAAGCAAATCGACAGCTACGCAAGCGTTTCGTTACGCTTCGATCAGTCACGACCAACAGATTAAGGTGTTTGCTTTAAGGATTGCGGAATTCGCTAGGCTGGCGCTACGTGTGGTTTCTTCGTTGTAACGGTAGAACGTGGGTAAGTTCATTGAAGCGCAATTACTGCTCCGTGACTTTCTGATGCCACTTCTGTAAGAACACTGGTTCCACCCTTGAAGGGCCAAACAGATGACAAATGCCAAGACTCGAGTCGGAGTTAGTTGTAAAGGGAGCGGTCCATTTGCTCCAACATCCATAAAGTCGCGATTGTCTTGATGGTGAAGCGTTCGTCACGTTTTCGACCGCGCTTCGTCCTGTAGCGACGAAAACGGGTCTATACTGAATTGTTAACACAGACTGGATCGGCACCTTGACATTATCGGCCGTTAATAATGCGAACGAAACGGCGTGGAAAGGCGACTACCCATGTCAAATTAGCCTACACGCGCGCGCTATCACCCATCCAATCGCAGCGTTTCAGAGGTGGTAGAACGAAAAGTCCCGTTTAAATTTGGCCCCCATTAGTGTTTTGCTTCTTCTGTTTTTAATAATCAACGTCATTTGTCATGCAAATAATGTTTTATTGATCATATAATCTTCGGGCGACTCGTAATAGTAAATTTATTAAACTTCCTGTCCGTGCACTAGTACGTTGAAGCAATTTGCATATGAATACACGATTTGCATACAACTATTAGTTTTTGTTTCCAATGTTGCTGTAATTAATTAACGATAATATGCATAATTCAATAAGTAAAAAGCCAAGTCAAGAATTCCACCACGATTTGCTACACAAATTTGTAATAGTCTATTGTAGCGTGAGCGCCCTCTAGCGGAAAGCGGTGTTAATTGGCAGCATTTTTCGAGTCTAACTTCAAGAATGGACCAAGTCAAAACATTTTCGACGCTCAATTGGTGGGGTGGGACGGTGGAGAAAAAACTTGTGCCTAACCTAACGTAACCTAACCCAACCCAAAACTTTTAAAAATCCCCTGAGTGCTGAAAGATGAGCGATTAAAAAATGCTACTCTTAGTGGGCGTTGCTTCTGGTTTCGTATCTTACAATTAGGAACATTCTAGCGACATCTATATTTTGGTCGTTACGATTGTTTGCCTTTTGTTTCTAAGCCCAGCTCGGCAATGATAGCTGTTTCATTTGATATTTTGATATTTGTATATGTTCAGAAGATTCCCGCTTACACCTTAGATCCCCACATGGCGATTGAGATGTCTTTGACAAACTGAAACAGTTCTCTGGAAGAACAAACTTAAGTGACGTGTCTTGGATTGGTATTACCACACTGAAATTATTTCTCCATTTTCTCCTCTTCGCTGGACTTCTACCTCATTGTCTACATTCAGGAGTTCTTCAAAGTGCTCTCCTTATTGCTGAAAGGTTCCTTAATTTGGTGTCGGTTACTCAAGGCTCTCTTTGGTTCGCACTCAATTTCGTTTTAACGCGTTTCAAGATCACTTTGGAGTTTTTCCCGAGCCTTTGTATAGTACATTGAATACAGTCTTCGACATATTGTTTTGGGGATTATATATGATTCGTGTTGTATACTTGTATGGACGATCTGGTTGTCAATGCCGCCCGGTTATTTTGTCTTATCAATCAACCCCGGCGGCTATGTTTGATGATAGTGCGCGTTTCTCGATTTCGATTTTAACCGTTCCTTACTCCTCCTCTCCGAAAGGCAGGTTGATTGTGTTTTATAATTAGAAAGGGGCCTGTTCATTTTTCTCGACTTCAATTTTGAGGAATTCTGGTCATAGTCTGCTACAGTTATTTCTTGCAATGCTGTAAGATTTATCCTACGCTTCCGCAATTTTTTGTCTCGGTAGAGGTTGCTTCTTATGATGCAGATCTGAATCTTCTTCTCTCTGTTCTCCATTTCTTGGGATCCTTACTCTATAGGTAATTTGGGCTTCTCCCGGATTATAGAATCATCGCGTTGTATAGTGTGCCCATTATTGTCGAAAGATTCGGAACGAATGAAAACCTAACGAGTTTGGCTTGATGAGTACGCCGGATGAGACCAAATCTCTTTGTGTAGCAAATTGGGCGTGTCTCCAGTCTTTTCCCGTTGAGTGGCTTTACGTTGTCTTGCGATTTTTTCTTAGTAATGTCTCTTATTCTTGGGGATCTTTATTCTATAGATAATTTGGGCTTCTTCCGGATTGTTCTTATTGAGTTTTCAACTTACAGGGTGGCCATTGTCCTCCACCAGCTATCTACTGTAGTGGAGCCTGGCTATAGAATCTGCGAAAACCTAACGGGTTAGATTTGATGAGCAAATTGAGCGCGTTTCCATTCTTTTCCCATTGAGTGGCTTTGCGTTGTCTCTAAGTTTTCTTATTCCTGGGGATGTTGCTCCCGAATTCTTACTGAGTTATCCAATCTTATTGAGTTTAGTCTGCGCAATAATGTCGAATGGTCCGGAACAATTGAAGATCTGACGGGTTTAGGTTTGGTCAGTACGCCGGATGTGCTCAACTTTTGTTGTTTAGTAAATTGAGCGCGTCTCCAGTCTATCCCTGTGTGTGGCTTTGCGTTGTTATGCGACCTTTTCTTTGTAAGTTCTCTTATTGTGGGGGATGTTTATTCTATGGGTAATTTGGGCTTCTCATGATTCTTCTTATTGAGTTTTCGACCTACAGGTTGGTCATTGTCCTCCACTAGCTATTCACTATAGTCGAACTTGCCCTATAGAATCTGCGCATTGTATAGTGTGCCCAATTGTCAAAGGGATCAGAACTAATGAAAATCTAACGGGTTAGATTTGGTGACTACGAGTCGTGTAGCAAATTTAGCGCGTTTCCAGCCTTTTCCCGTTGAGTAACTGCATTGACGTGCGATCTTTTCTGTTATTGTTACGGATCTTTATTCTGAAGTTAATTTGGGCTTCTTCCGGATTCTTCTTATTAAGGTGTCCAATATACTTTAGTCTGACCTTATAGAATCGCCGCGTCGTATAGTGTGCCCAATAGGGTCGAAGGGTTCGGAGCGAGTGAAGATCTGATGGTGTCAGCTATGGCAAACACGTCGGACGTAACCAAATTTCTTTATTTACTGAATTTAACGCGGCCTCAGTCTTTCCCCGTAAGCGACTGTGAGTTTTCATGCGATCTTGTCTCTCAAACTTCTCTTATTCTTGGAAATCTTGACTCTGTAGGTAATTTGGGCTTCTTCCGGATTCTTATTATTGAGTTATCGACCTATAGGTGTCCAATGTAGTTTAGTCCGATCTACAGAATCCCCGCGTTGTAGTATTTCCAATAGTGTCAAAAGGTTCAGAACGAGTGAAGATTAACTTTTTAGGTCTAGTAAGTAGCCCAGTCTTTCCCTGTGAGTAGTTTTGCGTTGTCATGCGATGTTTTCTCCGTAAGTTTTCTCATTCTTGGGCATTTTTACTTTGAAGATCATTTAGGCTTCTCTCTCTTTTCCTTCAGGTTGGGCAGTGTCCTCCACCACCCGTCTAATGTAGTTTATTCTGCCCTACAGAATCCCTGCGTTGTATAGTGTGCCCAATGGTGTGGAAGGGTCCGGAACGAGTGAAGATCTGACAAGGCCAGGTCTGGTGAGTAGCACAGATGAGAGAGATTTCCTCGTTCAGTAAATTGAGTGCGTCTTTATTTTTCCCCGTTGAGCGGTTTTGCGTTGTCTTGCGACCTCGTCTCTCAAAGTTCCTTTATTCTTGGGGATCTTTATTTTGGAGGTATCTTGGGCTTCTGCTGATTTCTTTGTATTGAGTTAACAATCTAGAGGTGTCCAGTGTAGTTTAGTCTAGCCTACCTCGTTCAGTAGTGTGCCTATTATTGTCGAAGGGTGTCGAAGATGTGGCCAAATTTCCTTGTTTAGTAAATTGAGCATGCCCCCAGTCTTCCCCTTGAGTAGCTTTGTGTTGTCGTGCGATCTTTTCTCTCCAAGTTCTCTTATTATGGGGATCTTTATTTTGAAGATAATTTAGGCTTCTCCTGGCCTATAGAATCCCCAGGTTGTATAGCGTTCCCTTGGTGTCGAATGGTCCGGAATCGGTGAAGATCTAACCAAATCTCCTTGTCAAGGTCCGTTACCCCCAGATGTTTGGGACGCACCCTTAAGTCGTGCCAAATGCAGCAAAGGAATTTATTGCCACGAATATTAATTTTGGGTGATTCTCCGATGCCTTTCAACAGTCCATCGTTGTTGGCTATTTACGCAGGAGGTCTTTAGCCTTGATGTTATTGAAGAGCTCCTTTTGTTTTTTATTTCTAGGCACTCTTTTCTATGGCTTATCGTTAGCTTAACTTGTTAATGTGTTAATTTTGATTTGCGCAGTAAAGATCGTGACTCTCTTGTAGATGAATGAAGGAGAAAAAGTGTAGATAAGATGGCCTAGTTGCGCTTGTGATTTGAAGCGTTCTGGTACGCAACTGTAAATCTTATCACAAAGCAAGGTTATTGATAACACCCGTACGACAAACCTTGATTTACACTTCGTTTGGGGTTCTCGGGATTAACTAGATGTCGTATCGGCTATTTTTTGCGAAAAAAAACAGCAGGTATGCGTCTCCCCCCGATTTGACGTTTCGAATGGTTACGATGATAATTTTAATGGCCTTGCGACGCAGTTGCTGTATATGCGTGCGTATGTATTTAGCACAATGGTTAAAGGAGACCGAAGGTCCAAGTTCAATTGCCGTCTCAGATATAGAAACTTCAATTGCGGTTTTACGGGATGTTTATTCTGTGTATATATATTTTCGGCCTCTTTAAATAAAGATAATGTTTATTTGAGCAAATTTAGAATGAACTTTAACCACCAACAAAGTAATCTACACATTTTTGTCATGCCGGTATAGAGTCCATGAGATGGGAATCTGCCAAATCTTTTGGGGGGACCGAAACAAAAATAAAATCTGATGGGGTGGATGTGGCAAAATTTTTTCCTCAATAAATCAAGTGGACCATTTGTCTTTTCTGTATGTCGCTGCACATAAAGGTTGATGTTTGTGGTTTAACCCATTGGGCAGATGCAGAGCCCACAGCTTTTACAACCGGGCAACCCCCAGTGCTGCAGTTACGCGGTCTTTTAACTCTTGATTGTCCAGGACCCTTGGTCATCCTCATTGTTGAAGTCTATTTTTCGAAACCTCTGTACCCACTTCTTGCAAAGACTTCCCCTAATGTGCCTTAAATTATTTCGTCTTGTGCTGTATATTTGGACGACCCGAATCCTCATCATCCAGTTTTATTAAGGAGCTCACTTAATGAGCAGTTGGTTGGCCATAATAAGCCCATCTCAGTTAGTGTGCTGTATAATTTAAGAAGTTAATTAGTTAATTCTGTAATTGGGGGGCTTGTAACTGTAAAGCGAGTGTTGACAGTTGATTTTCTGATGTCGGCATAGTTCGGCCATCTTTGTGTATCTTTGATAGCTATATAGAGATAAGTAGCTCCGACAACCAAAAATATAGCCTTATTGGCTTACACTCGAGATTGGACACTAAATAATACTTGGCTTTTCTGATGAGCTATAGGTAGATCAGCGGCAGATAGCGAGGCAAACGAGCGAAGCGCAAATAGATTTCGCGTGCCACTGACGTAGCTGCATCGCTGCAATAGCATGCACCCGAGCTATGCGGGTCGCGCCGTGGCCTCCATAAATTATCGGGAAGGCGTTTGGAAGCCTCGCGATGCTGTTGGATGATTCCTGGGCGCTCCCGCGACGGAGGTTATCCACCCGATCACCTCGAGCCAAACACCGGCAGGTTTGGGCGAGCAAGTGCGCCTGCTCGCGCTCAAAAATGGCACCTCCGGTTTACTAACTGCGGAGCGCAAAAATCCAGTTGAAAGTCCGCCATTAGCCGTCCTGCCCCAAGAAAGTTCGCAACTGGAGCGCTAGAAAACGGGGACATGCACTCCAGTCGTCGGAACAAGGCTAGCGCTGCTTCATGCACAAACGAAGTGACGTGTTGTATTGGATTTTCCTCTTCTCATTTTTTTTATTTGAAGAGTTAAAATCAGCGCTTTTGTTGCTGCAAAGACGCAGTAAATTTTATTGTGGTATAATGTGATAGCACTGCAATTTACAATGACGCCAGTAATCTGCAATGATGTTTGTACTTACAGCGAAACGCCATTAGGATGTTAGTTAATTGCTGTTTTTTTCTTGGTCGTAATTTTATTGATTAATGTCATTCTTAGCTAAAGTTACACGCATATCCTTGCGTGGTACATTGGCTGAATAAATATGATTTTTGTTCTACTAATTTTGGTCTCGCACCAGTTTCTCCATCTTCACATATGGGCGACTGCCTCCACCAATCATCTAACGTCAACTTTTTTCTTAACCTTGTTAGACGGGATGATTCCCCTTTTCTTCTGAAGACTGTCTTGGTTGAATGTTTTTCGTCGTTCACCCACTTCACTCAATACTAATGTAGAAGAGCTTCCTCCTCTTTCATGCATCTCTCTTAGTGTCTCCCCCGTTTTACCAAAATAGTGGTGGCGCTATAGTGTCCTCAAAGTCTTTTCTAGATTCTCAGGTTTTTATTCTTGAATGTCTCGATTCTCGATTTTTACTCCTTAACTATCGAGCTTCCACTCGCAGCTATTCCTCAACTCCATATTATTGTTAGACGAGTCGACTCCTCATTTCTTCTGAAGACTGTCTTGGTTTCAGTTTCCTACTTCACTCTATAGTAATGTGAGAAGAACTTCCTCCCTATTATGCATCTATCTCAATTTCTTCCCCGTTTTGGCAAACCAAGAGAGAATACTTATTATCTTACGCCTCGGAGGCCCTATAGTGCTCTTGGCGCAGGAATTATCTCTTTCTCTCCAAATCCTGCTTTTTGATCTCTAATAACCCGACTCGCAAGTATCGAACTTTTATGAAAAAACACTTCATTAGCAGCTCTTTCTCAACTCAATATTATTATAGTTAGGCGGGTTGACTTTCCTTTTCTTCTGAAGACTGGATTGATTGAGTCTTTTACGTTGTTCTCTCGCTTCACTCTGCCCTAGAGTGGAAAGAGTTTTCTCCCCTATTATGCAACTATCTATTTCTGCAGTGCGAAATGACCCGGGTTTCATTCCCGGAGCTCTCTGATGCTTGGCGGGTGGCCTGCCTATTCAATCATTAGAAATAATTGAGTACCTGCGTTCACTCGAACAAGGAGTAATAATGGCGGTCGTTTAAGGCGCGGTGCTTGCCACATCGCCCCGCATCAGAGATAATGCTCGACGACCGGGTAGAAAGAGCAAACATGAGGGCCTTAACTCTCAGTTTACAGACCGTATACCAACATTATCTTATGCCTTGGCGGTGCTATACTGTTCCTAATGCCTCTTTTCTGTAGATTTTTAATGGTTTTTGATCTCGAATGTTTCGATTCTCAATTCCTGCTCCTTAAATATTGGGCTTTCACTCCACTCGCAGCTATTCATCAACCGCTTCCTCATCTCCATATTTTCTTCTGGAGACTGCCTCGGTCTGAATCTCCCACTTTACTCTATAGTAATGTGAAAACTTCCTCCCCTATTATACATCCATCTCGGTTTTCCCGTTTTGCCAAACCAAGAGAGAACACCATTATCTCGCCGGCTCTATAGTGTCTCAGTGCAGAATTATCTTTTTTTCCAGATTCTTGATGCTTTTTATGTCGAATGTCTCGACTCTCATATTAATCTTGTTAGACGAGTTGATTCCCCATTTCTTCTGAAAACTGTCTTGGTTTGAGTCACTTCACTCTGTACTATTTTTAGAAAAACTTCCTCTTCTATTATGCATCTGTCTTAGTTTTGCCCCCGTTTGGCCAAAACAAGAAAGAGCGACATTATCTTACGCCTGAGCGACGCTACAATGCCCTTAACGCCTCTTGTCTCCAGGTCCTGAACGGTCTCGATACGTGCTCCTTAAGTATCAAGCTCTCAGAAAAGACGACGCTCCACTCGCAGCTCTTCACCAGCCGCCTCCTTGATTTTATATTAATTATTATTAGATGGGATAATTCCCTTTTCCTTTGAAGACTGTTTTGGTTGAGTCTTTTACGTCGTTCTTCCACTCTACCCAGTACCAGTATGAGAAGAATTTCCCCCTCTTTTATGCATCTATTTTAGTTTCTCTCAGTTCTAACAAAGCAGCATTACCTAAGTCTCGGAAAAGTTCTGCTTTTCGTTCCCTTAAACTCTTTCTTGGTGCAAACTTCAAAATTTTTCTGAATGCGCCAAAACAACATCTGGCCTTGAAGGGTTTAAAGTTATTTTTCTCTTTTGACCGAGAAGGTAAAACCGCCTTTTTTACAAGGTTTGGCTTGGCCGATTTCCTTTCCTTTCTGCCGGCATTAATATCACGATGGTTGGAGCCGCTGTTTGCTGAAGATAGAGCGAACTTCAAGCCACTTCAAATATTTGGCGAGTGAAATCACGTTTATCGCTGAGCACACAACTTGGAAGCTTTAGAAAACTTGTGTATTTAGTAGTTTGCGGCCTCGACTTTTAGTAATTACAGTCCTCGAGGTCATCTTAACACATCGGTATGACATGGCCTCCAAATGCATGAAATATCAGTGTTCCGCTCCCACCCTCCATCTCCTGTAGATTATTGGAATGTTTCGTATTGAAGGTGCGGCCGGTGCATTTTCCTGGCTTTATTGTACACAAACGTGTCTCGGGGCAACTGACGCTTCGTCGGTGAGTCCTTATCAGGCGCAAATTCCAAAAATTGCCTCAGATTTCTCCAAAATAATTGCGTTGTTTCGGCCATAGAAATGAGTTGGAGAGCAAATAGATATTTTCAGCCAAGCACATAATTTACACGGTCTTGTCATAAGCGAGTTGTAGCAAGATTTACAATTTTAAATTCGGGTCTGGTTCGGGTTCTTCAACTATCTATTCAACGTTGAAAACTTCCAAAACACTAAAACAGATTCATTTGTTTTCATGGCAACTTTGCTCTCCTTACTCTACGCGGTGTTTAACGGCATAATTTACTCCTGGTAATGCTGTGACGTCATTTGTCAGTTCTAGTGAGTTTATCATTGAAGCTTCAAACTTCAGCTTCAATTTATGTTTGTCGTGTCGACGTAAAATTGGCGAAAGTATTTTCTGAACTTGTCCACGAATAATGGGAAATGGTAAACGTGTGCAATTTATCCTCTTCTCCATTCGATTTCCAGTAAGTGTGACTGTGTGCGTGGGGGGGGGGGGTTGATTGATCAAGTCACTTAACAATCTTGTATATTATGGTTTCCTCTAAGTTAGAGGAAGGTACTTGGATTTGACTTGAAGACTTCCTACTTCATGGTTTTGAAAAATGTGGATGGTCTTTGTACACTGGTAGTTGAGATGCCTTATTGTTGGAAACTTTCTGGTTAGAGACAGCTTAAATATGCAACCCCAGTTTTGGACTTACCAAGCCCCAAGAACGTCGCGTATTCACAGTTAAAATGTTAAGGGGTTGAATAAAATCCAAAATCTAATCTAATTAGTGCACTCAAAAATATGTTTACTGACAAAAAACTTGCATTATCCAACGATAATGGGGAAAGATCATCAACTCTCATCAATTGGTTTGGTAGCAAGAAGCCAATCGGACTGGCGCTAAGACTTGTTAACAACATTCAGGACGAATAATGGTTTTGAAGAATCTAACAAACTTTTTATTAGGGGGGAAGGTGATTTTCAAAACTAATGCAACTATGATCCAGCACCAGAAAACTACAAGATGAAAATATTTATAAATTTGAATGCAGACATTGTTCGGCGTAGATGTTATCAAAATTTGTTAAACAACAACGCAACGTCCTCGAAAATCTCTCCAAAAACAAGCTACTACAGACAAAACAATTGTATATCTGGAACATTTTATGTTACGCAAATAAAATTATCACACGCAATTTTCTATAAATTGACTCGTCGGCAGCAATCTTCTCTAACAAAATGAAAATAAACGTTGAGCCAAAGCTCATTTCCGCTGCAGCTGCGCCAGAAAAAAGTTGTGCGGCTAGTAGGGGGAAGAATGGGGGGTTCTGTTAGTTGTTTGAGGGATTCCATCTTGAAGTGCAACGGAGGTAGAACAAAAGTGATAAAACCAACCACGTCAAAAAGAAATAGAAAGTCATTGCAGAACAAACGAATAAAAATTAACGAAAAACTTATCGAGGTGTTTGAAAAACGAACTGAGGAAGAATAAAATGACGTTGATCTTGTGTTTCCGGTATTACATTCCGATACAATAATGGTATAGTCATTATTGGTGCAGTTAGAAGAAAGTAGCTTCCCACCACCACCACCACAGAGTGTTGCTGCATCGTCTTCATCTGTCTGTGTAACCTTCTCTTTCTCCTCATTACTGATAGTAATGTAAACATGTATTTATCATTCCTGTAGTATCAAATTAGAGGAATCGAACCCTAGCTTGGGTTATTAAGGCCATTATATCAATTCAGAATTGAGTTAACGTTTGGCGAGCTAATGTGAAAGTAGAGTATAGCCAAGAACCTTGAAATATGGAAGGACTAGTTATTGAGAAGGGTAATTGAGGAAGAGAATTTTTGAAGAGTGGCGAAGATCTCAATGAGAGTTAAAAAACCAGCAGGGGGAAGTGTTTTTAGAAGATTTTTGGGGCCTTTCATTTGCTTGAAACTAATTGTGCACAACTTTTTGTGTTATAGGCAATTGACTTTTCACATGTTTAACCTCGACTATGAGAGAATCATTTGTAGAAGATGTAGGTTTTCAACTGCAACGTACTCCGCTTACGCGGCCATCTCTAATTGTCTGCATTTCAGCCGTCTCCGTTTGCCAGCAATGAAAGTGCGTCTGACTCCGCCGCGGCGCTGCTTTCTCCGGTTCTCTCAATTTCAAAAATTCGAGCGAGTCGCCCGTTGCGAAACGCTCCTCTGGCCAATTTCTAGCGCGACGTCAGCGGTACGTGCTTTCTAGTGCGAACTGCTCCGCATTCCGCATGTGAATGGGCCGTTCAATGCGCGCGCTATGGCGCTCGCAGATTTTAATTAGATACACAGCTGCGGGAGCGTTGACTTCCCGAATCTCGGCTCTTTATTTGTCGCAGAGAGCAGCTGTTCGCGCCTCCGATGCGGAAAACATGTTCGGGTTATTTACGGACTGTCTGCTCGATTAATCTTGATCTGCGTTCTGCAAACGAGCGATATGTCTATACGATGGCTGCAGTCAACGGAAGCTGATAACGGCGGGCGATGTTTCCTCCACTAGTCAGAGCTCCACCCAAACATGATGATAAGGAAAAGGATATACACAACATAATTCTAGAGTTTGCAGGTGTTCAGGCACTGGAACGTCAGCTGAATCCCCTCATTCATTTTGTATACAAGGAAGTCTTCAAGGGTTTTTCTTTGAAGATTTTTCAATATCAAGGATGTTCTTCTTTGGTATCATCCTCATTTCAAGATTCAATTGAGTTTCTTAGTCATAATTCTATTGTTTTAGACATCTCTCTTTTGTCATTTTCTTGTCGATCGGCTTTGCCTCGTACCTCCCCCCGCGTTTCATTTTTTTATTGTTCTAAATTTCCTAAAATAATCAACCCTCCAACATTTCTTCTATCAAAATACTTTCGTAGATGGTGTTCCAACCATGAACACCGATGCTGGTGCACCATAGCTTTTGCGCTCTGGGGTTACTTTGTACAACCTTCACTCATCTAACTTATAACTAGACAGAAAACAAAGCTAATCGAACCGTTTGTTCCAGATAGTGAATTATGGCAGAAGCACATTCTGCTGTAGCATTTTCATTCACGGTAACGCACGAAGGATGGGACGTCAATTTTGATCGGGAAGTCCTCAACCTCATCTGGCAGTCGGGTATCCGGTCCTGGAAGAAGCGCATCGCCAGGTTTCAGGTACGCGGCGCTTTATGCGGGCTCCACGTTCGGAAATAGCGCCTTGCATGTTTTGCTGCACCAATGTGCGATTTTTTAGCCTGCAGAAAGGAACTGATCTTCAAATGCTGTTTCGAATTCAATAGCTTTCAAGAAAGATGTGCGATGCGAATGCTACGGAGTCGTACTAGGACTAAAGGAATGGTTGGTTGAGGAAGAGAATTGGAAGTCTTGGTAGTCAAATCTAATGTCGAAGACATCACAAGATTATTAATCCGAAGATTATGACCAGACAGAATCTGTAGTATTATTTAGTTGCAACACAGAACTTTTGATTATGGAGAACAATGTGAATGGATGAAAAGTCTATATTTTAATCAAAGACGTGTGCAATACATGAGTTTTTTATTTTTGTATTTGTGTTTTTGCAAAGTATGGTTCAAGAGCTTCATTTCAGCCGAACCATAGTTTTTAATCTTCCCATGTAGACTAAAGAGTGACGTTGATGTGCATTCAACATATTGAAAATATTGAACAGAATTTGGTGTCTGTACTAGCGTCAATAAGTGTAAAAAGCCAATATAGAATTTAGGTCAATTATGCCAACCAGATACCATCTCTAACATGATAGTGAGAGAAATAGTAAGGAAAGACTAAATGGTTTTGAGAAACAATGTGAAGTATAGTAACGGCTTTGAAGTTTTTGAAAAGACTCCTACTTCGTTTACGGAAAGAGTCAAATCAGTAGCTGAAAAGGATTTTTCATAATGTTCCAGGTTTCATAGAAATTGTTAGACCTATATAAACAAACAGATAATCTAAAAGGAAGTAGTGGAAATTTATGGGTATATTAAATGTTGTAAAACTATAAATCTGTTACACGTCACAGCAGGAATATGAAATTTGAAAAACTACCTTAGTATCAAGATTATTTAGATTTGGGGCTGCCAAGGATGGGACAGATGCTATTATGTAATATTGGATTATTTGATGGTAATGGAGTTAAGCTACTTTCATATTTACTGTCTGCCTATGCAGTTCAAGTTTACTTTTACTGACTAAATGCCTGTGGTAGGCGACCCTATTATGTTATTTTATTGATGGTCGTTAGGGTTATTTTAACATTATTTTCCACTTTCCAGAATAGCATACATAACGGTGTTTATCCCGGTCACCTATGGAGTCTCTGGCTGCTCATCAGTATCCTTGCAGGCATCCATTTCTCGGGGCTGAAAGTGCCTTACGACCTTATCACCAAGGTCATGCCCTACATGCGAGGGTGAGTTGCGCGCGAACCCTGAAGCATTCCAAAGTAACTTGACCTTTCAGGCAAACCGCGATGTGGCAGCTGGTCGCTTGCGCGCTAGTGGCGCTGGTGCTATGGCTCTCGGTGGTGTACATGCTGCGCTACACTTTAAAGCTCTTGCTCATGTACAAGGGCTGGATGTACGAGGCCAGGGGTAAGGCCAGGAAGATCTCCACGACCACGAAGTTGTGGTTCATGGTGGTAAGAGTGCTGAGCGGCTGGAACAAGCCGAGGCTGTACAGCTTCCAGGGCTCCCTGCCTAGGCTACCATTGCCTTCGCTTCATGACACGACTACAAGAGTAAGTATGGCAGTGGAAATTTTACATCAAATCCTCTATAAAAATAGAAATAGAAGAAAGGCATATGACTTTACAAATGTATTAGTCTGAGTAACGCAACCACCTGTGTGTGTACGCCGATGTTCATTGCCTCTTCGAATGCCCCCAATTAAAAATAGGGAACTTTTTGTGCCAACTGGCACTGGTAACTAGAATGTGTCTACCAATTTGCATTCCGTCATATCTATCTATTTTCTAGTTCATTAATACCAGTATATACAAATTAACACAGCAACATCTAGTGAGGATTTCTCAATGTTATATTCGACTGTTTCAAAAAATATCCATGATGGTTTTTAAGATTCCTTTTATTATATCTTGATACACTTCATTTTGCATTATCTTTTTTATTATTCAAGTCTGTGATGCGCACATCATTGCTGCAAAGATTATCAAACTGAAACGTCATTTAAGGTTCTAAGGGAAACACTTTTGAAGCCAATGCTTCATAAGATACATTTTCATGTTCATGGAGTCGCCTTATTGCGTTTGTAAGGAGCGCTTCTGCTTAACCAGATGGCTATAAAGATCATGGATTGATGCATTTCACTAACCTTAGACCCTAATGTATAAATTTAAATTTCTGTAGGGGAGGTTTGTATTTCAAGATGCTTTAGCACGTGTTCTGTACAAATCAAAGAGCTTGATCATGCAGCACTTTACCATATAGTTCGATTATCATTGATTTTAAGAATGGCTGATGTCCTGTCCACATAAGCTTCTAGATGAATTTCTTGTTCAGCTTTCTCCAAAGTATTTTTTCTATCCGATATCTTTTGGTCTCCGATTTTGGGGTGCGTTAGGTCATTGCGCCAACAGTTTCTTCCTAATGAAGTATGGGACTCTCAGAATCGTCTTAATTTTGATTTATTTTCTCTACTCTCATCAAAGAAGACGTCATTGGCATGTCTCGGGTACAAATGTTGAACACAAAATGTAGCTTCATAGACTGTCAGATGAGGACTGAATTGTATTACATCTTGTTAAAGAGGACCTTCTTTGTAAATCATTTGGAATTAGATTAAATCTTTGATTTCTGTGCTCAGATTCTCATGCATTATCTGTTGCATGAACTCCCCTGAGTCAGCAGTGGACTGATCGGGGAGTAGTCTTGAGGAAATGGATCAGATTTTGTAGACTTGGGAAGCATAAAGAAATTCACCGCTTTCTAGGGTTGCTAATAGGATTACTGTTTGGGATGAAATGTATTAACTATATGGGCTCTCCTTTATTGTGCCTGAAAATGAAATTGTAACGCTTCAACCAGGATACAAGTTAAGCAAGGAAGTCATCCTCTATATTGATAATGGAGAATTACGGAGAAAACTAATAGGAATAGGTTTTACTTCTTTCCTTCTTAACCTTCTTTTTACATACCTAAGGCTACTTTTATTAGATGTTTCTCTTTTATTTAATGCTAAGATTTTTTAAGTAAGGTCTTATGTGATTTTTAGATTTGCTAGCTGTGTTTGGGGTATTTCAATATTTTAATGTTACAGGCATTGCAGTGGGGGATGTAAAATCAAATGGCGTATCTTTTGTTACAGTATTTAAGAAGCGTGCGCCCACTGCTTGACGACAAGGACTATGAACGGGTGGTTCAATTAACAAAGGACTTTGAAAACGGCATCGGCATGAAGCTGCAGCGCTACTTGTGCCTGAAGTCGTGGTGGTCGACTAATTACGTTTCCGACTGGTGGGAGGAATATGTCTACCTGCGTGGCCGCTCCCCACTAATGATCAACTCCAACTTCTATGGCATCGACGCGATCCTCATGCAGCCCACCATGATCCAGGCAGCCCGGGCAGCCTCTGCCATAAACTCCTGCTTGCACTACAGGCGGCTGGTCGAAAGGCAGGAGCTAGAGCCCATACTCATCCAGAACATCGTGCCGCTGTGCTCCTGGCAGTACGAGAGGATATTCAATACGGTACGGCTGCCTGGTGTCGAAACTGACAAGATTCAGCATTGGTCCGACGCTAATCACATTGTCGTCTACCACAAAGGTCGTTACTTCAAAGTTGTTATATATAAGGGCAGGATTTTGAAACCGAGCGAAATTCAGATGTAAGTAGGAGTGGCTTCGTTGTTGGTGCTGTATATGTCCAGCTTTTTCTGTTTAGACAAATTCAGCAAATTCTAGATGACAAGTCTGACCCCCTGCCGGGCGAAGAGAAGCTGGCAGCGCTAACTGCAGGCGACCGCAAGCACTGGGCCCAGGCGCGACGGCACTTCTTCTCAAAAGGTATCAACAAGCTGTCTTTAGACCTAATCGAAAAGGCGGCGTTTGTCGTCGCGCTGGATGACATTCCTTATGAGTATGATGAGGTGATACGAGCCGCTCTTGTCCTTGCAGCATAACGGTGGTTAAAATTTCAGAGCGATCCATCTAAATTAGACCAGTATGGAAAGACGTTGCTCCATGGTAAGGGATATGACCGGTGGTTTGACAAATCTTTCACTTTGTGCATTGGCAGCAATGGAAGGGTGAGTCAGGCTTTTACTCTTTATTTAGCATACATGCATGCACATGCGTTTGTGGCTTATTTTTATTGTTGCATTTTCAGTTTCGTTTGTTTATCTTTGAATGGATGTTTTGTTTCAGATTGGTTTCAATTCTGAACATTCATGGTGAGTAATGATTTGGTTGCTTTTTTCGTTGTTGAGCGAGTTTGGTAGGTTTTATATTTATTTTTGTGTAGTCGCAGATCGTTGATTTGTAACTGTAGCAAAGAAATTGCAAATTGCTAAAGCAATAGTTCAATTCGTTTATGTTGCATTTAGTATATAACACATAAATTTGTACAATTATGATTCATGCAACTCTACTTAAGAAAGAACCAACCGACATGCAAGCATGAAGCATCAGTATGGGGCAATCAGACGAACTACCACTTGAGGAATCAGGTGGCACATGTACTAAAGATATCAATCTCAGTGCCTCAATAACTCACATTTGAAGTGACTGAAGATATCTATTACTCTGCTATTCTTTAAGATCCATTTCAATTGTTTATTTTGCTTCTAGACCAATATAGCAAATGAGTCGCTACCTATTAGGGGTACCAAAAATAATTTGAATTTTTTTTACATATGTCAATTTGGTAGGTAAAGATATAAAAACCACATGCAGTGAGTTTGCAATAATTACGAATATGTTGTTCACATGATTGAGTAACAAACTAAAATAGAAACTGCACACTCATAACTTCTCTGAAAATAATTCATTTGACATGAAATGTTTATGGTTAGAATTTAACTGCTAGCATATCAGTAAAATTGTCACGGCTAAGCTATAACTACAATTAGCTATACAAGAAAGTAAAATCATAATTTGGTTGTTGCAATATTACAATGGCCGTTTTTGCCAACCTTCTCTCTCACCCCTATCCCTTCTTATTTGAAGAATCTTTTGGATTTTTTTTTAATGCAGGTTGTGTTTGGCAATTTTATAGTTTTTGAAGTATGACACTGTCAATGACGTCTTAAGTGTTTATATTTCACATTCGCTTAAAACATGGAAGGACATCTTTTTAACACCTCCCGATGATAAGTGCTCAATAGTCTGCTATTTTTGAAGTCAGCTGTGTGGTCCTTAGCCTGCTGACTGTCACTATTGATTTTCTAACTAAGCCTTCCTCTATCCCCCAAATGTTTCACGCTTATTTATTTAGAACTGTCTTAAGATATTGCATGTGGATCTGGGTCTGCACCTGCATGTCTTGATACTCGAAGAGTGTTACTTTATTTTAAGTATCTTAACTCTTCTATCATGGCTGCCTGAAAGACTGTTATATACTTATCCAATTGTATGCCAGTCACCTCTGCTTGGTTGTCCAGAAAGATATATATTTTTGGTTTGATTATTAATCAAGTGGTTGATATAACATAGTTAATCTTCAGGAAATTTCAATTCCAAAGGGATTATGTTTTTATCCTATAAGTGACTAAAATAATCATTGCATGATTTTACTCAACTAGAATCTTTCATTTTAAGAAGCCTGTTTCTAAATACCAGGTTAGGGAATCTTAAAAGTATCTACTACTATAGGTAATGCCCTTATTGCTCTTGTTATTCCCAAATAACCAATACTTTGAATTATCACAAAATACATCTTAGAATCAATTTTCGCCTAGCACTGGTTAGGAAGTCAAATTATCTTGTCTGGGCCTTTCATCTTTTGCCATTAGCTTTGTCTTTAGTTTGGCCAGTCTAGATTCAGGAATTACGAAGGGAAAATTAAACTTATACCCTTACACAATTTCTATTTCTCTTTTGTTCATCTCGCGTCCGCTTGAATTGTTCTATCCATTTGATGTGGAGCTTTTTTTTGTTGATATGCAGCGCTTTTGCTAGTCCCTTCCCACGTAGCCCAGCCACACACAGGTGACATCTGATTATATGTGTAGATGGCTCTGAAGTATCAGGAGCTGAAACTTCTTAAGAAACATCGATGATTGTGAGATGCAAAATCATTTTGGGGTTGAAGAGAGTTCACAGCTCAGATGGTTGATCTGTTTGGGATTTTTTGCAAGACTTCCTTATATGGCACAGGAACAGTTAAGGATTTTATATTCGTTGACAATACACATACTGATATACAACTAAGAATTGTTGATTTAAAGAAGGCTACATAAAAACCTTGGTAGTGGAGATGAGCCATGATATCAGTTGTAGGAAGCAGAAGGTACTGAAAGAGAACAAACAATCCTAAAAAAATTTTTGGATGCATTTACAGGCACAAGCCTCAAGGGCTTACTGTGCCTACTAATATACACTTAACTAACTTAATGTTATGATGTCACCCGTGGGTTGAGTGGGACTCGAACTCGCCTGTGTCAGGCTGGCGGACAACAGCAAACCTTTAACCGCAAGGCCAGGAAGAGCCGTAAGCATGTTGGTCAACCTGCTATTAGATATTTACTCTATCTTTTGTTTACTTAACCTGTTGAATGTTTTTTGTTATTTCTATTTTTTCGAATCTTCTGACAGCCATGATGATAGAGTTAAAAAAGCTGTTTTTCCAGCGGGCGATGTCTAATTAATCTGCGTTCTGCTTTGAAATCTATGACCAATCGTCTTTTTGGTTTTTGGAATTTGTCAACAAATTGAAGAATTTGATTGTCTTCGTACAATTTCTATTGCTAGTTTCACTGAAATTAAATATTATCCAAATTACTAGACAAGTTTTGGCTTCTTTTACTTTTTTTTATTACCATGGCAAGTTATAGTTTAACAATTTTGTGTTGCAGCTGAAATATTTGTAGTTGATGAGAATTTGGAAATTTTAAGCAATATATTTCTAAAGAAGAAATAAATATCAAAGAGGGGGATTGAAGTTGTGTTTCCTAAATATTTTTAAATAAAAAAATTACATAGTCACTAAGCCAGATTTAAATTATGATTCTATTTACTCATTTTGCAATGTGTTCACATCAATTAGCTTAAAATTAAACACACAAATGGCGCATAAAGTGTTCTTTCATTGATAGAGTGAAATCAGAAGAAGAGTCTAATACAACCGATGGTGTGATTGCTTGCCGTCAGTAGAAATATATAGCATTTGATTGGGGTGAGAGTGAACCATAAGCAGAGGTGTGGATTATATCTTATCACATAACTAGTCTTTAACTTAATTTGCGACATGATCTTGGTCTAGCTAGCACCTAAATAGTCTCGGTTGATCGGTTAAGATTTTTTTAGTGCGCAGAGAAAGCAGATCATGCAAGTTTTTTCATTGAATAATAATTAACTTATTAAAGAAAAATTCAAAAAAATTTATGCACATATAAGACGTAGTTTCTGCATTTTGAAGCTTTTTTATCGATTTATTTAATTTTATGTGAAAGATTTGCTAATTTCTAGACAGATCAGGTTTTAGATTAGTTTGCTGACAGCATCCGGGGCCCAACTTCCAATCCAAGCATTTTCTCACACAGTGTTATGTTATAGGGGCGATGCAGCAGTCATGTCGCACTTGTGGGAGCTGGTGGTGACAGACGAGTCGCTGCTGATTCGGTAATGACCATTTTAGTTGCCACAGTTAAACGATCTCTCTGCAGGTCACCTAGACGCTCTTCTGGATTACGCCTCGCACAGCTGTTTATATTTGCTTGCTGCTCGCTGATCACTGTTTGGTTGCGGTTTTTAATTTTACTCTTTCGTTGTAATGTGCAGGGCTGATGCTGCCGTCATCGGCCATTTGGGTGAATATCTCATTCTCGATGATATTGACCAACGGTAACTATTCTGATCTGTTTGCTTTGACTGCCTCCTTGGCTTCAGGTTTTGCTAATTTTACATTCCTCTACTAACTTTCTTAATAAATTTAGTTCACAAGTTTTTAGACGATGATTAATTGCTTGGTCAGGTTTAACCCCATTTTTTTGTAATTTAAATTAACAAATTAATGAATTGAACAAACATTGACCTCTTACTGTTAGTTGTAGTAATCTTTTATTAATACTGTTCTAGATATGATGAAAAAGGCAACTGCACTGGAACACCGGAGCTGACACCACCATCGCCGATTCGCCTTCAGTGGGATATAAAGTTTGACTGTCAAGAAGCAATAAATATTGCTCTTGAAATGGCAGAGAATCTTATAGCAGATGTGGATTTGCGCATTTATGTGCATAACCATTACGGCAAAGGCTTTGTTAAACAGTGTCGCCTAAGTCCTGACGCCTACATACAGATGGCGCTCCAGCTGGCCTATTACAGAGATGCAGGTCGATTCAGTCTCACATATGAGGCTAGCATGACACGCCTGTTCCGCGAAGGTCGCACTGAAACGGTTCGCCCTTGCACGATCGAGTCTTCCACTTGGGTTAAGGCGATGGAAGATGACAGCTGCTCTGTTGAAGAACGAGTGAAGCTGCTCAGGATTGCGTGTGATAGGCACCAGGTGGCCTACCAGGACGCCATGTGTGGCAAGGGTATTGACAGACATCTGTTCTGCTTGTATGTTGTCTCTAAATATTTAGAAGTGGATTCACCCTTTTTGAAGGAGGTGTTGAGTGAGCCATGGCGGTTGTCGACTTCACAAACGCCCCATGGCCAAACTGGACGCATAGATTTGAATGAACATCCGAACTGCATTTCAGCAGGAGGAGGTTTTGGACCTGTAGCCGACGATGGTTATGGGGTCTCCTACATTGTAGCTGGAGAGAACTTATTTTTCTTCCACATTTCTCATAAAAAAATCAGCAAACAAACGGTACACAATATTGCTATTGCACATTCACATTCAACACAATTCTTCTTATTGCAGGATTGCCATCGATTTGCCAAGAATATCGAACGGGCTTTAGCGGACATGAAGAAACTTTTTGAAGAGTATAAACACTTGAACGGGACAATATGAAGAGCAACTTCAATGTTTTTGAAAATTAACCTGCATCTCAAGATGTGTCTGTTTGGTTTTGGTTGATTATTTTTAACTAGAATAAGATGTATTAATAGTTACATTACCTGTATTGCACCAATCTTTGGACACATAACAGATGAACCAACAATTAACCTTAGCATTGTCCAACTCAAACTCTAGTTGTGTCAGGATCACAGATTTAATGGTACAACTAAACATTATAAAATGTCCAAGAGTAGAATGGACTACCTTATCTCTATGCAACTATCAATGCAAATGTTTAAACAAATTTTATTGTTGTTAACTGAGTGCTACTGTTAATTATTTCTATGAATGGAACATTTCAATTGTGTATTATTTTTAAAAATAAATTTATTAAATCTACAGTTCTATGCTGCATTAATTTTTAAATACCTTGAGTCAATCGTATCTGTGTCTGTTACAGATATGTGTATGCAGCCATGCACAGGTGGTACACATGTAAATATTTGCGCAAATGCAAAGCACAATAGCACAACATCATTAACACAAGCACACAGCCACACGTGTATCTGAGTACATGAATAAAAACATAACTGCAACATAAATTCAGATGCATAGACAAAGCATCAACAAGCTATTTAGGCACAAGGTTCAAGATGCATAGTAGCTAAAATTAATGTTCAGATTTTAACATTAAAATTCAGTGATTCCGATGCATGATTTAATTAAAATATACATCAAAGAACATCAAAATGATTTCGGGTTTCAACGACCTCTTCATACTCCTGTGATCCTGATAGCAAATCCTGATTTATACTAAAATTTACACCAAGGAACGTCAAAATCATTTTGCCTTTCGACAACTTCTTCAAGTTTCTGTCATCCTGATAGCAAATGCTGATTTTGACTAAAAGAAGACCAAAGAACGCTAAAATCAATTTGTGCCTTGACGATATCTTCAAACTCTTGTGATCCTGATAGCAAATGCGAATTTTGGCTAAATTTTACACTAAAGAACATCAAAATCATTTTGCGTTTCGACGATCTCTTCAAGCTCCTGTGATGTTGCTAGCAATGCGGATTTTGGCTAAAATTTATACTAAAGAACGTCCAAATCATTTTGCGTTTCGACGGTCTCTGCAAGCTCCTGTGATCCTGAGCAAATGGTGATTTTGACTAAGACTTACACCAAAGAACGCTAAAATCAATTTGTGCCTTGACGATCTCTACAAACTCTTGTGATCCTGATAGCAAATGCGGTTTTGACCAAAATTTACACCAAATAACGCTGAAATCAATTTGTGCCTCGACGATCTCTTCAAGCTCCTGTGATCCTGATAACAAGTGCGGATTTTGACCAAAATTTACAGCAAAGAACGCTAAAATCACTTTGTGCCTTGATGATCTCTTCAAGCTCCTGTGATACTGATAGCAAATGCGGAGTTTATCTATAATTTATACCAAAGAACGTCAAAATTATTATGCGTTTCGACGATCTCTTCAAGCTCCTGTGATCCTGATAGCAAATGCGGATTTTGACTAAAATTTACACATAAGAACACTAAAATCAATTTGTATTTCGACGATCTCTTCAAACTCTTGTGATTCTGATAGCAAATGGGGATTTTGACTAAAATTTCTACTAAAGAACGTCAAAATCATTTTGCGTTTCCACGATCTCTTCAAGCTCCTGTGATCTTGATAGCAAATGCGGATTTTGACCAAATTTTACACCAAAAAACGGTAAAATCTAGTTGTGCTTTGACGATCTCTTTAAGCTCCTGTGATCTTGATAGCAAATGCGGAATTTGACCAAAATTTACACCAAAGAACGCTAAAATTAATTTGTGCCTTGACAATATCTTCAAAACTCCTGTGATCCTGATAGCAAATGTGGCTTTTGGCTAAATTTTACACTAAAGAACGTCAAAATCATTTTGCGTTTCGACGATCTCTTCAAGCTCCTGTGATGCTGATCGCAATTCGGATTTTGGCTAAAATTTATAATAAAGAACGTCAAAATCATTTTGCGTTTTGACGGTCTCTTCAAGCTCCTGTGATCCTAATAGTAAATCTACAGCAAAGAACGCTAAAATCAATTTGCGCCTTGATGATCTTTTCAAGCTGTTGTGATCCTGATAACAAATGGGGATTTTGGCTAAAATTTACACCAAAGAACGTCAAAATCATTTTGCGTTTCCTCGATCTCTTCAAACTCCTGTGAATCTGATAGCAATTCGGATTTTGGCTAAAATTTATACTAAAGAACGTCAAAATCATTTTGCGTTTCGACGGTCTCTTCAAGCTTCTGCGATCCTGATAGCAAATGGTGATTTTGACTAAGATTTACACCAAAGAACGTTAAAATCAATTCCTGATAGAAAAGGCAGCATTCGGCGCAAAACTTACAGAAATTGGTGTGTAAATAAATTTTCTAATCGACGATCTCTTCAAGCTTATTTTGCCTATTCAAAATATTTAATTTACTTAAGCCTATTGTCTATCCTTGGTTGATTATCATCTTCCGTTTTCACTTCTATTTCTTTTTATACAATTTGCTACACTTCTTGTTACTCTTTTTGACTTGCCATTTCCACTTTTTTGTTTGCTTAAATTTACCATTGCATTAAACACTTGTATTTTAGTTTTGGTATTTAAAGTGCTTGCGTTCCATACGGCACTCAAATTTATATATGCCCCCCTTGCTTTATTTATTCTATTTTTTACGTCCTTGAGCCCTCCATCTAACGCCGCTACTACACTCCCTGGGTAGACGAATTCATCAATTCTTTCTATTTCTTCACCATTTATTAATAGGTTTTTCGGTCGATCTACATTTAGACACATACACGTTGTCTTCTTGATATTTACTTTTAGTCCAACTTTCTGACGGTAAGGCTATTCATTTCTTGAAGTGAACAATTAGGTGGGTAAACATATGATCAGCATACTCTACTTTCAATCTGACCTATCCTCATTTATATTCTGAAGTTTTGCCTCCTTGTTCTTATCAGCTCTATATAGTTTTGTCCTGTTGTCTTTTTTGGTTTCCTTTTCCCTCTTTTGTTGTCTCCTACTTACTTACTTTAATATAATTTTAAATATTAGAAATTCCATCACCCTTTATGATGTTAGCAGTAGTTTGGATTTGTGCTCCGACTTCTTTCACCGAAAACAATGGGTTTTTGAAAACAGTTGAAATTCCAGGTTTAGATACTAAAATTCTAATTAGCTAAAAATGGCTATGCTGCACAATTTTGATGAGCACGTCGTCTTGATATTAACCTGCCTTCTTCACACTCAATATTTTCCAACTGACGATAAGCAAGTCTTCAATTGCATTGCCTAACTATTGCTTTGTTTCTCCCCTCCACTCTCAGCTTTCAAGCGTCACATAAAAGGAAGTAACAAAAGCGTATCGATAGTGACATCACAGGGGAAATGATTGGGATGTCTGTCCGTTACTTTTGCCAAACTTTAGTGCAAATGATGAAACACACGCATGCACACATGCTGAACGCAGCGTTGTGGGCGCGCGTGAACCGGAACAAGCAAATTCCTAGTACGTTACTGTAAATTTTTACTCAGTAATTCTTCTTCTTCTTCTTCTTTTTAACCCTTTCACCCTAGACGGGTGTCGGGTTACTCAGTAATTAAATGTGTACAAAAGACATTGTAAGTATTTGTGATAATTGATCCATGTTATGTACTGATGTGATGTTCGAACTCTCGAGCTCCAACTCTCGGGTCTGCATTTGCTGCATTGTTCATTTGTTCATCGGCTGCAAGATGCAAGTTCATTTCTGGAGGTTGGGTTGGGTGCAATGCGTGAGCTGGGCCCCATATTTTTTAAGTTACTTTATTAAACACTTAGGTGAATGTGATTTACGAGATTACGGTGATCCAGTGGCCGCGCTCGGTACGGCGGCCCGATGCCTTTGAACCTTGAGCCATGCAAATTGGGACAATTAAGCAACGACCTCGGGTGCGGGTAGCGAGCGCGGCGCACGCACAACTCTCAGTTCCGATGTTTGTCACGGGATTTGTTTTAAATTGTTCTCATGCAGCTTCTAACTTTTTGAAGCGGAAGATCATTTTTCATATGCAATGTACTTCTTTTTTATTCGTCGTGTATCTTGTAGTATTATGGTATAAATTATTTTTAATAAAGATGTTTCTAAATACTCGAGTTTCCCTCATTTTTAATTCCTACCCTTAGTGTTCAGACCCTCATAATTTCATTCAAACGATAAATGTTTGAAACCGAATTCCATATGACAACATATTTGTAAAGAAGAAGACCTTCCTGAAAAAATGGATAATGTAAGTATTGAGACATTTTAAAACAACGCCATCTGCAAAGTCCTAACCGAACTATCACATGCATATAAAGAGATCTTTTCATACTGTGATCCTAATACAAAATCTACTCGTACACCGGTATTCTGCTGCTGACGTCGGACTACAGCGTGACACAGTTTTTATAATAGTGTTACATAAACGCAAAGAGATTTATATAATTTATTAATAATAATGAGAGGTCGCCTTACACACACGTGATTCTGATAGGAAATCGACTCTAACGCCGATTTTCGGACTATTGCCTCGAATTCTTAGAATAAACTGCCAGCATTGTGCAGTATTGGCGAGTGTGTATCAGGAGCACATGAGCATGTAGGAGATCATTTCATTTACAAGTCCGTAGTTCGCCTGACTTTGCATAGATGGCGTAATAGTACAACAATTACTTAAGTTGTAAATTAAGTAAGCTGCAGCGTGATGCAGCACGCATAGTGTGCCATAATTATAATCATAATTATTAACATAATTTAAACATTACGATATGCGCAAGAAAAAGCATTTTTGATTGCACAATTTTTTATTTTATTTTATCGTCCCACGTACATTACAAATATATAGAAATGATCCCTAAATTACATATTATGTTTAACTAACATTAAAACAAATAATTTGCAACGGAATAACACGCTTTTTTAATAATAATAAATAAAGTGTTAAAATACGCCATCACCCGAATCCTAAGCGAACTATCATTCGCAAACCGAACGATCTCCTCCACACTCCTGTGATCCTGATACTAAATCGACTTTTACGCCGATTTTCGGACCGTTGGCTGGAATTCTTAGAATAAAGTGCCAGCATTGCGCAGTATTGGCGAGTTTGTATCAGGAGCACATGAGCTCGTAGGAGATCGTTTTATTTACACGCTTGTAGTTCGCCTGGTGCTGTACAGGTGGCGCAACATTACAACAATCATTTAAGTTATAAATTAAGTAAGCTGCAGCGTGATGCAGCACGCATAGTGTGCCAAAATTATAATCACAATTATTAACATAATTTAAACATTATGATATGCGCAAGAAAACGCATCTTTGATTGCATAATTGTTTATTTTATTTTGTACTCCCACGCACGTTATAAATATATGAAAATGATCCATAAATTACATATTATGTTTAACTAACGTTAAAACAATTAATTCGCAACGCAATAACGCACTTTTCTAATAATAATCAATAAAATTTTAAAAAGCGACGTCTGCCGGATCCTAAGCGAACTATCGTTCGCAAACCAAACGATCTCCTCTTCACTCCTGTGATCCTGATACTAAGTCGACTTTTACGCCGATTTTCGGACCGTTGGCTGGAATTCTTAGAATAAAGTGCCAGCATTGCGCAGTATTGGCGAGTTTGTATCAGGAGCACATGAGCTCGTAGGAGATCGTTTTATTTACACGCTTGTAGTTCGCCTGGTGCTGTACAGGTGGCGCAACATTACAACAAACATTTAAGTTATAAATTAAGTAAGCTGCAGCGTGATGCAGCACGCATAATGTGCCAAAATTATAATCACAATTATTAACATAATTTAAACATTATGATATGCGCAAGAAAACGCATCTTTGATTGCATAATTGTTTATTTTATTTTGTCATCCCACGTACGTTATAAATATATGAAAATGATCCCTAAATTACATATTATGTTTAACTAACGTTAAAACAATTAATTCGCAACGCAATAACGCACTTTTCTAATAATAATCAATAAAATTTTAAAAGCGACGTCTGCCGGATCCTAAGCGAACTATCGTTCAAACCAAACGATCTCCTCCACTCCTGTGATCCTGATACTAAGTCGACTTTTACGCCGATTTTCGGACCGTTGGCTGGAATTCTTAGAATAAAGTGCCAGCATTGCGCAGTATTGGCGAGTTTGTATCAGGAGCACATGAGCTCGTAGGAGATCGTTTTATTTACACGCTTGTAGTTCGCCTGGTGCTGTACAGGTGGCGGAACATTACAACAATCATTTAAGTTATAAATTAAGTAAGCTGCAGCGTGATGCAGCACGCATAGTGTGCCAAAATTATAATCACAATTATTAACATAATTTAAAACTTATGATATGCGCAAGAAAACGCATCTTTGATTGCATAATTGTTTATTTTATTTTGTCATCCCACGTACGTTATAAATATATGAAAATGATCCATAAATTACATATTATGTTTAACTAACGTTAAAACAAATAATTTGCAACGGAATAACAAGCTTTTTTAATAATAATCAATAAAATTTTAAAAAGCGCGTCTGCGGATCCTAAGCGAACTATCGTTCAAAACCAAACGATCTCCTCTCACTCCTGTGATCCTGATACTAAGTCGACTTTTACGCCGATTTTCGGACCGTTGGCTGGAATTCTTAGAATAAAGTGCCAGGATGGCGCAGTATTGGCGAGTTTGTATCAGGAGCACATGAGCTAGTAGGAGATCGTTTTATTTACACGCTTGTAGTTCGCCTGGTGCTGTACAGGTGGCGCAACATTACAACAATCATTTAAGTTATAAATTAAGTAAGCTGCAGCGTGATGCAGCACGCATAGTGCCAATAATTATAATCACAATTATTAACATAATTTAAACATTATGATATGCGCAAGAAAACGCATCTTTGATTGCATAATTGTTTATTTTATTTTGTCATCCCACGTACGTTATAAATATATGAAAATGATCCATAAATTACATATTATGTTTAACTAACGTTAAAACAATTAATTCGCAACGCAATAACGCACTTTTCTAATAATAATCAATAAAATTTTAAAAGCGCCGTCTGCCGGATCCTAAGCGAACTATCGTTCGCAAACCAAACGATCTCCTCCTCACTCCTGTGATCCTGATACTAAGTCGACTTTTACGCCGATTTTCGGACCGTTGGCTGGAATTCTTAGAATAAAGTGCCAGCATTGCGCAGTATTGGCGAGTTTGTATCAGGAGCACATGAGCTCGTAGGAGATCGTTTATTTATGCTTGTAGTTCGCCTGGTGCTGTACAGGTGGCGCAACATTACAACAATCATTTAAGTTATAAATTAAGTAAGCTGCAGCGTGATGCAGCACGCATATGTCCAAAATTATAATCAAATTATTAACATAATTTAAACATTATGATATGCGCAAGAAAACGCATCTTTGATTGCATAATTGTTTATTTTATTTTGTCATCCCACGTACGTTATAAATATATGAAAATGATCCATAAATTACATATTATGTTTAACTAACGTTAAAACAATTAATTCGCAACGCAATAACGCACTTTTCTAATAATAATCAATAAAATTTTAAAAGCGCCGTCTGCGGATCCTAAGCGAACTATCGTTCGCAAACAAACGATCTCCTCCTCACTCCTGTGATCCTGATACTAAGTCGACTTTTACGCCGATTTTCGGACCGTTGGCTGGAATTCTTAGAATAAAGTGCCAGCATTGCGCAGTATTGGCGAGTTTGTATCAGGAGCACATGAGCTCGTAGGAGATCGTTTTATTTACAGCTTGTAGTTCGCCTGGTGCTGTACAGGTGGCGCAACATTACAACAATCATTTAAGTTATAAATTAAGTAAGCTGCAGCGTGATGCAGCACGCATAGTGTCCAAAATTATAATCACAATTATTAACATAATTTAAACATTATGATATGCGCAAGAAAACGCATCTTTGATTGCATAATTGTTTATTTTATTTTGTCATCCCACGTACGTTATAAATATATGAAAATGATCCATAAATTACATATTATGTTTAACTAACGTTAAAACAATTAATTCGCAACGAATAACGCACTTTTCTAATAATAATCAATAAAATTTTAAAAGCGACGTCTGCCGGATCCTAAGCGAACTATCGTTCGCAAACCAAACGATCTCCTCACTCCTGTGATCCTGATACTAAGTCGACTTTTACGCCGATTTTCGGACCGTTGGCTGGAATTCTTAGAATAAAGTGCCAGCATTGCGCAGTATTGGCGAGTTTGTATCAGGAGCACATGAGCTAGTAGGAGATCGTTTTATTTACACGCTTGTAGTTCGCCTGGTGCTGTACAGGTGGCGCAACATTACAACAATCATTTAAGTTATAAATTAAGTAAGCTGCAGCGTGATGCAGCACGCATAGTGTGCCAAAATTATAATCACAATTATTAACATAATTTAAACATTATGATATGCGCAAGAAAACGCATCTTTGATTGCATAATTGTTTATTTTATTTTGTCATCCCACGTACGTTATAAATATATGAAAATGATCCATAAATTACATATTATGTTTAACTAACGTTAAAACAATTAATTCGCAACGCAATAACGCACTTTTCTAATAATAATCAATAAAATTTTAAAAGCGCCGTCTGCCGGATCCTAAGCGAACTATCGTTCGCAAACCAAACGATCTCCTCTTCACTCCTGTGATCCTGATACTAAGTCGACTTTTACGCCGATTTTCGGACCGTTGGCTGGAATTCTTAGAATAAAGTGCCAGCATTGCGCAGTATTGGCGAGTTTGTATCAGGAGCACATGAGCTCGTAGGAGATCGTTTTATTTACACGCTTGTAGTTCGCCTGGTGCTGTACAGGTGGCGCAACATTACAACAATCATTTAAGTTATAAATTAAGTAAGCTGCAGCGTGATGCAGCACGCATAGTGTGCCAAAATTATAATCACAATTATTAACATAATTTAAACATTATGATATGCGCAAGAAAACGCATCTTTGATTGCATAATTGTTTATTTTATTTTGTCATCCCACGTACGTTATAAATATATGAAAATGATCCATAAATTACATATTATGTTTAACTAACGTTAAAACAATTAATTCGCAACGCAATAACGCACTTTTCTAATAATAATCAATAAAATTTTAAAAAGCGCCGTCTGTCGGATCCTAAGCGAACTATCGTTCGCAAACCAAACGATCTCCTCCTCACTCCTGTGATCCTGATACTAAGTCGACTTTTACGCCGATTTTCGGACCGTTGGCTGGAATTCTTAGAATAAAGTGCCAGGATGGCGCAGTATTGGCGAGTTTGTATCAGGAGCACATGAGCTAGTAGGAGATCGTTTTATTTACACGCTTGTAGTTCGCCTGGTGCTGTACAGGTGGCGCAACATTACAACAATCATTTAAGTTATAAATTAAGTAAGCTGCAGCGTGATGCAGCACGCATAGTGTGCCAAAATTATAATCACAATTATTAACATAATTTAAACATTATGATATGCGCAAGAAAACGCATCTTTGATTGCATAATTGTTTATTTTATTTTGTCATCCCACGTACGTTATAAATATATGAAAATGATCCATAAATTACATATTATGTTTAACTAACGTTAAAACAATTAATTCGCAACGCAATAACGCACTTTTCTAATAATAATCAATAAAATTTTAAAAGCGCCGTCTGCCGGATCCTAAGCGAACTATCGTTCAAACCAAACGATCCCTCCTCACTCCTGTGATCCTGATACTAAGTCGACTTTTACGCCGATTTTCGGACTGTTGGCTCGAATTCTTAGAATAAACTGCCAGCATTGCGCAGTATTGGCGAGTTTGTATCAGGAGCACATGAGGTCGTAGGAGATCGTTTTATTTACGCTTGTAGTTCGCCTGGTGCTGTACAGGTGGCGCAACATTACAACAATCATTTAAGTTATAAATTAAGTAAGCTGCAGCGTGATGCAGCACGCATAGTGTGCCAAAATTATAATCACAATTATTAACATAATTTAAACATTATGATATGCGCAAGAAAACGCATCTTTGATTGCATAATTGTTTATTTTATTTTGTCATCCCACGTACGTTATAAATATATGAAAATGATCCATAAATTACATATTATGTTTAACTAACGTTAAAACAATTAATTCGCAACGCAATAACGCACTTTTCTAATAATAATCAATAAAATTTTAAAAAGCGCCGTATGCCGGATCCTAAGCGAACTATCGTTCGCAAACCAAACGATCTCCTCCTCACTCCTGTGATCCTGATACTAAGTCGATTTTTACGCCGATTTTCGGACCGTTGGCTGGAATTCTTAGAATAAAGTGCCAGCATTGCGCAGTATTGGCGAGTTTGTATCAGGAGCACATGAGCTCGTAGGAGATCGTTTTATTTACGCTTGTAGTTCGCCTGGTGCTGTACAGGTGGCGCAACATTACAACAATCATTTAAGTTATAAATTAAGTAAGCTGCAGCGTGATGCAGCACGCATAGTGTGCCAAAATTATAATCACAATTATTAACATAATTTAAACATTATGATATGCGCAAGAAAACGCATCTTTGATTGCATAATTGTTTATTTTATTTTGTCATCCCACGTACGTTATAAATATATGAAAATGATCCATAAATTACATATTATGTTTAACTAACGTTAAAACAATTAATTCGCAACGCAATAACGCACTTTTCTAATAATAATCAATAAAATTTTAAAAAGCGCCGTATGCCGGATCCTAAGCGAACTATCGTTCGCAAACCAAACGATCTCCTCCTCACTCCTGTGATCCTGATACTAAGTCGATTTTTACGCCGATTTTCGGACCGTTGGCTGGAATTCTTAGAATAAAGTGCCAGCATTGCGCAGTATTGGCGAGTTTGTATCAGGAGCACATGAGCTAGTAGGAGATCGTTTTATTTACACGCTTGTAGTTCGCCTGGTGCTGTACAGGTGGCGCAACATTACAACAATCATTTAAGTTATAAATTAAGTAAGCTGCAGCGTGATGCAGCACGCATAGTGTGCCAAAATTATAATCACAATTATTAACATAATTTAAACATTATGATATGCGCAAGAAAACGCATCTTTGATTGCATAATTGTTTATTTTATTTTGTCATCCACGTACGTTATAAATATATGAAAATGATCCATAAATTACATATTATGTTTAACTAACATTAAAACAATTAATTCGCAACGCAATAACGCACTTTTCTAATAATAATCAATAAAATTTTAAAAAGCGCCGTATGCCGGATCCTAAGCGAACTATCGTTCGCAAACCAAACGATCTCCTCCTCACTCCTGTGATCCTGATACTAAGTCGACTTTTACGCCGATTTTCGGACCGTTGGCTGGAATTCTTAGAATAAAGTGCCAGCATTGCGCAGTATTGGCGAGTTTGTATCAGGAGCACATGAGCTCGTAGGAGATCGCTTTATTTACATGCTTGTAGTTCGCCTGGTGCTGTACAGGTGGCGCAACATTACAACAATCATTTAAGTTATAAATTAAGTAAGCTGCAGCGTGATGCAGCACGCATAATGTGCCAAAATTATAATCACAATTATTAACATAATTTAAACATTATGATATGCGCAAGAAAACGCATCTTTGATTGCATAATTGTTTATTTTATTTTGTCATCCCACGTACGTTATAAATATATGAAAATGATCCATAAATTACATATTATGTTTAACTAACGTTAAAACAATTAATTCGCAACGCAATAACGCACTTTTCTAATAATAATCAATAAAATTTTAAAAGCGCCGTTGCCGGATCCTAAGCGAACTATCGTTCGCAAACCAAACGATCTCCTCCTCACTCCTGTGATCCTGATACTAAGTCGACTTTTACGCCGATTTTCGGACCGTTGGCTGGAATTCTTAGAATAAAGTGCCAGGATGGCGCAGTATTGGCGAGTTTGTATCAGGAGCACATGAGCTAGTAGGAGATCGTTTTATTTACACGCTTGTAGTTCGCCTGGTGCTGTACAGGTGGCGCAACATTACAACAATCATTTAAGTTATAAATTAAGTAAGCTGCAGCGTGATGCAGCACGCATAATGTGCCAAAATTATAATCACAATTATTAACATAATTTAAACATTATGATATGCGCAAGAAAACGCATCTTTGATTGCATAATTGTTTATTTTATTTTGTCATCCCACGTACGTTATAAATATATGAAAATGATCCATAAATTACATATTATGTTTAACTAACGTTAAAACAATTAATTCGCAACGCAATAACGCACTTTTCTAATAATAATCAATAAAATTTTAAAAAGCGCCGTATGCCGGATCCTAAGCGAACTATCGTTCGCAAACCAAACGATCTCCTCCTCACTCCTGTGATCCTGATACTAAGTCGACTTTTACGCCGATTTTCGGACCGTTGGCTGGAATTCTTAGAATAAAGTGCCAGCATTGCGCAGTATTGGCGAGTTTGTATCAGGCACATGAGCTCGTAGGAGATCGTTTATTTACACGCTTGTAGTTCGCCTGGTGCTGTACAGGTGGCGCAACATTACAACAATCATTTAAGTTATAAATTAAGTAAGCTGCAGCGTGATGCAGCACGCATAATGTGCCAAAATTATAATCACAATTATTAACATAATTTAAACATTATGATATGCGCAAGAAAACGCATCTTTGATTGCATAATTGTTTATTTTATTTTGTCATCCCACGTACGTTATAAATATATGAAAATGATCCATAAATTACATATTATGTTTAACTAACGTTAAAACAATTAATTCGCAACGCAATAACGCACTTTTCTAATAATAATCAATAAAATTTTAAAAAGCGACGTCTGCCGGATCCTAAGCGAACTATCGTTCGCAAACCAAACGAACTCCTCCTCACTCCTGTGATCCTGATACTAAGTCGACTTTTACGCCGATTTTCGGACCGTTGGCTGGAATTCTTAGAATAAAGTGCCAGGATGGCGCAGTATTGGCGAGTTTGTATCAGGAGCACATGAGCTCGTAGGAGATCGCTTTATTTACATGCTTGTAGTTCGCCTGGTGCTGTACAGGTGGCGCAACATTACAACAATCATTTAAGTTATAAATTAAGTAAGCTGCAGCGTGATGCAGCACGCATAATGTGCCAAAATTATAATCACAATTATTAACATAATTTAAACATTATGATATGCGCAAGAAAACGCATCTTTGATTGCATAATTGTTTATTTTATTTTGTCATCCCACGTACGTTATAAATATATGAAAATGATCCATAAATTACATATTATGTTTAACTAACGTTAAAACAATTAATTCGCAACGCAATAACGCACTTTTCTAATAATAATCAATAAAATTTTAAAAAGCGCGTCTGCCGGATCCTAAGCGAACTATCGTTCGCAAACCAAACGATCTCCTCCTCACTCCTGTGATCCTGATACTAAGTCGACTTTTACGCCGATTTTCGGACCGTTGGCTGGAATTCTTAGAATAAAGTGCCAGCATTGCGCAGTATTGGCGAGTTTGTATCAGGAGCACATGAGCTCGTAGGAGATCGCTTTATTTACATGCTTGTAGTTCGCCTGGTGCTGTACAGGTGGCGCAACATTACAACAATCATTTAAGTTATAAATTAAGTAAGCTGCAGCGTGATGCAGCACGCATAATGTGCCAAAATTATAATCACAATTATTAACATAATTTAAACATTATGATATGCGCAAGAAAACGCATCTTTGATTGCATAATTGTTTATTTTATTTTGTCATCCCACGTACGTTATAAATATATGAAAATGATCCATAAATTACATATTATGTTTAACTAACGTTAAAACAATTAATTCGCAACGCAATAACGCACTTTTCTAATAATAATCAATAAAATTTTAAAAAGCGACGTCTGCCGGATCCTAAGCGAACTATCGTTCGCAAACCAAACGATCTCCTCCTCACTCCTGTGATCCTGATACTAAGTCGACTTTTACGCCGATTTTCGGACCGTTGGCTGGAATTCTTAGAATAAAGTGCCAGCATTGCGCAGTATTGGCGAGTTTGTATCAGGAGCACATGAGCTCGTAGGAGATCGGTTTATTTACACGCTTGTAGTTCGCCTGGTGCTGTACAGGTGGCGCAACATTACAACAATCATTTAAGTTATAAATTAAGTAAGCTGCAGCGTGATGCAGCACGCATAATGTGCCAAAATTATAATCACAATTATTAACATAATTTAAACATTATGATATGCGCAAGAAAACGCATCTTTGATTGCATAATTGTTTATTTTATTTTGTCATCCCACGTACGTTATAAATATATGAAAATGATCCATAAATTACATATTATGTTTAACTAACGTTAAAACAATTAATTCGCAACGCAATAACGCACTTTTCTAATAATAATCAATAAAATTTTAAAAGCGACGTCTGCCGGATCCTAAGCGAACTATCGTTCGCAAACAAACGATCTCCTCACTCCTGTGATCCTGATACTAAGTCGACTTTTACGCCGATTTTCGGACCGTTGGCTGGAATTCTTAGAATAAAGTGCCAGCATTGCGCAGTATTGGCGAGTTTGTATCAGGAGCACATGAGCTCGTAGGAGATCGCTTTATTTACATGCTTGTAGTTCGCCTGGTGCTGTACAGGTGGCGCAACATTACAACAATCATTTAAGTTATAAATTAAGTAAGCTGCAGCGTGATGCAGCACGCATAGTGTGCCAAAATTATAATCACAATTATTAACATAATTTAAACATTATGATATGCGCAAGAAAACGCATCTTTGATTGCATAATTGTTTATTTTATTTTGTCATCCCACGTACGTTATAAATATATGAAAATGATCCATAAATTACATATTATGTTTAACTAACGTTAAAACAAATAATTTGCAACGGAATAACAAGCTTTTTTAATAATAATAAATATAATTTTAAAAAGCGCCGTCTGTCGGATCCTAAGCGAACTATCGTTCGCAAACCAAACGATCTCCTCCTCACTCCTGTGATCCTGATACTAAGTCGATTTTTACGCCGATTTTCGGACCGTTGACTGGAATTCTTAGAATAAAGTGCCAGCATTGCGCAGTATTGGCGAGTTTGTATCAGGAGCACATGAGCTAGTAGGAGATCGTTTTATTTACACGCTTGTAGTTCGCCTGGTGCTGTACAGGTGGCGCAACATTACAACAATCATTTAAGTTATAAATTAAGTAAGCTGCAGCGTGATGCAGCACGCATAGTGTGCCAAAATTATAATCACAATTATTAACATAATTTAAACATTATGATATGCGCAAGAAAACGCATCTTTGATTGCATAATTGTTTATTTTATTTTGTCATCCCACGTACGTTATAAATATATGAAAATGATCCATAAATTACATATTATGTTTAACTAACGTTAAAACAATTAATTCGCAACGCAATAACGCACTTTTCTAATAATAATCAATAAAATTTTAAAAAGCGACGTCTGCCGGATCCTAAGCGAACTATCGTTCGCAAACCAAACGATCTCCTCTTCACTCCTGTGATCCTGATACTAAGTCGACTTTTACGCCGATTTTCGGACCGTTGGCTGGAATTCTTAGAATAAAGTGCCAGCATTGCGCAGTATTGGCGAGTTTGTATCAGGAGCACATGAGCTCGTAGGAGATCGTTTTATTTACGCTTGTAGTTCGCCTGGTGCTGTACAGGTGGCGGAACATTACAACAATCATTTAAGTTATAAATTAAGTAAGCTGCAGCGTGATGCAGCACGCATAGTGTGCCAAAATTATAATCACAATTATTAACATAATTTAAACATTATGATATGCGCAAGAAAACGCATCTTTGATTGCATAATTGTTTATTTTATTTTGTCATCCACGTACGTTATAAATATATGAAAATGATCCATAAATTACATATTATGTTTAACTAACGTTAAAACAATTAATTCGCAACGCAATAACGCACTTTTCTAATAATAATCAATAAAATTTTAAAAAGCGACGTCTGCCGGATCCTAAGCGAACTATCGTTCGCAAACCAAACGATCTCCTCTTCACTCCTGTGATCCTGATACTAAGTCGACTTTTACGCCGATTTTCGGACCGTTGGCTGGAATTCTTAGAATAAAGTGCCAGCATTGCGCAGTATTGGCGAGTTTGTATCAGGAGCACATGAGCTCGTAGGAGATCGTTTTATTTACACGCTTGTAGTTCGCCTGGTGCTGTACAGGTGGCGCAACATTACAACAATCATTTAAGTTATAAATTAAGTAAGCTGCAGCGTGATGCAGCACGCATAGTGTGCCAAAATTATAATCACAATTATTAACATAATTTAAACATTATGATATGCGCAAGAAAACGCATCTTTGATTGCATAATTGTTTATTTTATTTTGTCATCCCACGTACGTTATAAATATATGAAAATGATCCATAAATTACATATTATGTTTAACTAACGTTAAAACAATTAATTCGCAACGCAATAACGCACTTTTCTAATAATAATCAATAAAATTTTAAAAAGCGCCGTCTGTCGGATCCTAAGCGAACTATCGTTCGCAAACCAAACGATCTCCTCCTCACTCCTGTGATCCTGATACTAAGTCGACTTTTACGCCGATTTTCGGACCGTTGGCTGGAATTCTTAGAATAAAGTGCCAGCATTGCGCAGTATTGGCGAGTTTGTATCAGGAGCACATGAGCTCGTAGGAGATCGCTTTATTTACACGTCCGTAGTTCCCCTGACTTTGCATAGGTGGCGCAATATTACAACAATTACTTAAGTTGTATATTAGGTAAGCTGCAGCGTGATGCAGCACGCATAGTGTGCCATAATTATAATCATAATTATTAACATAATTTAAACATTATCATATGCGCAAGAAAATGCATCATGTTATATAAATTTTCAAATCGACGATCTCTTCAAGTTTATGTGATCCTGATAGAAAAGGTGCATTCGGCGCAAAACTTACAGACATTGGTGTTTAGATCAGTTTTGAAGTCGACGATGTCTTCAAGCTCCTGTGATATTGATAGCAAATGCAGATTTTGGCTAAAATTTATACTAAAGAACGTCAAAATCATTTTGCGTTTCGACGATCTCTTCAAGCTCCTGTGATCCTGATAGCAAATGCGGATTTTGACCAAAATGTACACCAAAGAACGCTAAAATCAATTTGTGCCTTGACGATCTCTTCAAACTCCTGTGATCCTGATAGCAAATGCGAATTTTGGATAAAATTTACACCAAAGAACGCTAAAATCAATTTGTGCCTTGACGATCTCTTCAAGCTCCTGTGATCCTGATAGCAAATGCGGAGTTTATCTATAATTTACACCAAAGAACGTCAAAATCGTTTTGCGTTTCGACGATCTTTTCAAGCTCCTCCGATCCTGATAGCAAATTTAGGCTAAAATTTTGCCGATATCGAAATGAAAGCATATATAGATGTTGCAGCATTCTGTTTGTTGTCAGGTTTGTGATAACTCCACATATATAGTTATTGTACTACTTACTTACTTTACTTAATCCTTATGCCCTTTTTACCGTTAGGTGTAAGACATATTGTACTACTACATATTCAAATTTCAGAATGGGTGAATAAATCTACGTAGTTCTTGATTGTAGCAGTTTTATTCGTTACCAAATTGACATTTTACAAATTTTTCGTTTTTATTGCGATTCGAGTGAAACATAAGTTATTTCCTATTAAACAATAAAAGAATTCGCATATCTCTAATTGAATATTGATAAATATTTACAAGTTTTTACAGGCTTGCAATACTACTGAAAATAAATTGCCATACAATATGTAAAATTACATTATGGAGTTCGTAAGTAAAATAAAGTGTTTTCTTAATTTTAAAATAACAAAATTAATATTTCAGTCTACTCTGTCACTAAAACGCTTTGGAACTTTTAAAACCCTCTTTATTAGGTCTTTGCTGATACCTGAAGGTCTGTAATAGTGCAAAACGGCTTCCCAGCATATTTCATACAACTTTGGAATGCAGAGCCAGGTGCAATAAACGTCATTGGTGCGCTGCAATGCCATTCCCTCCTTAATGCCACCAAACACAAACATCTTTCCTTCTTTTGTGACTGCTGTTGAATGGAAGTACAAGGCTGCTGGCAACCCTGAGCAGCACAATCGTTTCCATTGTAGCGTTGAGAGTTCCAGCCTCCACAGATCATTGTACACCTGCATACAATGCTCATAACCACCCATTATGAACACATAGTGCCTTCCATTGTCATCTGTCAATTGCACTGACCCATGACACCTACGAGCTGGTGGATATGGTGGATCACCTATAGCACAACACACGGCTTTTAAACTGCTATGAAGTTATTAATTGTTCAGATCATACTATTGAGATCAGGTTTTGCCATGCGACGTCTCCATTTCTTGGCTGTAGTACTGAAAACTGGAATCTCGGTTAAATCAAAGCTCGACATGGCAGTACCACCTCCAATCATATAAATATTGCGGCCATTAAAACCCACTTCGTGTCGATAGCGTCCTTCTGGCTCATAACGGATAATTTCGTCTGCCACTCCAGGCGATCTGCTTTTGAATAAGACTCTCCATCGTTTGGGCTCTCTAGCTAAATTGAGTCTATAACAAACACTGGAACTAACAAATGCAAAAAAAAAACACTAAAAACCAACTAACCTGTGAACATCACAATTAAATGAGAATCCACAAGTGCCGCCAATTACATACAAAAACTGTTTGTGCAAGACTATAGCATGACCATACACACGCTTAGGCCGCTTTCCAACTATCCTAGCTTTCAGTAGTACATGATTATCTCCATTTAGCTTCATACAGTACAAGCGATTACTATTCGCCAACCCAAATGGAATGCCTGTTCCTCCATAAACCTATAAAGTGCGTTACTAGCTTGCCGATATTGTAAATAATTTCTTCATACCAACAACTGTAGACCCTTTCGTACCACTGCGAATGAAACTAATTCCTTGGGAAAAGTCACGTCTTTTGCATACCGAGTCCACTTTAGGGTGGCAAAATTCAGCTTCCACATTTCTCTGTACACCATCGAATCTTCTGTGGAACTCGGGTTGTACCCGCCAACAACATACAGGTTCTTCATAGTGCAGGTGATCCGATGGCCACTTCTAGCTTCGGGTGCGGGAGATGAGCTGTCCGGCACCACCAAATTAAATCTGTACGGCTTGAAGACATAAGTCTCACTGTTTGGTAAAATGTCTATTTTGAGGTTATGTTCCTCGACATCAACATTCATCATGTCCAAATTTAAGATTTGTACATGTACTTTATTAGAATCAAAATTATTTAATTCAAGTTAAGTAATTCAGCTTATACTATCAATAATCGCAACGTGCAATAAATCCAACAATACGTTACTAACACAATTGCAGTCTATGCAGGTTGGACACCCTGCTAATAATAATAAAACTAAATGACTTATACAGGATGTTTCAGATGTTTTTAAATTTATACCGGGTGTCCAGAAACGATCACCACTTCTCTCCACTTGGATAGTCTTGTCATTCTATTCAAAGCATACTTTTTTTGTTCAATTTTATTTTGAAAATTTCGTTATTGGATTAATTAGCGCGCACCTTCAGTATAACCGGAAAAGTGTAGTGAACAGATTGGTCCGATAAGGCAATTTTCAAAGTAAAATTGCACAAAAAGTATTAATCAAATCGAAAAATGACGCAGGACTTTTCTACTTAAATTTTAATTATCTATCGAGTGGTGGAGACATTGGGCAATGGTTTTGGACACCCGGTATAATTAAATTTCATTAATGTTTTCGGAATAAAGAGAACCAAAAAATGCTTTTCTCTAATTTAAATACGCATACTGCTCATGCCTAAAGTATTAAACTACGTATTAAAGTAAATAAAACAAAATTGTTATTTAATTGTTTATTGCAAGCAAGGCATAAAGCTCGGATAGTGTGTTGAAACTCAAGTTGAACATAAAAAAGTCTCATTACAGAGAAGTACAAGAATAATTCACAAAAATACTTAACACAAAGATCACAATAATAACAAATCATTAAAATAATAATAATTTCCAGAGCACCATTCTATTCGATTCTTGGCAAATCGATACACTATACAACGCCTACTTTAGCAACAAGTACATCCAATAATTAATAAACAATTTGGACTCGTACACCTAGCTAAGTTCATTAAATACTTGGTAGGAAGATGTTCACACTTATAAATTAGGCCTAACTAAATGAGAAATGCACAAACAATAACAGCCTGTCTGCTTCTGGCTACGTCATCTTAGCCGTTTCGCGAAACGGTAAGAGGCGACCACCCTCCGACTTGAAAGCAGCCAACACATCTACTAGTAGAAGCCGTTACAAGTAGATATTGCGAGGTATACCCTACACTTTGCGGTTTTATAAATGTCTGTTGAAAAGTAACACCTTATCAAATTAAACGCAACAATCTAATTAGCTGCATGCGAATCCTTTAAAAAACTACTGGTACTTACGCCTTATCATAAGTAAATTTTCGTTATCATACATTTATAAAATCACACGAATTTTAAGTACCAAAAGAGTTCAAATTAAAATAACTTACAAACTAAAAAAATATAAAAACTCTATAGCTATGATACAGATACAATAATATAATATACCCCGGTAGAAAGGCACTGGTATTTAGAACTTGAAACTTGCCAGCATATGTCGCTCTACCCAGGGACGATCCGAAAAGCATTGTCAGAACACTGGACTAGGCTCGCCCGATAAAACTCGGGCGATATTCAGCTAAAGTTACGTGTCAGTCTGTTGTGGTGAGGGTGGCCTTGAGCGCAATGAGCTGCTCTTCACCCAGCTTTATCTTATCCGCTATTTCCCGAGCGTCCATTATCAGCTTCGCCTTCATGTTGATGAAGTGATCGTAGTCCGCGTACTCTTCGGAGTTGAGATATTTGTAGAGGATGTTTGAAACGCTGACGCTGCGCCGGTCGATGCTCTCCTTCAGCTTCTTTGCTTCTTCCAGCTGCTCCTTGAGCTTGTCTCTCTTGCTCTCCATTATTCGCTGCAACAGAAGCATGCGTATGTTAATAACTAATTTAATTTGGTTTGTTAGTGTCCAATTTACCCTCTCTGGATGATCCTCAGACATGCCCATCAGAGCGTTTTCAGCACGAGCAAGCCGTCCCGAAAGACCCAACAGCAAGCTGGTGATCTTCCCAACTTCTTCCACGTGCAGTCGAAATTTGGCTGCCTCGTGCGGCCTAGCCAAGCGATTCATATGAACTTCAACGTTTTCGCCCAGTTCATCATTCACTCGACACTCTTCGTTAACCACCAGCTGCTCGCTACGCAAAACCTCCAGCTTGCGATCCAAACGGCTCACCAACTCCACCTTGAAGTAAACAACAACAGCAAGTAAGATTTTCACGATTCGAAGCTGTGGACAATTATAATACCTTCTTTTGATTAAGATCTTTGGTATCCTTTACGACACTAAACTGATTCATGTCTTGGCTGTACCTGGTTAGAAACTTGGCTTTAGGTTCTGACGTGGTGAAGTATGGAGACGTGGGTGAGAGTGGGCTAGATGGTTCTAAACTTGGCACTATAGACACTTGATTATCGCTGCAAAAAAAAACATGTTAAGTGCATGAAGATAAAAAAGGGGGATATCTTTGTTTGTTTGTTACTTACCTGGTTTTGCTAACTGTTGTTGTTGTGGTTCCATTAGTAATAGATGGAGGGGGACTGCAGTTTGGCGTAGTTGTGCGACTCCGGAAAGGTGAATTTGCAGGCCTGGGGCGTGATGTTACATCTGGGCGGAACAGTCCGCTCACGTAATCTGTGGGCTTTTTGTGGTCCGGACCGGGAACTGCAACAGCACAAGTCCATTGATTATATCTTGATAGAAATCTCAACAGTTCACTTACGCAGTATCTCTTTTAGTCTATCTGATGGCGGAAGCTGTTTGACGAGATCTTGGGAAAGTTTTTCACACTCGATTTCTTCCTGGAGTTTCCTCCTTGTAGGTAGCGGAGTAGGTGGCAGCTCTTGTTTGTCAGTCTGGGAGGCCGCATCCGTCGTACAAACATTTACTCGCAGAATCACCTCCGTTCGTTGTATCATCTGCAACCCTTCCACAACCTTGGGATAGATCTCGTCCTTGGGGGATTGAGGGGGCGACGAAAACGTGGTGAAGTACGTCTTGGGCGACAATGGTGGAGAATCCGAAGGAGAAATCTGCAGAGGTGTGTTGGTGCCTGTTGAAATCATCGGAGAGGTCCTTTGTGGTGATGATGGAACGGGTGAAGACGTTTTAGGAGAGTTGCAAGGCACCGTTCTTTCTAGTGTGGTGGTGGTGGTGGTGACTGTGGATATGGGCGAGGAACTAGTAAATGTGGGAGATGTCTGTGGCGAAGAAGATGATGTGAGCGAACTAAAGGGGGAATTCGAAGCTCTGGAGCTTGCTACTGGAGATATGCGGATGGAACTGCCTTCAGTGGATAAAGGTGGAGTGCTGGGGGTGGTTTTTAGAGGAGAAGAGAGGGCAGTGCTGCGCAGCGGTGTGAAGGGGGAGTTGCGGGAGGGGCTTTTTGAAGGACTCGAGGGTGGACTTTCGTACTTGGGAGGAGATCTGGGTTTCTTCTGGGCGTCCAGCTCCAGCTGGTTGGGGCGGGGATACTGCGGCCTGTGGGGCATGATCTTCTCTTTAACGGGAAGAACGTCGGGGAGGACCACCTGCGGCTTCTTGTATTCTTCTTTCTGTTCGCAGTGCAGCGACAAGAGGGTGCCGTTCTTGCTGTTGGATTTCTCAGTCATCGAGACGCGCCTGATCAGGTTGGCGCTGTTGTGGTGCATGACCTTGTTCGCGGGCCATTTCGTTTCCCTGGAGCTCACCTTGTTGGGGGAGTCGCAGATGGTTTCGGCCGGTATGGCGTGGCCGTTCGGCGACATCGTCCTCTTGTAGACGCCGGTGTCGGAGTCGGGCACGATTCGCTCCCTCTCGCGGCGCGACGCCAAATAGGAAGCCTTGGAGTGGCTCCTGCAACAGGAACGAGCCGTTAGAAATGCAATCCCATTTCATACGTCGCTAGAACAGATGCCGATGGAGGAATTTCGCGCGCATAAGAGAGCGATTGCAATCTTTGCGCGACGTTTTATTGCGCGTTCCGCAGCTGCTCCAATAAAATAAACGATCTCGGCCACTTGTACAAATTGATCGCTGTAAATAATCGCGGCCTCTCGTTCCCCGGCGACACATGCGTGGATCATTAAACACAGACAGCTAATGAAGACAAAATAAACAAATAAAACGAGTAGAAGTGCGAGACTTCTAGCTGAACAATAAATTGCGGCTAATCGCCACAATTAGTGGTTTCCAATAAGTTAGGGGGAGGGGCAAAGGCGCCACTATACTATCACTTTCCGTATCGTTGGCGCTTTCTCTGGATACCTCGCGGATCAAAAATCGACGCGGTGTCCAACTTGGGCGGGATGGCTCGTCTGCGCTTTCTCATCTCGGTCTCCCTTCAAGGCAACCGCCGCTTTCTTCTGCCTAAACGTCCCGGTCCTGAAAGCCCTTCGCAAAGAAGAGCCAGAGTCGGTTCGGTTCCGTTCGGGCCCGACTTTCTAGGCTCCGGGCAATTAAGGGCATTCCATCTGGGGTTTCCTCGCGCCGATCTCTAATTCTCGCCGTTAATTGCACGGCTTCTCCGGCGATCATTATACAAATCTGAAAATAATTGCCTGTGACCCGCGCGTTGCCTCACAATTTGCACAATTGTAAAAGTGAAATGGAGTCTCGCAGAGCTCTTCGTTTTGAAACTGCAGACGCTAGCTAGGTGTGAACTCTTCGGAGGTGCGGGACAATAGTTTCGCACATTTTCACATGTGCAGGAGCGGGTTTTGTATTTTCTTGACTTCATGGCTTCATATGCTAGAGAGCAACAGAAAGGCTTCTTTTTAATTGGCATAAATATTTTGCTCAAATGGATTTTCATAATTTTTTTGAATTTTTCAAATGTTTTACTCCACCCACATAGTTATAATATTTTTTTAAAGATCCTCATTTGTTTATGTTTCTTAATTTATGTGAATACCCCATCACTTACCAACTTTTGTTTGTGTCGGATCCGTCGCTAACAGATGGCGCTAGTTGAACAGACGCTAAAATTAACTGTAATGTAAATTTTTACTAATATTCTGTTAATAATTTTCTTACATTCTTATATTACAATAATAGTGACAACGAAGTAAACGTGACTGCATCAAGAGACGTATAATCAAAATTATTTTCCAAACACGGAGGCTTGAAACATTTTCCACCTCGGTAATGGCAGTACTCGATTTTGTTCTAGTGAAGCAAACACAGCTATGCTGAGTGATCGAGATTAGTGCGACCGTCGATAATCCATAAATTACAGCGCGCGCTTCAGCGCTGTGTACGCTATTGTTTATTCAACAATGGTCCTCTGTTGGCCTATTCTGACATTCAAGGGCGCCGGCGATCGCGTACGCGATACATTAACGCCGCCAGATGACTATCGTTTCGCGGCTTTCTGACGCGTCCCCCGCGCGGCCGAGCGGTTTTCACACGCGTCTAATTAGCGCTGAACATTCCTTGGGCGGGCCTTTTTCGGTTTCCTCCAGATAATTGGCCAGCCTGTACTTTTTCCGCCGATTTCCGCCGTTTTCTCTCCAGTCATGACCTGCAGCTTCCGTCAGCCAAAAACCAATGAGTGAATAATCGCACAGCCCGCCTAATCAGTCCTCTAATAAGTTCGACTCGGCCGAATTTGCAATGTTGAGTGCGCTGCGGGCTGCAAATCCGAGGCTGAAAACGCTTTAATTGAATTCACCTGGCGCGCATTCAGTTCAGGGCTATTCTACTGGTTCTCGGCGATAGTAACCGAAGTGCTGATAAATCGCGCGCGCGACGCGCTCTCACATCCATGCGCTCCACGATGGCCGCGGTCCCGAGCTGGCAAAGCTCGAAGAACCGGGGCGAAGCTCGCTGAGCCCCAGAGCGACCTTTCGGGCTCAAAAATCGGCCCAACCTCTCCGATCGTATCCTGGATGTGGGCGGAAGCACAAAGAGCGAGGTGTTGAAGATTCAGGGCGAGAGGCTGGCTTTCGAAGATCGAAACGCACCTCGGGTGCCGGCCGGCTCGCGTGCATTCGGACAAACAATTCCGAAATTGCTTCGCAATCCTGTTCCCCAATTTGAAATTCAAGTCGAATGATCTCCCATGGCGCACAGATTACAGCACTCGCTCTAGAAGATCACCAAAATCAAGACTACCCAGACAAACATTTAAAATTGGCGCCAATTTCTGAGATGCAGGCACTTATTATTAATAAGAAGAACTAATACGACGAAACTGACACAGGATTGACAACAGAAGTTGCAGGTTTATCGATAGATCATAAAAATCTCGTGGGGGGGTCCCCCAGACAAACATTAACAAACGCTCCACCCTCATTTTATTACCTCACAGGTTCGTACAGTGTGCAGTGGTGTGCAAAGTGAATTTACAAAACTTTTAATGACGCGAGAAACAAAATTACGACGCCGACTGCTACGTAACCGAACTGAATCGAAGCAATCCGAAAAATGGCGATCTCGTGTTCGCCTGTCCAATGATTCGCCATTTTGGCGCTACCATGTATATAAAATCGTTGCAATTTCTCTATACTCATACAAATAAAGCATAAAAAATGTTTGGTTAGTGCAGTAAAAGCGGCTGCCGCTTTGCACAAATTTCACAAAAAATTAATAAAACAAACAAATTAAAAATTATAAGCTACAGTAGCTGCCACAAAAATAATCAACAGAAATAGAATCACGTGACGTATGCCGATCGTATCCGACCAGAAACGACTACCAGTGCTGACATCCCCAGCTTACTACGTCATTACCATATTTCCGTATTAAAATTTAAAAATTGAGAATTCAAAAAGGCCCCTCAACTCTTCAAGAGATCCTATATAGGTCTACCCTATATAAATGATTTTTGCGATTAGAAATCTAATATGCAAATTGATCAACCAATGGGTATGAAATGAATGCGCAACATGACAAAATTACTTTAAAAAATCTGGTGTGAACACCACACGACTTTCCTTATCCTATTTTATATATATATATATATATATATATATATATATATATATATATAATAATAGGATAAGGATATATATCGGCCCTGTGCTGCTCTCGTCCCGGAACTTATTTAAAAAAAAAACGAGGCGCGAGTCCAACACTCGTAAGCTGATTAAAATAAACTCTACAAGACAATAATTGACTCGTACTTAAAATTTTGCTACGCCACTGAAGGTAACCGTGCGAGCTCGGTCGCACAGCCTTCCCCATTATCGCCTGCGTGCTCCCTCCTAGCGGCCAAGCGCCCGTCCTCCCGCAGTCGGCCCGGTAGCTCTCCGAGCGCGATGTGATTGGTCCGTTTAATTAATTTTTAATCGGCTATAACTTTTTTATTTGACCTCGGATCAAAAAATTTCATTGTAATTTTTTGTTCGTCTTGGTCTGATCTATCCGGTAATATAAATTTCCCGAATCATTTTATAAACACCCGGTATATTAAAAATCCTGAGCTTGAATTTTTTTCGAGTTCCTATTTTACCAACTTATTTTAAATTCATGTTTATCTCATGATAACAAATCATTTTTATTCTCATAAATTTTTTTTATCTTCAACCGTTTAGATTTGCGACCCATTTTGCGACCTTGTGACCAAAAGCTTCGCACTGTGTCCCCCACCTACAAGTAATTTGCATACCAAATTTCAAGTCTCTAGCTCTTACGGTTCTCAAGATATCTTGTTTACTGACAGACCGACAGACAGACACACGCACACCACACACACACACACACACACACACACACACACACACACACACACACACACACACGCGCGCGCACGCACGCACACGCACACACACACGCACGCACGCACGCATTAATGGCTAAAACCAACTTTTTTGGTGTCCTGAGGCTATAATTCGTCCAGAAATGTGAAAAACTGGGTAGGTCAAATTTCCGCCGATTACATTACTTTCCTTATTATAGGATAAGGAAAGTAAAAAGGGAAACAAAAATTTTGTCTTCCCTCAAAGGAGGTTAACGTGAAATCTCTACAACAAAGAGTTTTTCATAGCGTAGTGAATTGTTTAAAACTAGCAAATATCGTGATGATAAATTCTGGATGCCGCTGAATGTGTCTTCCGCCAACTACAAGTACCTCTTGCCCCAAAAAGCGCCACCAAGAGGATACTACCAGAGATCAGGAACTATTAAAGAAAGCCTTCGCCAGATCTTTAGGGCACTATCATTTCGAGTAGCATCAACCTTAATATGAAATTGCTGGAGGGTGGTAGGTACACAAACAAAAACCAGTGTATTCTTTGAATGAAAAATTTTTCAAAAATCCAGCCTATTCATCTATGACAAATAAAACAATTGATATAAGTATAGTGACAGCTTAGTTTACTTGCCAGAAACACCCGTAAATGCGGAATTATTTCTTTGATGTTTGGGAAGGGGAGGGGAAATATAAAACTGGAAACGTCGTGGATTCCGTTATGTACATCTTTATTAAGCCTTCAGGTAAAATGCTAAGCAGACATACAACTAGTAATTTTATGACAGCGTCACCTTTTAGCACTTTGGGGAACTAAACAATTAAGTCTGCTATTTCTTTTCTTTGTTGCGTTTCTCTATTGTATGTATAGTTTAGGGTTTTCCGTCGACGCCTGTCAGATTTTAGTACACCCCAGATGGCGCAACAATTAGCTAATATTTCTATTTCCACTAAGAGTTAGAAAACTTTCAGGTCGAAAAAATAAGCAAAAGGCTAAGCAGACGTACAGCTGAAAGCTTCTGTGGCAGCGCCATCTTTTACGGAACTAAACAATTATGTCTGCTATTCTTCTTCCTTGAAGCATCCATATCATGGGAAGATGCTCGTAATCATCCGATTCATAAATTCTACAAGTTACAAGAGCTCTGAAACCAGCAAAACCTAGCGAGCAAGCTATCGGTAAACTGCCAGTCCAAAACGGCAACGACAGCCGGACGGCTTTTTCGTAGCTAAAAAACGGCTAGTTTCAATTTCTAATTGTAAAATTATACGTCTAGATGCCGCGCCCATTTGAAAGGTATTTATTGTTCAAGACACAATAATTACCATAGAGCAGTCGCCGCTTTCGGAAATCACTTTGGGCCACGCCGCGTCGCCTGGTTGCTAAAAACCCAGTCCCATTGTTGGAGCAATTAAAATCCGGCATTGCTGAAAGCGGCCGGAATCGATCGATCGCCAAGTTTCCCAATAGTAGGCGAGCTCGCCTGGAAGTGGGTTGATTAGCATGCAGCCGGCCATCACGTTCTCGTCCCTCATATCTCACAGCCGAAGGATCAACTCCAGCGAGCAGCATCTCGCTCGAAAATGGTCACGAGCCGCCGGTGGCGGGCGGTTTCACGGAAAGAATGCGGCAGGCGCGATTCCGCGACTCCCGAAAATGCGCCCTCTTGCGGCGAGGCCGCAAACTGCGGCCACCACGTGCGCGTGCACGCACGTTTCGCCGATCGCCGTTTTTTGTGTTCTAATTGTGCTGGTTGCTCGGTCTGCGGCGGCCGCATGCGGCTAGCCTTGAATTAATTGTGTTTATGGGTAATAAGTACACCTTGTCGTCGCCTTTATGTTAATAGGCTCGCATATTCTATAACGCGCGCGTTTTTATCCTTCGAAAACATTAACCGTTTGTTTTGAAAAGTGGTACCGTTAGCTTTTTTCGACCTTCCCGCTCGCCATGGGCACATTGCTGCGATAGAGCGCAAGTAAATGCTGAAATAGATAAGCACGCATTAGTTTGGTTTATCATAAGTACAATAACCCAATTTTCAGCAAAGGAATTGCACAAGCTGGCAGAGGTACGTGTGCGGACTGACAGTGAAAGGAAATGATAATTTCCTTGTTTACTGGAAGGATGCATCAGTGCCGCAGTACCCGGATGAACCATAACTAATACATTGAAGACTACGGTACACAGAAATATTAGCATTCCGTCAGATTTCAAATCACTTGAACGAACCTTTGCAAACTTTTAAGAGTAAACCTAGCAACAGGGCATACTTCTTGTTTGGAAGCGTTCTAGAAGGTCCTTGATTCCTGAATTTGCTAATTTATCATGTTTCAGAGCAGAGCAGCTGGAAAAAACTGATTGATACGAGCTTTTAGGAAAGCCTATCGTCAGGGGGCTTGTTTCACCACACCAACACAGCTATCAATAAGAAAAGTCATGCGAGACCAATTGGCGAGGAGAATTGAAAACTCCACAAGCCGCCAAAAATAGCACTGGACATTGTAGGAACTTTTGACCGCACCTATTGGTCAAAGGATACCCATAAGGTAGAATTCGTCATCCTGGTGTGACTTGGTAGTGAACTAATAGGCAAGGCTATGAGGATTTGATAACTCATTCCGGGAAATTTCCAAATAGTCTCAGCACTCGTACAGAAACCTCTGGCCAAGAAGAACCAAACTAAAAATGAATCCTCTGAAAACAGTTCTAGTATAATTACGAGTTGTAAACAAATCACAAACAACATTTACGGCACAAAATTAGTACTGGGAAAAACAAGAAGAGCCCTGGTGAGATTTATTTTGAAATAAACCAGGCGGGAGCCAAGTTGAAGATAACTAAACTTCAAAGATCTGGCTACCTATGAGGATGTTTTAGACGAAGTAAAGGCAAGGATGCAAACTGGCGAACCAGTCCAGCCCCTGGTTGTACGAGGGTAACGGGAATTATTACAACCCACCACTGACAACGAGCTGTGATGCTATGTTATGTAGGTAAAACTCAAATAAACCTTTTCAAATTCAGCATGGCTGGAATAGAAGGCTTCTAGATAAAGGCCACTGAACATGAATTCTAGTCTGGTACAGAAACAGCTCCAAAAAGAGAGTATGTCATGGCATTCCAAGTGGATGTTCAAGATGAAAACATCGTTTTATTGACAATTAGCCAGGCTGCAATAAAAGCGGTAGATAGTTACGAGATCACTTCTAAACTGGTTTGGGAATGTCTCGAACTATTGCAAACCACGATAGACTTATTTTATGAGCTCAAGGATATACCAATAAATGAAAAACTGAGGTACTGGCAAAAAACGGTGCAACCACAACCGCAGTTTGCAATTGAGTGAATGGTTGGATATTCAAATTCCACCAGAACCACTGCAACTGGACTACAGCATAGCAAGGAGAACTACACCTCAGAAAACAACAGACAAGATACAGGCAACTGGGTCTATTTTCGGCCACTACAACCTACATAGACATATGGACACAATTGAAATGGAAACAAGAAGATATCGCCATACATCACAATTTATTGGGAAGCTCTCATTCAATATAGCTCTGGAGAGGCTCTACTTAGAGAAAGTGCGGTAAAATCAAATAAAGATTGCAAGTAGTACGACAAGTTGTTTCACTCTAAAAAAATGACAGGTCGAAGAACTGCCAAAGACTTGTCAAAAAGTTCATTCATCATACTCATAACCTAAGACTGAGATAAGATGTAATGGTTCTAGTTCTAGAAGGACCAAAAGAGCTGAAACGTTTACATTTACAAACTACGCAAGTTGTGCCAAAGCGTTAAGACCACAGTTTTCACTCATTTTCTCATACGTTTGATGGTTTTTCTTCAATACCTTCATTGGTCATTCAGATCATGTGGAGAAGTTTTGGTGTAATTTTGCAAATCACTACTTTTCTATAATTGACCGTGCATTGGACGAAGGGCATAAAATTACAAAAAACAAAAAGTGAGCATAAAAAGAACATCAGACAGCTTAGTTCAAAGTACTAAAAGGTGCCGCTAGCGAAGGAACTATTGCTTCTTAAATGTTTTATGACGTGTATGACAATGAGTGTCCATTAAAAAAATTATTACAGAAAATTTCCAGTGGTAAAGGGCTCGTATCTACGACAAAAATTTGTTTGGGTTTTTTAGTTGCTCACGCTAAAAAATAGTAAAGACCACCAAAAAATATAAAAAGGGAGCTTATAAATCTTCTAATCACAGAAGTTTGGTAGAATAGTTGTAGACCATAGACTATACAAAACAAATTTGGACCAACTGGAGTTGAGGACAAAAATGTATGCGTATGTTAGCAGTTCCTGGTCGTTCCGTTCCAGAAATAATACACAACCGTGTAGTTGGCCAGTCATACTGCCTTGCGGAATGTTCAAATTTCAATTTTTTTATTCTACTCCTTTTCCGTTTCGTTTATTATTGATGCTTAGTTTGTTTTTTAAAAACATATATAGCACCCCCTCCCATCATAATCCTAACACATATGATTTCTTCTATCTGACGCTTTTATTTTACCGCACCAATCCCGACTTGTTTGCTTCTCTCTATTTCTACTTTTTTATTGTAGTCTGCCTATTGTGTTCGTCTTATTCTCTGGTGGGCATAGTAGAAGCAAAAAGAATGTAGTACTCGTATAAAAACAAATTGAAAATCGAAAAACCTGAACATCAGACCAAAGGAACAATCGCAATAATCTGTGGCACGCTGCTACCAAACAAAGATGCAGCCGAGTACGCAAGCACCCATTTAAATATTTTCCTTAGCTGCTCTGGCCAGCCCAATCAGCCCAAGCAAACAAGCCGGCCGTTACTCCGAGATTAATTGCTCAAAAGCGGCAACCAGCTAATTTATGCAAACAAACCAATCTCGGACTAATTATTTGCATAACAGTTTTAATGGCCGCGGCCCATTTACCGCGGGCTGGAAAAATCCGGGGCTTTGCGCCTTGCAACGTTCCCGCGGCGGCCGACCTCTGGTTGCCGTTGCTTCATCTTCTCGTCTGCATTAGCGTAATTAGCGGCCTTAGCGCGGACATTATTGTAATTTGCAATCAGGTTGCGCAAGTTGGCAATGCGTTCAAGGGGAATGCAAAAACATATAGTTGGATTAGCTGAAGATTAAAAAATTCTGAGTAGAGAAAAGCGCCATTTAGGGTGGACAACACATCATTACCAGGGTAAACCCGCTGCTGACAGTCGAATGTGGCAGTAAAGTCACGGGAATGCAATAGAGCAGCGAGTAAATATTAAATTTTACTGCAAATTGGGAAAAACAGCGAGAGAGACGCTTCAAATGTCCGTACGAGGCGGAAGCCATGAGCAGAAAATGTGTTTACGACTGGTTCAAACGATAGAATTTGACATTACCAAAAACATGGGCACACCATTGTCTAAGAAGCTTTTTATAAGAGTTTTCAGAAGCTTTATGACCGTTACCAAAAGTGTGTTGAGAGGTGGTGATTTTTTTGAAACCAAACTTTCTAGGTATGCTAGGTATAATATATTTCCTTTGCTTTTAAGACACTTTTTTATGAATTATCTTAATAGATAGTGACTTATGTTTGATTCCTGTAACGTTCAGCCATGTTTGATTTTGCTATAGCTCATCATGGATTTTTCATTCATTTTTCTCTTATTACCTTTAAGCTTCTGGACAAAATATTTGTTTTTAATATTTCTTCTAGTTCTCTGGTTGGATTTATTTTTCAGGCTTGTAAATTCCTGGCAAAGTTCACTCAAAGAATCCTTTTGCTTTTCCTTGGATCATCTTTTTTCTCTTTTTTTCTTAGATGGGGGCAGTATTACCATTTGATTTCTATTATTTCTTGTTATTTATTACGCTTGCGATGCCTTCCAAATCATATAGTACGTACAATTGGATGGAACGAAATGATCTATATAGAGTTCTAAGGAAGTTTTATAATGTGGTTAAAGCCACAGTTTCTCACCATATCAAGATATGGTCCAAATCTATACTATAGCCGATAGAACGACGCTTGGGGATTAGTTGTTCTTGAATTATAACAGTGAAACTATTGAGAATCCCGTGGCACAAGGAAGGATCGGGAGCTCCAAAGGGGGGAAAATTTAGTCTGGAAGACGTTGTGTCGTCAGAACGCCCATCCTCACCGAAAAGATGCTGGACCTATGGCCAAATGGAAGAGTGCATCGGAAAACGAGAAAGGTTTACTCCCTTTAGGTACCTCCAACGAACGAGCAGAGGGACCCACACGTTTCGTGGTGCCACGAGATCTTCAATAATTTTGAAAATAGAGCATCTGACCATATCAACAACATTGTGAAAAGTTTTGCCATTTTCAATGTTATTAATACAGCCAGATGTTCCATTTTCGTAATTATTGAGTATGGTGGTAATATAAAGGATCGGGAGATCCAAAGGGGAAAATTGAGTCTGGAAGGCGCTCCGAGATCAGAACACGCATCCTCGCCAGGAAGATGCTAGACGTGTGGCCAAATAGAAGAGTGCATCGGAAAATGAGAAAGGTTTGCTCTCTTTGCGTACCCCCAATGTACAAAAGGATCGGGCAATTCAAAAAAGGAAATTCAGTCTAAGAAGACGCTACGAGATAAAAACGTCTATCGTTCGTCAGGAAGATGCTGGACCTATGGCCAAATAAAAAAGTACATCGGCAAATGAGAAAGGTTTGCTCCCTTTAGGTGCCCCCAACAGACGAGCAGATGGCACCACGCGTTTCGTAGTACCATGAGATCCTCAATAATTTCGAAAATGAAACATCTGCTCATTTTAACAACGTCGTAAAAAGTTTCGTCACCTTTTACAGTGTTATTAATGTAGCCAGATACTCCATTTTCGAAATTATTGAGGATCTCGTGGCAGCAGGAAGAATCGAGAGATCCAAAGGGAAACATTCGATCTGGAAGACGACCCCCGATCAGAACGGCCATCCTCGTCAGGAAGATGCTGCGTCTACGGCCAAACAGAAGAGTGTACCGGCAACTCATGCTACCCCCAAGTTAGAAAAAGTGTGCTCCCTTTGGATACCCCCAACGGGCGAGTATATGGCACCTTTCATTTTGTGGTACCACGAGATCTTCATTAATTTCGAAAATAAAATATCTGGCCATATTAACAACATCATAACAAGCGACGAAACCTTGCATAAAGAACAAGCCAATAGCGAGATAATCTTCCAACAAGGATCTTCCTGAGAAAAGGTGAAAAAAGTGTGTGCCAATTAAAATGGAGAAGACTTAAATTAAGCAAATTTTATGATAAAACAAATCTCTGCGGCTAAAATGGAACAAAGAGCTTATACGTGGTATAAATAAAAAGTTTTTGGAAAGTAGTACTAAAATAGTACGCAAAGTTTTGGATTTGAAGATATAATAATAGACAAGGTCTAAACACCTCGCATAGGGGGATGGCTTTTCGAAGTGAAAGGTTAAGGCTTTCATGTTCCTCTAATAGGGGCTTTCTGACGACTGCATTATTCCCCCTCGATCACTCAATTACTTTTAGTGGCCGAGTAGACCTTCGGCAGGCATCTAAACCCAAGATTGAACCCTGCCTCAACCGTTCGGCCGCACCGGTGTCCCCTTAAGATATATTTGGTTTAATTTAAACGTTTAACTGTAGCATAAGAAATAAGATAGCTAAGAGCCATAAATTAATAGCAAACGCTTGTAAACACATATTTCTAGAGCTGAAAAAGAATAAAAGCGCTGCGATGTATATGCTGATACGTTGGCCAATTAAAAATATTGGCTTCGATGCAAATGAATGCAAATGCGCGTAACAGTAACAGAACTTTTCGATTCGATTGCATCAAAATACAAAAACAGGCGAAGTCCGGATTAATCGCGTAGAATAAATCACCAGGCTCTGTAAGTCCTGTTAGTTAGAAATAATTGCGAAAAACTCCCCAATCCACACTGAAAACCCAAACATTTCGACATTTAACGAAGCTGGGCAGGGTGCGAATTTCAGTCGTGGGACGACGGGGCCCTTGCGCCCCTCGCGCTCCGTTGACGTGTAGCCACGATTCGCCCTCTCACTCCTCGCTATATCAATCTTACTTTCCCGAAGAATGCCGCTAATAACGCTGCGCTGCAGCTCGCGAGCGCTGCCTCCATTTAGCCTGAAACATGTTGCACCTCCGCGGGTGAATTTCCTACACGGCGTTTTTAATTGCGGCGCTCTCGTTAATCAGCGCTTTATAGATTATTAGCTGTCTGACGGGTTGTGTAATCGGGATTGCGAGTTTATGGAAGGCTGCCGCCGTTTTGAGCTGCTTCCTGGAGGCCCTCTACTGGTGCTTGTTGCAATCTGCGATAGTTGCCGAAAACGTAGCATACAATAGAAGTCTATTTATTCGAAATTTTGCACCAATAATACAACTTTCAGTACGAGTAGTCACCATTTAGAGACCTTTCCAGCTCTTGGTTTGGTATCTCGTTAAGTATTGCGACCTCAATCTTACCCCTTTCATCAGAATTTTTAGATTTGGGAACAGAATTGTCGCAAGAAGACAGATTGGGCGACTTAGGTGAATAAACAAGAGTTAACAATATCATTATTAGGCAAAAATTGGCGTACGCCGATGGTCTTGCGTGAAGGAGCAACAGCATCTATTTATCCATAAAATTTATATATATTTGGGACCAGATTATAATGTAAAGGCCGCTTCGCGGCCTTGTTAAAGTACTTCTATGCATGAGATGGTAAAGCTTTCGAGCGGTGTGCGTTGAGGCGCTTCGCGCTTGTAAGAAATATAATCCCTACCTTCTCCTCCACTTAAATCTAGTCACTGGCATATAAATGTGAAAAGGGCTATTTTTTAGGCTACTCGCACTGGTTTTCTTGAATTTTTGATCGCAGATTCAGATTCTACGTCAAATTTGGTTGTCCCTTTTGTTTTTTCCAGAGAGAACCGGCGGCTAGAGGATTTTATGTGCTATCCTTATTGTTTATAGAGGGACGAGTTCCTTAAGTACAATGGCCTTGAAGTCCTACAGTTTTGGGGTCTGGATTCGTCCAATGGACTTCCACGCAGAATTATGGAGTTTAGTCGGAGGATTATAATAAAAGCAGCACATCTCGTCACTCGTGGAAATGTTTTTGAGAAAATTTAGGTTGTGGCGAACCATCCTTCTGTTGCTGAACGCGCAAGTGTAAACTAAAAAGGAAGCAGACCATAAAATCACATGGACAGAGTCTTTGGATCTTCCCATCCCCTCTGCCAATGTTCTACAGGTAACAGTCGAAACTTTGTCCAATGTGTGGTGCACTTTTTCAGTGTTAAGTGTCCGAGGTCAACGTGTTTGGACGACCACTAATTGGGTTGTTTTCAGCCGATTCTCAGCCGCCCTTTAATCAAGTACATCAGTACTTAAACTTGTTTGGGGGTAAGCAGTCATCTCCATAGGCTTGCTTTCTTAAATCGAAGGCGAACCACGTGCAGGTTGACCAGTTGTAGCAAAAGGGGATACCATGATCCTGTACTATGATCCCCCAGCAAAAGAAAATAAATGGAAGAGCGCAGACCAGATTAAAAACAGCTAAGGAAGCAAAGGTGACTCAATAGAGGAAAAGACCATGAGAACGATGTTTTGGAATTCAAATCAGGCAGAAGAGGAGCAGCATGATAAGTCGAACTGTCTTCTACACAATAACACCCACCCCTGCGCAAAAGGCCGCAATTGCTCAGGTTGCTGCGAAGGACTATGGTTATAGAAGCTTTCCCACTCATTTTACAGCTCCGACCAAGCCCCCAGTAACCACCTATTTTCAAAACTGAAGAAGTATCTTCGAGGCAGAAAATTTAACAACCAACATGCAGTGAGCCAGCCTCTTGCTAAATCCATGGAAGCTTCAAAAATGTCAAAGTTGCACAAAGAAATATTAGGTCGCCTCCCCTCCCCCTAGCAGCGTCTTATCGCGCAACTTGATAAACAGAGGCGGGTTGATGCAAATCCCTCGTTTGTGCCGCCGACTTAACGGATCATCATCACTCATGCACAATAAGCGCGAGGCCAGTCCTAACAAGCCTGCCAAAAATATCTAAAGTAATGTGAGCGCGGCCGTGACATTTCCGCGGAAACAAAGCGCGGAGCAAAAACTGGCAGTCTTACGTGGCCCGCGCGAGCTTCGTGGGCACCTGGGGGATCAGTGCGAGAAGAGGACTAGACAGCCGGCAGCTTTCACTGAAACAGAGGACAGTAAGCCGATGCAAGCTACGGCTGAATTAATTGAACGGCGCGCGAACTTGCGCCAGCTTTCTTCCAAGTGATTTATACTCCACAGAGTATTTTTGATTGCGTCCCATCTACTCCGAACTTTCATTTTTTAACGAATAAATTTCGTAACTTATTCCTACTACGCACCAAGTGGTGACTTGCGTGAAACAAGACGTCGAGCAGGTGCTACAAGTTCTTCCGTGGCAATGCGATGGACAGATGGCCAAAAAACGTTGTCTATCAATGAGGTCACTAGTCGTATGCAGTTGTAAGACTTATTTTGGGTAAATTAGATGGTTGAGGCGACATAAACGTGCTCTTACCCGAGAAACCCGGATTTAGGATGGGCGGCGAGTCCACTAATAATAACTCAAGTAAGATCCGACCACATGGCGCAATCTTCAAGCCGATCGCCTACGCCCTGAGCCTCTACAGAAAGCAATGGTAAGAACAAAGAAATTAAGTAAAGACTCGAAGTGTTTTATCTGAAAAATCAGAAACCGCCACTACCGACTACTGCCTTTAGTTCATAATTAGTGTCCAATATATAGCGACCTAATAAATAAAATTAATCGATACCTGACCATATACTGTACAAAAATATTAAAAAAATACCACACAAACGGAAAAAATGAAAATTAAAAAATAAGGAAAAGAAAAGAAAGATGAAAGGCAGAACACCTGAAAATAACAAACTCAAATTAATATTCTGGGTTCTACTGTTATTATCGCCTTCCTTATATTAACCTTAATCCCCATTCTTCGTATCTTTTTTTATTGCTTCATCTACTTTGTTTTTCAAAATCGTCTTAATTTTTTTCTTTTTCTTCTCTCTATTAATCTCCAGTCTACCATGTTTATCAATCTGCTACTATTACCTTCTTCTAACACGTCCCTAACATTATAATCTCGTTTCTTCTACGTGATTCAATGTATCGGTCTTTATCTTCATTTTCTGTCTAATCTCTTTGCTCTTTATTCTACCAAGTGTGGTTACCCCACAACACCTTCTCCAGCACTTTATTGTTTGTTTATGATGCAGTTCTTTATACCGTAAATCATACTCTTATGTTTCTTTGGTGCTTTTGCTCTTTGAAGCTCTTGCGTTCTTTATTTTGCTGTTTTACCTATTTCTAAGCCCCATTCTCTTTCTTCGTGTCACCAGGTCTGTTTAATTAGTTAATTCCAAGTTTCTACAAGATCTCCTTCTGGGGTAATAATCACTTCGTCATCTGCAAATTTTGGTGTGTACCATCACATTTTCTTTTCCAATTTATTTAAAACAGGGTGGGTAATGTGGGGCAGAGCCTTGGAAGTTTCGAAGTTGTTCGTAATATTCAGTCCAATTTTGCCGCCACCGTAATATTCTTATTCGCATTTTTCTCGCCTGTTTTACATTATGTGGTACTAAAATTTCTATGGTGGCTTTCCGTGGTTGCCCCCTTTGGTACCGTATCTTTCTCTTGTGAAGCCTGCTTGGTCTTCTCCGAACTTTCCTTTAAACTTTATTTTATTTTGTTCTTTTTAAGTTTCGCATGGTTTTCTCGTCGTTGCTATAGCACTTATTTCTCTAAAGTTTAAAATGTTCTGCAGTTCTCTTTCTAGAATGTTGTTATTATGTGCACTTCACCTTTTCCCCCCCTAAACTCCGAACATGTCCCTAGGAACCTACGGTAATTTTCACACTCTGATCCTTCCTTTATTCCTGTCTTTAATTGTTTGCCTTTACTATTGTGTAGTCTATAATTGATTTGAGGTTTTGTCTCTGGTATCCAGATGTATTTATGAATATCTTTATGTTGAGATAATTCGTTTTTTACTTTTTTATGTTTATTATTCTGTTTCATTATTATTTAAGGTATCCGCTCCAAATTGCCCTAGCGTTTCAGCTTATTTTCCTATTTAGATCGCATTTCTTTTTTGCTTCACTAATTATCTGTATGTCGAAATTCACGCTCTTTAATTCTTCTTTATCCTTGCTTTTCACTAGTGATTCTCCTCTTTTTTGATGCCTTTAAGGTTAAGAATAACTGCCCCTTCCCTCCTCAAGTATTCGACAAAACTTCTTTTTACTGGGGTGCGGATTTTCTTCATTTTCCCACCTTGTCATTCTTTCTTTCTTTAATTTTTTCTGCTAGGTTAATGCCAAAGCTCCCCCCTTGGACGAGCTCTGGATCAGCCACTGCTTGGTCGGGCGCGCAGCTCATGTTTTGGCCATTGAAATCTCTTTGCGCCTTCTTCTACTTAATTTAAGCATAAATAAAATGGCATAACAAAGAAATTCCTAGTTTGAATACCATTAAAGATTTGGAAATTCAGCAACCAAACACTTATTTGAAAACGTACGAGGCTATTGAAACCAATTCCAACATTTTCTAAATAATCTGCCATGACACTGAGGAGTTGAAGAGAGTCCAATAGAACATCAGTAAAGGTCTTGATTTCAAAAGCTTCTACCGGGAGCGGTAAAACTATTTTTCCTCTTCCTATTAAGAGATAAAGCCAGTGATCAAGGAGTTGAATGAATATAATAGAAGACTATTGATCAGAAACATTACCGCATCTCCATAAGAACGCTGACAGTAGTTCTATTAAATAAAGAGACATCAAATATCCCAGGGAAAAAAAGAAAAAGAATGATCAAGATCCTAATCTTCAGTAGCAGTCAAAAAAAAGCAACTTCTAGCTTTACGTTAAAGAAACTAGAGAAAAAGACGTAATAACAAAACATAATAAGGCATAGAAGAACAGTTAACTGAGAATTGATAGAAAAAAATGAATACAATGAAAGTACATGAAAAGGAAGATCAGCTTTCCTCAAAGAAAGTTCCGAGCTTCTTCTTTGGGGTATAATTTGGTTTTATTTCTTCTTATGGTGTATATAAAAGAATAATAACATAAGAATAGGAAGAAAAAAGCTCCCAAGCTCTTCTAAGAGGTCAACCAAAGGGCTTTTCCTTGTGCCCAATCTTCAAGTTATCGATATGTTCAGCACCAAGAAGAACAAAACGGTCCTCCAATTTCAGATTTGGTATTCGGCCCTCGTCAAGCGCAAACGCGCACCGAACTCCAAAATCCGGCGGCGGCCGCCATGAATGCGAAAGCTGCGCCGTCGCGCATTTCCTCGTTCCAGCACAGGCACCTAGATACAATTGTATGGGCAATAAAATCGAACAAGAATGTAAGACGGCGGCTTTGTGCGCTGAATAAATAACGCCGGGCCGCGCAGCAAATCGACGACAGCCCGCGGCCGAATCCTGTCCTGTCAATCTCGGGGCTTGCCGGGGCTTCGTGGCACGCACCGCCGACCTCTCAATTGCTGGTCAAAGAGTGACGACCGGCCCGCCAATTTCGCTTTTGTGCGCTAGCTCGCCTAATCGCCGCCTTATCCTGCACGCAGCTAACGAGGAATTTTTCCCGCTTTTCGCTCGGCTCGGCGATAATATGCGCATATCGTTGGCCGTGTTCGTAGCCGGCCGTAATGGCGGTAATCACAATAATTATTTTCTTCTGCGTTTATGATTAGAAAAGCAGGCAGGCAGGTAATTGGCAGCTATTAATGAGCTAATTACACGTACGTAAAATTATGTTTTCTATTCTTCTGATGCAGACTGATAATAGCCGGGCGATGAATAAATATAAGAGAAAGACTGTTCGCCGCGTTCATCTGAAGTGGCCTGCTCCCAGGCGCTTCAATGGGCTTCCCACGTTATTAGCGATTAGCAATGAAAATGCTTATAAACTGAATTTGAACAAACTAAAACATTAAAAATCTAAGCAGGATGAAACTTCGTAGAGAACAAAGCAAAATTCGCAGACGCCACTCTTAACTACCAATAAAGCTAACGGGATAAGCTCTAAAAGGCGTTAAAGTATGCAATAGATGAAAACGCGAAATAGAGAGTTTGTTTGAGAAGTTGTTACAACTCTTATCATATGGTTCCCACACTAAATCGCCAAGTTGAGATAAAAAACTTCTAGTGAGGAGATCGTTCATAACGATTAAAAGGGACAGGACATCGGTTTTTGACAAGCAACATCCTGGCTGTCCAAAAACTGCGACAAAGAACGAAATGGCGTCCCACATCCACGATATCATCTTAAAGGATAGCAAGTACCAACAGGATGCCAAACTGGAGCAACAATCATTTCTTGGATGACCTAATCACTCGGGTCCAAGTAAAATCGAAATGATAGTCTTGCATCCTTCTTGAGAAGCACGAAGAGGATCCTGTTATTTGACTCACGAAATCTGTACGAGTATATGGAGATCATTTTTCACCTGACTTGGCAGCACTGTAAAACTAAGAAAAAAGTCTTAGCCCGAAGCAACTCTTATCGATAAGAGAGCTACTGTCGAAACAGCCAAAAATTACGATATTGATCTAGAAAGAGTCTACAAGCAACAGGTCAATAATTTCTTGGATGACCTATTCATTCAGGACCAAGTCTCAATCGAAGTAACAGTCTTTTATCCTTCTAAAAAGCTCCTGTTATTCGACTGCCCACGAAATCTGCGCAAGTGTATAAAAGAGATGATAATTTTTTACGTGACTTGACAGCACTGTAGTACCAGGAGGAGTTTACCTTACACAAAAAGTATTTAGAGAAGTTCTAACCTGGCAACTCCTTCACCGATAGGTGAGCTACCGTTCAAGCAGCCAAAAGTTATATTATTGATCTTGGAAAAGTCTATAAGCAACAGGTCAATAATTTCTTGGATAGCTTGATCTTCCAGGTCCAAGTACAATCGATATGAAAGTCTTTCATCCTTCTTGAGAAGCACGAAGAGGATCCTGTTATTTGATTCACGAAATATGTATGAGTATATGAAGATCATTTTTCACCTGACTTGACAGCACTGTAAAACTAAGAAAAAAAGTCTTAACCTGAAGCAACTCTTTCATCGACAAGAGAGCTACTGCTCAAACAGCCAAAAATTACGATATTGATCTAGAAAGAGTCTACAAGCAAAAGCTCAGTAATTTCTTGGATGACCTAATCTTCCTGTTATTTGACTTCCCACGAAATCAGTGCGACTGTATGAAAGAGATGATAATTTTTTACGTGACTTGATAGCACTGTAGTACCAGGAGGAGTTTACCTTACATAAAGAGTATTTAGAGAAGTTCTAACCTGGCAACTCCTTCACTGATAGGTGAGCTACTGTTCAAATAGTCAAAAGTTATATTATTAATCTTGAAAAAGTCCATAAGCACCAGGTCAATATTTTCTTGGATAGCTTGATCTTCCAGGTCCAAGTACAATCGATATGAGAGTCTTTCATCCTTCTTGAGAAGCACGAAGAGGATCCTGTTATTTGACTCACAACTCTTCCATCGATAAGACATCTACTGTTCAAACGGCCAAAGGTTATGTTACTAATCTATAAAGAGTCTACCAGCAACAAGTCAATAATTGTGCAAGTCCAGGTCCAATAGATTTGATAGTCTTTCATCCTTCTTGACATATTAAGATCTGCATGAAGGGTATAAAAAAGATGATCATTTATCACCTGATTCGGCAGCACTATAGTACTATAAGTGCATCATACTTAAAGAATATTTAGAGAAGTACTAACCTGACAACTCCTTCACTGATAAGTGAGATATTGTTCAAAGAGCCAAGAGGTACATTATTGATCTAGAAAGAGTCTACAAGAAGCAAGTCAATAATTTCTTGGATGGTCTAACCACCCGGATCCAAGTCTCAATCGAAATGACAGTCTTCCATCGTTCTTGAATCTGTGCGAAGGTATGAAGATTATTCTTCGCCCTATTTCACAGCACTTCAGTAGCAGAACTGCATCACACTCAAAAAGTTAGTGAAATTCTAACCTGGCAACTCTTTCACTGATAAGTGAGCTAGTGTTCAAACAGCCAAAAGTTACGTTATAGATAGCAAAAGCCTACAAGCAACAGGTCAACAATTTCTTGGATGGCTTTATCACTTAGGTCCAAGTCTCAATCGATATGATAGTCTTCCTTCTTGAGAGGCGTGAAGAGGATACTGTTATTTGACATTACACGAAATCTCTTCGAGTATATAAAGAAGACGATCATGTTTCACCTGTAGTACTAGGAGAAGTGCAATACACTCAAAAAGTATTTAGAGAAATCTAATCTGATAAATAAATAAGCTACTGTTGAAACAGCTAAAAGTTACGTTATTAATCTAGAAAAATTCTACAAGCAACAAGTTCATAATTTCTTAGGTGGCCTAATAAATCAAATTTGAAACGATAGCTTCCATCCTTCTTCAGAGGCTGCTGTTATTTGACTTCTCACAAAAACTGCGCGAGTAGTATGAAGATAATCATTTTCACAGTACTAGGAGAAGCGCATCACACTCAAAAAAAATTTAGTAAAGTTGCACCCTGACAACTCTTTCACTGATAAGTGAGTTACTGTTCAAACAGCTAAAAGTTACATTACTGATCTAGAAAGAGTACAAGCAACAGGTAAATATTTTCTTGGATGGACTAATCACCCAGGACCAAGTCTCAATCGAAATAATAGTCTTCCATCCTTCTTGAGAGTCGCGAAGGTAATTCTGTTATTTGGCTTCCTACAAAATTTGTGATAGTGATATAAAAAAAATAATCATTTTTCATCTGACTTGGCAGCACCTCGGCAGTCTTAACCTAACAACTCTTTCACTGATTAGTGAACTACTGTTCGAACAGCCAAAAGTTACAAGCAACAGATACAAAAGTTGAGCTTTATTATTAGAAGATCAAAACGCGTTTCCGGCACATTTAGCTGTGTTATACAAAACAATGAGACACTAAGGGCTTGTTCACATATTACGTAGGTGATAAGACATCGCGTCATACATATCGGAAATGAGACGGTTAAAATGAATTAACTCTTTAAAAACTTTCTAGCCGCTTAAGTATGTAATTTAATCTGAGGCTTATCAACTCCTACGAATCACGTTCTCCTCTGTGCGATAATGAGTAATTTAGAAGTGATAGCAACAGAATTCAGCCAGTGTTTCATTACAAATTTATCGCATGTGTTCTAATGTGAACAAGTCTTAAGAACACGATATCGTCTTTTTTTCGACATATAGTCTTGGTCACTTAGGACCTGTTCACATGACCCATAAAATTCGAGACCTTATCAAAACAAAAAATCTTAAATAATCAAGGTGAGTTAAAATTGGAACTCCTGACACACTCTGAAAAGGGAACAAACCGCCAAAACGGATGCTATTTAAATAAACTGGTGAGCTGTCCGGCCCAAAAGCATCTTCGCGAAGCCGCGCTCGTTATCTGCTCGCATGCAAGCCGCGGACTTCAAGGGGCCGCCCGAGGCCCGCAATTAATACTTGCCACAGGCCGCGCGGGAAACAACAGAAATGCAAATGCATCCCTTTGATTTGTGCGACAACCGCACTCGAGAGGCCGTGTACCACTAAGTCACCTGGGGCGCACAAATCACCGCGCCGGCGGCGCTGGCGGCCGACTGAATCAGCGCCGTTCGAAATAGCGCCGAAGTCGCTGAAACGGCGCGGAGCGCCACATCTGCGGTTTGTTTACTCGCAGAGGAGCTCGGAAAGCCGCCGCCGCCGTCGGAGGATTGATTTGTTTGAAAATCGAACCCGTTTGTTTTCGAGCGGCTTTCTACGTGATTTACGAGCTGGAATGCCGATTTAGCGTTTCCGAGCATGAAACGCGCCGGCTGCGGTATATATAACCCTTCGGTCGGTATTTTTGGCGAAGCATTAGCGCAGCGCCGGCTATTTTCGTTCTAAAATCTTACTTAACCGAATTTACGATCCCCACGTAGCGCGTGATTCGCAATGTTTTTTGAGCAGCTGTTCGTGGAGCTAAAAGTGGATTTTTTCCCAAATCATACAGATGTATATCATCAGTACTACTCGAGTTCTCGATGTTGCTCTGATTTTACCAAAAAGCTTTCCCTAACCTCCAGCCCCGTATTGAGGCAAACGATAATCTGTGCTGACTACGTCGATAGTTCGGTAGAGACACGTCACTAAATGGCATGAGATACAACGCATATCACCGAATTCGCAAGCTTGTCGAAGATGATAACAAACGTGCACCTAGCAAAGCTAAAACAAGCCCTATGGCGAAGAAGGTCCATATAACCGAATGTTAGATCACAAATAACAAATGATTTCTTAACCAAACAAAACACAATCAATGTTAGTGAAGGTTAAGGCCGCCTTAGTGTTCCAACCAACGCCCATCCTCACACTGTGACCGTAATTCGAGCCAAACTGGACCAAATACATTGAAGGACAGTACACCACTCTCCTTATGACTTCCAACCGAGTATTTTAAATTATTATCCAACTAGGCGTGGGGGGCGTAAAAAGTCATACAGGCTACAATAACATGTCTCGCTACAAGAAAGTAGGAAAAAACGCGAAGATATATAGAACAAAATTTCTATGTAAAATGTCAAGAAAGAGGAATCGAAGAAAGTTTCAATATTGCTGTATTTTGGTTTCAATGCATGGAGCATGGCCTACGAACTGATGGGTTAAAGCATTCAATGTGGCTTTAGATAACTTCATTATTATTTCCTGTTCGAAATGAACCTGCATTCAATTATGACAACCATAAGCCAGACATCAGGGTCCGTTCGCACCGCAGCCAAATGCTTCTAACCGCTCAGCCACAATATCCTTCTTTCAATGCTATGCACCACAAAAATGTTTAATGAAAAATTAAAGAAGATGGGTTTTTGTAAGGAGTTCTTGAAAGTAACACAAAAACAATCAACGCAATGCAAAACAGCGGCAGCTCTATTGGCTGTGTACATTACATCCCCTATCAATATCATCGTCCACTTCTAAACTGCCCAATTTCACGAGTGTGGGTAACAGATGCCGAAAGTAGTAAATGATGTAAAGTAGATGCTCTTGCAAGTGACTGACATGAATAAGTAATTGCCCCATCACTGGTGAAGCTACCCAATCCAATGCCTATAGAGAATGGATGCCGTAAAACAATAAAAAATAGAGGGAGAGACTTACGCAAGCGACTTAGACGGCGACTAGCCCTCCCGTTAGAGGTCGACTTCACTAATGGATGGTGGATAACTACATACCCGATTCTGGTGCTCATTGATATATGCACATCATGATCAGCTTATTTCGGCTTGAGAATCGACTCCGGAAGTAGATTAAGGAGCTGAGAGCTGCTCTGGCCGACTTTACTTTGGGACCACCCTATCTACGTGCGGTTCCAGGTCAATTTGCGATTCAGAATTACCCCAAATTGACTTATTTTTCTCTTCGACGATCTTAAGGTTCACCAGGTTGTTTAACCAGTGAAGCGGCTTCTTGGTGAAGAACAGGACCGTCGATTCCTATTCTCCACCTGTCGCATCAGTCTTCCAAAAGGTCCAGCTCAGTCTTCAACAAGCTGGACAGCACGGCTGTATCGTGTGAGTATTGGGCCAATGTAGTGGAAGACGTCGTTGGTATATCCCGGATGCAATCCTCTTAGGAAACAGTTTACGCTTAGGTAACAGTTGAGTCTTGCTGGGGGTCCATCCCTACCGTCTACCAATTACTGTTAAACTAGAGAAGTCTCAGATGATGGGCGAAGCCTTGACATCTCCAGCACTCGAATTTGGTGAAATAGAGTCAAGACGGCAAAACCTACCAGCCCGTGTTTGAAGGCGCTGCAATTAAGCGGCCTTTCGTTTGCATTTATAATTATTCGGGCAACTTTACAATAACACAAACAGATAATTTAAGGTAAACAATAATGGTGAGGTTTCACACTGCGCTAGGAAGTATGGCCTGCGAGCTGGAAGGTCAAGGCTTCCATCTGTTTAGCTTGACTGGCCAGTAACGCGTACTATCTCTGATACGAAAGCGATGCCTTTGACAGAAACAGAATCTTTACAAAAAAAAAATGAAATTTATTTATAGCTGCCCACGGGTGTGACGTAAGGTTCCCAGCACAATAAACTCGGCTGAAATGTTACCCAAAGATAACGAAATTTATGCAAATTTTAGAAACTGTTTATAAAATTGCAAATGACTGCATCAATATTAGCAAAGGTTAAAGTACCCTAACTTTCTTCAATGAAGCTAGCCGACGGTTTCAGTTTCCAAGTGCTTAATGGAAGCAAACGTTCGCGTGCATTTACTTTCTTCTCCGAAGAGCCGCATGCAATTGAACTGCACACACTGGCGAGTGGAGCGCCGCCGCTAATTATAGCCTCCCACGGTCTGAAAAAGCAAATTCATGGCGCGACGGGTCCAATTCACAAACGAACGGACGCAACCGGAAGCAGCCGTAGCCCCCGGGTTAGGGGGTGGAAGCACACACGTGCGCGCCATACGCGCCGCTTTTAATTGCAGCAATTTCGACGGGTGAAACCGGGCATAAAAATCGGGCGAGCGCCGATATTTGCAGGAATTCGTGGCGACCATTTACAATACGAAAAGCGCGCCCACGCAGCAGCGCATCCGTGAAAGTCTCGGGCGTTTTTCTCTCCTGACGTCCGCTCGAAATGTGCAAGGGCAATAAATCCGCGGATTAGCGCGGGGCCGCTATTGTTTCACGCCATCCGTGTTTTTGCGGAATCAAATTAATCCGCGGCTCGGCTTTTCAGCGCCACCGCAGCTGCGCGGAAATAAGCCGATAATTTGCAAGTTCGTTAACTCCGGGAAGAACGCAAATTCACTTGCGAAGGGGGGAAATGTGCTGCTAACTACTTCGGGTAGCCGGTAACTGAATGCGGCGTTCCTCGCTCCGTGGGTGTAATAGCCAATGGCAAAACCAATTTCAGGAATTTTTCAGGCATGCGCCCCAACTGTTCCATAAAAGAAATACTGAGGTCGGCTCGGGGGCTTAGTAGCAGAGAAATTTTTGTTGAAGGTTTTTATACCATTTCCATTGCTTCCCACAAAGTCGACGAGGCTTAATCAAGCGTCGACGATTTTCGCGAAATGAGGCGGAGATCGCTCCGTGTGTTAAAGCCTTATTTGACGTATTAGTAGACATGTCGCAATTTCTGAATCCAAGATTTGTGGATAAGAGAACATTCATGCCGCCACAATGCAACTACTACTGACCAATCATATAGTAAATTCGAAATTTTACAGTTCTAACATACGTTAAGAGAAAAGTTGTGAGCCGGTGCCACCACTGTCAGCACTTCGGGCATAAACTGCGCTACCGTCGCGCCAGTCCGAAGTGCTCCAGATAGCTCCTTGGCGGCCGCACCCCGAATAACAGGGCTAGAATGTAGTAATCACCCCACCAAATGCCGCCAATTTGCTAGAGGTGGTTGCAGGAAATACTGAACGTCTGGGTCAAGTTCAAAGTACTGCACTGTAAAAGCACCTGAAGTTCACACCATCGTCCTAGGCTTCTTAAAGAAAAAAGGTTTTTCAACAAAGTTAACGTTTACCGTACGCTGTAAGGCTTGGAGTCGATAGATTATCACCTTCATTATCCAATCTTTTCTATTCTTTGCTTTTTATCTCACTGAATTCCACTCTAACCTTGTATTCATATCTTCTTTGGTTTTCCTACTCTATTTTCCCTTCTAGTCTTGTGTCAAATGTCTGTTTCGCCAGTCTGTAGTTTTGTTTTTTGTATACATGCTTCAGCCATTGCTTTTCTTCCGCTGGTTTTGCTACTAAGTGCCCTATGCATGTTGCTAACCTTGTCCCGCCTTAATTCCTTGCAGTTTTTTCCCCACAACCTTATTTATGTACTCATCAACTTGCTTTATTGTTTTTCTGTGATCGCTTACAATTCATTTCGTAAGTCATTATTGGATACACTACTTTTATTACAATTTTTCCTTTTACTGCTATAGAAATCGTCTTGACGTTTTCTGTATTCATTTCAATGTTTGCTTTTTCGTTTCTCTATTGTATATATTCAGGTCATGTTGTAGTTTCTTCTAAGATCACTATGTCACCCATATATAGTATAATTTAAATATTTGCATCATTCCATTTTCCACCTCCCTATGTTATATTTTTGTTTCTTTTTTGTTTCTTTTTTGTTTGCTTGTTTGATAAATACCAAATATTTGCTAGCAATTTTAAAACATCTAAAGAAAGGCAAACCAAACACCGAGTGGCAAAAGGAAATCAGAAAATGTGGATGAAAAGAAAACACACTGAGCCAATCAAGCGAGATGGGTGGAGCCTACGCGGAGCAGGATTCGGAGAAGGGCGTGGCCTAGGAGTAGCAGAACCCCCAGCTTCCAATCCTCCGGGCCTTAAGCTGCGAGGGGAATTCCTAAATGAGCGCTGCAGGTTCTCCCGAAAAAGGCAGTCACAAGATATCCTCCGACTTCCGCTATTTTCCGAGCCCTTGGAAGGTCGCAAATGTCGTGATGCTTCCCCAGCTTGAGAAGACCGGCACGTATCCCAGGATTACCGCCCAATCAGCCTCCTGCCAACCCTGGGGAAGCTGGTGAGCTGCATCTTCCACCACCGGTTACAGGCCGTAGTCGAAGACCTAGAAAATCAGTTTGGATTCTACCACCCGGAGGAGTTGGAGATCTCTGAAGGCTTCCACAAGAATCTAACGGCCGCATATAACGGATCAAACTGGGATCATCAGAACGGCGTTTTCGAGCCAGCGTACTCAAGGCTCGGTGCTGTCGACGCGCTCCACAACGATGCCCCAGTACGCAAACGACATAGTGGTGCTGTCAAGCTCACAGCAACTCTCGATGGCGAACTGAACTCGCTAGAAGATTGGTGCCGCACTTAGAGAATAGAAGTTCAGCCCCCCCTATTCAACTTCGTTGGCGACCAGACCTGGTAAGAATATACGACCGAGAGAGATACCTTAGAGAGAAGAGGCACGGTACCCTGGAGATCCCACATCGATTAGGCCAACAAAATGACGATTTATAATCCACTTGAGGGTACCGCGCTAAGTACCATATCAACAGGCTCCAGGTGATCTAGAATAGGATCCTAAGATATATCTTTGACATTCCCTAATTTGCCAGAGACGTCATCATCCATGGTGGCGCCGGCGTGGCGACCATGCATGAGTTTACCTTCTAATGCGTTGTGCAGCTGTTTTCCAGCGTTGAAGGTTGCGATAACCCCATACCACATCTTTTACTACTATGAGCTGGACCAAGGGCGCTTATCGTAAGCGTCGAAAACTCTAATCTCCCGGTAAGACAGTACGGGGACGGTCTAATGTAAACCTACCACCATCCACGTCTGGTCACCAAAGAGGAAGAGGGTTAGGGGTTGAACTCAAGTACCCATAATATAACCAATGAAGCTAAGAACAACAACAGTTTCCAATCCATTTCAAAAAGACAAAATCTACCTTCTTTGCTTGTTCGTATATATTATTTATGACGCTTTATATATTATGTACATGTATGAGGTGTTAATGGCACATCTTCCACAATTCCTTCACTCAACTGCTATTCTGAAGTCGCGCGATTCGCAAAACAAGCAACAAAACGCACCGCATGAAATAGCTTAAGTTTTGCGCTCAGAACAAGCCGCGTGTGTCGAGCTTATCGCTCCTGCTTGTTATACGGCCTATGTCGGCATAAATTAGCGCAAAATTATCCGAGTGCAACAAACCGGCCCGGAGCACCGCGGCGATGCGGGCTGGAATCGCACCAGTTTCGAGTTCAGCACACCTTCGCAGCAATTAAACTGACTAACGCTCGGCGCGCCATGCCATCGAATTTACGACACTGCAGCGCGTAACGGGGTTTCCTTAAGCTGCGCCGCCCCCGAGTGCGTTGCAGGAACTCTGCCGAAAAAAGCTCACCGGGGAAATCTTCGGTCTTACATAAGCTGCCCGTAGGATCGCACGGCCAGTGCATTTTCCGTAAAATGCACGCCTCGCAGGTGATATCACGTGTAGTTGGAAGACGCGGACATGCAGAGGTGAACGGCTCGCGGATGTTTTCCAGACCATTGATGCACCGATTTGCCTCGCAAGGATGGCCACGCAGCGCAGCCATCAAGCAAAGCCGAGCACAACAAACGAATTTTTATCCGCTTACGCTTGAAGTCCAAAGTGAACTTTAAGCGGCCATGGTTTCTCTGGGAAGGATCAAGGACTGCGAAGGAGCAGACGAAAACGAAAGTCCGCTCGTTCGATCCGCCGAGCGCGGCGATAATAGATAATTGGGAGACTTCAACGGCCGATCCAGAAGCGAACCCGACCTCGCGGCCTTACTAGGCCGGGCTTCATTAGACGCTGAAACTGCAGCTCCCTGTTAATTGCGCGTGCAAAAGCCGCCCGGGAATGCAGTTTTTATTCATTGCATAACGCGTGTTTATGATGTTAATTATCGGCGATCCGGTTTTGCTATTCGATTAATTGCCATGCAGCTGCGGGAATACAAGGTCTGACGCAAAAATTGAGGGGCAGCACTTCTAACCGCCCATCCCCCACCCCCACCCTCTCTTTAATTTAGAGTGTAGAAAAACTGTCACTGGTGTGTACATGCGAAACTCGAAACCTAAATAGAGAGGTGATTCATAGGTAAGGAGGTGTAATAGTCTGCACTGTGCCTGATTTAGCTGATCATTAGGCCATAATGGGCAACTTCGAGGCAATCGGACTCAGTCAGGTAAAGCCGCGCGTGTCCGAATTATACGAAATACTCTTCGGGAGATGCAAAATTTTGAAAACTTTGATGTCTCGTATTATGACTAGCCGCTTACAAAAGACATACGGGAATTTGCTGACAAATGAGAGAAAAAGCAAAAATGTTGTTGACTGATTGCACGCGTGGTGGCCAGAGATGAAACCATTTCTACAGCGGAAGAATCCTTCAACAAACAAAATGACAAAGCATGCGGTAAATCGTCCAAAGAAGCATCTCGGCGAAGTCATCATCCAGTAGTTCTAAGTGGTTTGGTGGGGAGTGACCGATCTTTCAGCAAGACTCCGTACCCGCCCAAAAAGCACGATCAACTTAAACTTGGCTGAGCAACAATGCGCCCCATTTTTTAACAGTAAAGTATTGGTCTTCTGATAGCCCGTATCTCAATCCATTCCAGAAGGACGCCCTAATGTTGATTGTAATGTTGATGTAGTGGGTGCTGCCATAGACGAGCGGCCCGGACGTCTGAAACCTTGTGAAAAGACTAAGTTCAGAGTTTATCAAACGAAAATGCAAACACCTCGTAGGATGCATTTTACGTCAGATCCTTCGGAACGATTAGCACATTCCGAAGGTTTCCAATAAAATGTCTCGGCGATTGGGTCCTAATGCCAAAAGGTGAGCGCCGGCCGCGCGCCTCAATTCCGGCTTTCTCGCACCATATACCGACCGGCCCCTTGCGCAATTGCGCCCGGATTCCGAATTTCGGCACTTTCTAACGCCTGGGCGCCAGGCTGCGGGTTTCCCAACCGAGAAGATGCTCGGTGCCCCCGCGGACCGTGGACGGCTCCGTGTCGCGGAGATTACGGTTCGATGTACAGTTAAAGTCTAATCATTTCGGCCTGCAATTGAGGCGCTGCTGACTTGCAGAGCTCTGGGAAAGCGGGCGGCGGAAATCGGAGAGAGAGAGGAGGCGCCGGCTTCACCTGCGGCGGCCTCTTCCAAGCTGCAGGTCTTTCCTCGGCGATGTGGCGTCCGGACGCGCCGCAGCCTTTCCCACGGCAAGGCACGATAAAATATTACGACACGCTTTTAATTGCGCCAGTAAATAAGACCTTAATGTGCATATTGTTCAATAATCATATGATGAAATTAATTGTTCGATTTATTACTTAATATTAAAGCAGCCATTTGCCTTCCTCATTTTCCCATACAGTGCAACAATACCAGAGGAACTTAAACGTTTTCCGCTGATCATCGCCGGCTTGGTATGGTGAAGTAGATATAACCTACTTATTCCTTGGCCCTTAGCTGTCCGGTAAAGACCATGGCCTCTCTTTTACGAGGCTCCCAACTTTGGTTTTTTGCTGCTGTACTCCATTTTCTAACTCCTACTTCCTTCAGGTCTTTTTTACCATATTTTACCCTTGGTCACCTTCCTTCAAATTTTTCTATGAATATTCCTGTAACACTTCTTTCTTCCTTCATCCTTTGGAAGTGTCTCAACCAGCCTAGCCTATTACTTTTGATTTCACTTACTACACTTGGTGTAGTACCTCTCCCTTCACTCATAATACCTCCTACGCTATTCACCTGTTCGAGTTTGGTTTAGTTTATCTTAACTCTAAATCCAATTGTAACTGCTTTCTCTTCAAAATATCCATATACTTCTTTTAGACCGTCTAACGTTCTCGATATTATGACCATATTATCTGCATAGGCGAGGATTTGCACCATTCTGTTCATAATTGTACCTTAAATCATCACTATTCACAAATTCTTCCGATAACTGGTCTTGAGACACAACCTTCCGAAACAAAAGTACCCACCCGCCACACCTTCTCTTAACCAACTCACGTAATAACATAATTGAACATTACGGTTGGCTGCGCAGCAACATTATCTTATAATTTGGAAGCACTTTGGTAATGACCAATTAAGTTACGTTTTACGGTTACAACTAGACGTGCATCAGTGGAATCCAAAATAATTAAGAGCTGCCTGCCGGCCGCCTCTCCTACTCCCGGAGTTTTATTATTAGCTGGCTTGTTTACTTCATGCTCTTTGATTGCGCCTTATTCCACATTAATATCCCTTTGGAAGGGAGGACGGGTCGCTCTCTTTCGCGGCACCGAGTTTTTCCCATGCATCTGCAGGAAATGCATGCATGCGAGCGACTTCCTACACGCTAGCGAATGACAGAAACTTCTATTAGCATGCCACGGAGTACAAGACACATCCGCCCAAAATGTGTAGGGAGATGAGCTACCACCGCGGAGCTCGGCTCCGCGTGTCCTCCAGAACAAAGCTTGGAGGCAGATTGGTGGAAGTTCAGTTAAGCACGCAGAGGCTTATTTTCGCCGGCCGATTTTGTCACGGCGAGTTGCGCAACAGCTAATTCGATCGACTCGTTAAGTTCGCCTTCAATTTAGTTTCGGCGAAGGTCTTTGACCGAGCCAGGCGCGACCTTCCACGCGGAAAAGCGGCGTTTCGGCGCTTTGTTTCTGAAGCAAACTACCGGGCTGCCCCCAAATGGGGCTCAACAGTTCGGCTCCCACTGAAAGAAATCTGGAACGCCGCCCGACTCCTACATCGCGAGAGATGTCCCAATTCACTTATTTGGGCTAGAAGCTTCTAGATTATCGAGAACCATGGTCTTCAGACGCTAACAATGAAGCATTTTGTATTGAAGACGGAAAATACAGCTACCCCAAACAAGGACAAAGTTTAGTCCGAAGTAGCGTCGCGTTTCTAGCAGGTCCTGCACTCCTGACAGCGATTTCTACTCAAACGCTGTCCTTGGCCCCGTTTCCGCAACTTGTGCAATTTTGTTGCTCCAGAGACAAACTTTCTTCCAGCGTCAGCAGAAGCCAGCAATTTGACGTTGTTTGTCGGGCAATTTCAAATTTTCCCACTGTTGACAACGGTAACACCAACTTGTTACTACGCAAATCAGAAGCGACATAAAAAGCAGGCGAGATAAAACGCTAAGTAGACTTTCTGCAGTTTTAATTAAACCCAGCAACGTTCAATTAAACCAATCCCTTATTGACTAGAGATAAGTTGAGAGCTGTTAGATAAGCCCGGCCCGGCTGTTAATTTTCAGTATTAAGGTCGCTCGATAAAATTGTAAAATTGCTCGCGATAAGCCCCCCATTAGTGTATTGAAGCCAGATATTAGTGCAGATTTTAAATACGTAACACTCGACAGTACGTCATTTGTGTGTTGCAAGACACGTCAGGCTTTATTATTTCCGGGTTGCTTATAAACAAACCGTAATTTATTGTTATAGGCATGTCATGCGGTTTTCCTATGAAACACATGGTAACCGACATCAGTGATCACAACTGATCGCATCATTGTTTTCATTAGTCATCCGAGAATCTTTTTTGTAAATTAGGATTAGCTCAAAACGAGGGCTGAAACCGGCGCACAGGTTAATTTCCCATTAGGATCATCGCAGAAGAATCAAGAGTAGTTCCCATCCCAGCATTATGCTCGCGGAGTCGTTAATTACTCGAAATCGCGGACAGTGGGCTGACGGTACCTTCTGATCCGGAACTTGCTGCCGCTCCCGAAAACCATCCTGCTGGCCGAGGGGCTTAAATCCTGCGGGAACTAGAAGACGCGCACCGAAGCTTGGAACTCGCGTGCATCGCAACGCCAGCACTTCCACTCGTCGCGCTCGCCGACTGTCAACTAGCGCCGTTATTAAAGAGCTCACCTGGAGGCTTTCCACCTCCCACTCGACGGAGATGGCGGCACGGCGGCCGTGGGCTCGGGAGAAGGATGCCGCTTTTTACCGCCAGGCGCAGTGAAAGGGAGCAAGGTGAGAGAGCGCCAGGAAAACGGCGAGCCGCTGTGCGGAGATTTATCGGCTTGGCTGAGGACTTCAGGGGGTTTGGAGTGCCACCATCTCCAAGTTACGTGAAAATTACTTTTAAGCTGAATTTTTGAGAATTTATAAAACGTTTCTAAATTACCAAAAATCTGTTCCTCATTTCTCCAAAATCGACCACATCATTTTTTTGGATAAAAGACAATCTTTAACCTAAATCCTTGAGCGCAGCTCTATCTTGTACAACTACAAACCTGAACTAAAAACAACCGACTAAAATCGTCATATTAATGTCTTGAGGAAGACACCCTCAACTTCGACCTTGAAGATTAGCTCCGCCTTTGAAAACCTCTGAAAAATATTAATCTAAGCGAATTAATATCTGCTCAAGCTTGGACTGACTACACACACACGTACACGCGCTAGATTGTGTCAAAGCTGAACCGATAGATAACATTGTGCTTTGGCGATTAACGACAACGGTGCCGTTCGAAAGTTGCGGCTTCGCTCCTGTTTAATTACTACAAAGTGCAGGCCTAAAAGATCGTCCTCTGCGTTTAGTGGGATTCTATAGGCCCTACTTTGAACTGCTACTGTAAAGTACCGGCTTTCGCCCGAACTGTACTTTAACTAAAACATTGTAAAAAGTTCGGTTGCTGCTCGATATCGCGACCTTTAAAGTTGTTCGACATCTTCAAGGAAAATAAAGAACAAGAATAAGGCTTTTAAAGCAGCCAACTTCAGCTGGAAGGCGATTTTGCGCGTAAATGGCGTCGCGTGACATAATCCACTTGCGTTGGGTTACGTCGCCCGTTGCGAATCGATCCGGCTTTCGAAAGCGCGCGTGCCCGGACTTTTCCTCGTAAAAGCGGATTGTCATGCTAATTCGAGAAATCCAGCGATTAGGAGCGCTGATGGCGCATTAGGCGTCGCTGATCGGCCAACTCAGAGATATCAAAGTCGGGCTCGCAGCGCCTCCGGGGCCTGGCGGAGGCGCGATCGCGCGATAAGGCGCTCGCCACGCGTATAACAGCGTCGCGCGCTTTTTTCAAGCGGCGGCCGACATACATGCAATTATCGCCTATCGCAGATGGCGGCTGCGCCAATGCAGCGCGTACGTGATTATTAAATTTTTGCCGGGTAATAAAGTAGCAGGAGGCGCGATATCTGATCGCGGCTGCGTTGTCGCCGGAGGCCAGCAGCAAAAATCCGGCCATAATGCGAGTATGCAAAGCTTTCATCGTTATTGCCCCACCCCACCACCCCCCCACCGCCGTCACCACGGAGGTTAGACAACAAAAGTTACCATCATCAAATTTCCTTTTCCATTAAAAGGTGCGTTGCGCATAAAAATATACAGCGAATCCCACCGAACACCGAGCATGCTTTTTTACGGATGCACTTCTCGGGGTTTTTTTTTTTTTTGTAGCGTAGAAGATAGTTATTAATCTAATAACTAGAAGCTTTCAGAAAAAAACAGTTAAAAAAGAACAAAAAATATCGGATATGCTACAACAGCCAACCACAGACGTAACTCTAAGAAGGTTGGAACAACTTCAATTTAAACAAGATTTAAGTGAATTTAAAAGAACGAAAATGAAACCCATCATAAAGGATCGCGCAGAGATTAAAAAACAGAACGTAACAAGGAAAAGCAAATTAGAAAAAAAACAATTACAAGCGGTTATCAAAATTTACTTATAGAAAAAAAGATATGGAAATGAAAATCCAAAAAACTAAAAATGATAACGGACACGGCAACGAAAAGAACAAAATCAAGAAAAGATGGAAGTGAAGAGGTAGTATAAAAGGAAGAAATTTGGAAAATACGAATGTAGAATAGCCGAATCATACCAAGGAAGGAAAATGAATTAGAGAAGGAATTCGAGAAAGCAGGATTAGACATACAAAAAGAAGGAAAAATGATGGAATGAAAATGAAAGGACTCATATATTAATGTACAGTGGAGTCGACAATAGGTGCCGAGCAAAGGAAGGAGTGGAATGCATAATAATAAGAAAATAAAATGCGTGCACAAATTGACAGGGATATCAGAAGGAATACTAAAAATAGAGATGAATCTGGAGAAGAACTAAAAAGCATGCGCTGACTTCTGGGAATTACTATCGGAAACCATAGAAAATGGCAGAGGAAGAATAATAATAAGAGGAAATTTAAACACAATGGTAGGCAAAAGGAATGGAAAAACTGGAGAAGTAATCTATCTATACGGAGAAAATATTAAAATTTTTTTCACATTAAACAACTTAATAGCAACTAATATCTTCTAGGCACATAAAAAAAATCAAAAATTTACCAGGGCAGTAAATAATAGCAACGAAAGAAGAGAAACTACAGGAAGAAAGTAAAATGCAACAGAGGACCTGAAATATATTTTGATTCTTGCCTGGTTATGGCTGAACTGAAGATACAGATAACAAAACACGGAAATCATCTCAATAGGAGACAAGAAAAAAAATGACGTATAAGCTAAATGAAGTAAGACACAAAAAAGAAAACAATTTATGGGTAGTAAGTGAGATAGATAAAACCTTGGAAAGCTATGGGCATTTACAAGAAAGTCGCTAAATAGAGTAGCAAGAGATGTGTGCGGAGTTATAACAATCAGTGAACGCCAGAATCAAACCAGATGGTGCAACGAAGAAATAAAAATCAAGAAACGGAGATCGGGGAATATTTAAGTGACAAAACAAAAGAAAAATACAACAGATCGGCGAAGAAAGGTAAAAATGATGGTGAAAAAAGCTAAGCAGGAATCGTGGGAAGAATTTGGGAACAGGATGGAGCTGTTTCTTAGAACATTAAAAACCCTCGAACAAAGAAAAGTTCATAACACTTGCAAAGCAAAGAAGGAAGAGTACTAGAAGAAGGTGATGACATCATACGAATTTTTTATTGGTAGAAAGAGCGAGTGACAGAATAAAAGATAATAGGGAGGAAGACACAGATATAAAAAATGAAGAAGTAACGGAAGCTCTGAAAAGATTAAAAAGAGACAAAGCTGCAGAACACGACGTAATACCTACAGAGATGGTTAAGACTTTAGGACCAGAATTAGAATTTAGAAAGACGAGTAAATACCCCAAGACTGAAAGATAAGAATTCTGCCACCAATACACAAGAAAGGGAACAAAAATATTTGAATGGATCTTGGCTAGAAGACTAGAAGAACTATGCAATCAGAGGATTTAGAAAGGGAGAAGTGTATAAGACTACATATTTCGTTAAAACTCATTACTGTCGAGATATGTGATCTCTATAGACATTAAGAAAAAAGAATATATAACAACACAGGGAATTACGTTACTAAAAGTAAATCTGAAGAAGACAAGGAGAGGTCCTTAGCCCATCTTTGCTCAATATAATAATGGATAATGTAATGAAGTGAAGGAGAAGGTAAAGAAATTGAACAGACACATGGAAATGATGGAGATAAGAGAAAAATCTGATGATCTATGCTAAGAACAAAGAAAACCTACAATATAATTCAAATACATAGGCAAAGACTTGGGAGATTGAAGTTTAAAAATAAATGTAGAAAATATTAAAGAAGACGAAGAAATAACAGAAAAATTTAATGGCAAAAAAATTGAAGAAGTGGATAGGTTTAAATAACCAAGTGTAAAAATACAGAAATGGCTGGTTAGAAGCAGGAGCAAAGATATACCACTCCATAAATAATGCATTCATAAAAAAAGGAGTGTCAAAAACAACAAGATCGCATTATGTAAGACAATCTTCAAACCCATACCGCTTTACGGAGGCGAAAGCTAGAAATTAAGAAAAATAATGAAAAGAAGAATACGAGCAGTGGAGATGAGGTACTTAAGAGGGATAATGCGTATAACAAAGCGAGATAGAATAAGAAATAGCAAAATAAGAGAAGAACTAATGTGATTCGGGGAATTCTGTGAGAATGGGACAGGAAAGAACGACAAAGACAATATGGCAAGCAAGAGTACAACAAAAAAGACTAAAGGGTAAACCAAGAAAAACGTAGGATAGACAAGAGAAAGAGAAATGACATGGAACGAGGGAAAAAATCGGTACGTTACGAGAGAGAGGAAATGGGCCAGCACAAGTCATAGAGTAGAACATATTAGAGATTAACGTTTTAGTGTATTGTATAGAGTTACACATCAAAATATGCAATTCGGACGTAAGGCAGCTTAAAATGGAGCCCATCGAATCCCACCAAAACCAGAGCATGTCCTTTTACAAGTGCATTTCTTGTTTTCTTTGTTTTGTGACGTAAGGGAAACTCTTTTTATCTTTTATTATGATAGAATTGAGCCAAGCACCAGTGTGCTGATAGGGCAGCAGGAAAGCTGCAGCTTCCGAACGGCACCGGCTGCCCTTAATCGCCAGAGCATCTACGATACAAGAATCGATGTTTTAGAGTGCGGTAATAATCAGAATTACGATTTGCTACAAAATGAAAAATTCTATAAATGTTTAACCTGTAGTTATTATTGTAAAACTGGAGTGTTGTTCGACTGTGAAAATGCTGACTACAATCATTTCGTGCCGACTAAATTGCGTTTGAATTTTGCGAATTTCGAGTGGGCTACCTGTTTATAAGATAAATCGAAATTATTCGAGTAACAGCAATATCCAAACATATCCATGGGAATGTTTGAACGCGCTCCAAATCTTCAAGGGGTATAAATAGCGTTTTATGCCGATGCATTGCTCCGTAACGCGGTTTCTGTTTTTCTGGGTTTGAGTGACCATAAAACCAGTGATGCAATGGAAATTTATTTTCGAGCCTGGAAGAGAAACGCCGTGCCGGCTTTTCCACCAAGCCGATCGATCTAATTATCCGAAAACACAATGGGCCGCAGGAATCGGTCCTTGAAGCGTCGCACGCAACGGTCCGGGGCAGGCGGCCGGAGCGCCGGCTGGGGCGCTTTTCGGTGCGTGCGGCCTTCGGAAATATTCGAGCGTTCCCATCTGGCATTGTCTGTTGACAATGGGCCGCCACGAGCGCAACGGGGTCATTGAGTGGCAGCTTTCACGTGGCGGCAGATGCTGGTCTAAATTGGACGGCGCAGCTGCTCCGCTTCAAGTTGCTTACTGCACATTCTGCGAATGCAACCCGATGTTCGGTGCGGTGCGGCGTCACTGCGATGGCATTTTGTTGATGTCCAGGACGCGCACTGCTTAAAATGTAGCAAAAACAAGCACGAGTTACGTGATCGCCGCTTCACCTTTAAAATTATTGCAATACTTGCAACCACGATATACATCGAGTTTAACCGGACCACCGAAATCCTGATGAAGGTTCAGCAACGCATCTTGGAAATCAAACTCGAGAATGTTGTTTAGAAAGCTGCATTCTTTAGCTCTATACTATCGCTATCGATTACAAAAGTATAAAAGTACACCGGATGATTTCATTAGTTGCAGTAAAAAAAATATAAGATTTTCAAAGATGAAGAAGAAAAAGGCAAAGGTAACTTTATACTTCGATCAGTCTCATCTGTGAAGTATTTAAGGGTGGGGTTGGGGAGTGGTATGTTAAGAAACCTGAAATCAACAAAAAGTTCTTTTATAGAAACAAAACAATTTAAAGCAACTTGGTGAAGCGAAAAATCAAAAAACCAAAATGGGGTACATATGGAAAAATGAAAACAAACTCACCTAAACTAGCAAAACAATATAATATACCAGAAAGAAGACCAAGACAGCAAAGATGCAAGAGAAGTTAAGGGCCTACCAAAACCACCACCAAGCTGCTCAGAAGACGAGTTTTCCAGTAATAGAGGAAAAACCCATCACCAAATAACAAAAAAAGATGTAAAAATATAACCTTCTGAGTCACCACGTACTTACTTCACCCTAAGACAAGGAAGTTCGAGTCATTTCGGCTTTATGCTCTTTATACTTTTACCCCACTTCCCCAAGAAGTGCAGAGTCAAGTCTTGATTGATTTATTAGCAAGCTCGTCACCCGTGCTAAATCCAAGTTTTAAAGGTAAGAGCACGTCCGTGCCGACGCACACTGTTGTTGTAGGATCTTTACACGCATTTGAAGACCTACGCGAGAATGTTCCGTTCTTTGAACAATTGCATTACATTAAAATTTGGCTCGCCACATCTTTTCTAACAGAAATACTCTAAACATAAATTTAAAGCAACCCTCGCTTTGAAAAGCAGCGAAAGTTCCAGTTTTGTACCATTTTTGATCTAGAAGGAACGAAAATGTTTTTTTCTTACCTGGTGAAGGTGAAGAAGCGATGACAGCTTATCCTGTACCTTTTTGAACCCCTTTATAGCTTTGCGGTGAATTCTAAATTAAAACCCAGATTACTCAGCTTGCGGATAGGTTTTTAATTGGCCTTTGCACAAAGAAACTTCTCTTGGGGAGAATACCTCACTTATGAGGACAGCAGATAAGTCGCAATGTTTTTCCACGAACTTGTATGCCTTGCCTGTCTAATCAATAGGCGTTTAGTTAATTCGCTTTGAGCCATGCAATGACTAAAGCCCCGCCTCTTCTCTCCGTAGTTTTGTTTTTGGACGCCATTTTGGTCATGGAGGATCGGTTGTATCCTACTGTTATGGAACTGAATTGAGGGTATGAAATGAGGGAAAACCCCATGTCATACCGAAGAGACTACCAGTTGTATTTTTGCAAAGTTAAAGATAATTTCACTTCCATTTTCTACGTTAGAGAGTGAAGTGTGAAAGTGAAAACCGCACGCGTGTTTGTGAGTTCAATATAGCGAATATACTATCATTGTCACGTATGTCTTCATTCTTCACTACCTACGTTGTTTCTGCCCCAGGCCGCCATTTTGTCGCATCCATTTTCTCGGCCTTCAGCTGCCAGCAGAAGCAATCAAAGTTAGACGAGGCCGCCAACGGTTACCATTTTTTAAGAGGCAAAATTTGTTTTTATTTGCTTGTTCTGATGAATCCACCTTTGCAGGTCGAAATAATCCACGATAGGCTTGCTACTTTGGGATTCTTTGCGTTTACTTGTCCATCACTAAGATGATAGTTCGTTTTATGCTAAGATAAAAAATGATTATCCATGCCCCACGATAGAACAGGGAGCTGAATTAATGGGGAAAAGTGATTCAAATAGCGATTTGAGGCGAGTGCAAAGAAACCGACTGAATTTAGGGAGCTTAGACAAGAACAAACTTTATACAACTCTAACGAGCTGGGAAAAGATGAAAAGATTGAAAATTTTCATCAGACATCGTGATGGCTGCAGGTTACGTGAAGAAATTAGAAGAAAAATTCTTGCACGGGAGCCAAAAGCTTCCTATAGCAAGGGTGGGCGATTTCTTCTTATTCAAAGCACATAAGGAACATAAGAATTCAGGACGAAAATAAAGGATTTGAAGAGTTTCTTTCAGCGATCCTCCGTAATCTCGCAGTAATCGTTCTGGCAAGTGCAAGTTTGTTAGCACCTCCAGCGCAGTGAAGGTGACGTTACGTAACGCCACACAAATTAATATGCAGAAAGGGAAGCATAATGGCCGCAACCTTAAGAGGCATTTCAAATGTAAACGCAAAGCTACCGTTACAAACAGTCCGTTCGAATTAATGCAGAAATAATTATGTTTATGCGACTAACAAGCGTTGCGATCGTTACGTCAGTGAAACCACTCACATGGGATGTCTGTTGAATAAACAGACACTGGAAGGAATCGCCGGCGCAAGAACAAAGACAGCTGATGTTAGCGTTCCAAGTTTGGTTTTACAATTTTAATTCAGCGATCACAAATATTGGTAGAAGAAAGTAGTGCCAATGTTTTCGGCAACTTTTAACCTTGGCGTATGTCTGCTAGAATTTTTTTATTTCAACCCAATGCTTCTATTGCCCCTTTTTCTGCACGGATATCGCGTTGTTTAGACTCGTCACCAGCCGTTGCATGCGTGCCATTAAAGTATCTTTGGTATTGCAGTATTACCAAGAAAATTTGCCAAAAGATGTAATCAACTGTTCAGTGAATGAAAGAAATCAAAAATCCCCCATTGCGTTTTAAAATAGTTCTCCTGTTAAGATACTTCAGAAAGCTGGTGGGTGAACCAACTAGGCAAAGAGATATCTTTATTTCTAAAGAATTCACATCTGCCCTAAAACTTATTACCAGTTGAACTAATGTAGAGCAAAAAAAGACCAAATTAGATGATGTTAGTGCTCTTGGGTGACCTATTACTGAGCAGTGTAAGCATAGAAGATTTAAAGCATCTTATGTTGCAGAAGAATAACAAATCAAGGGATGTTTCAACCCACGAGATTATGGTGCTCTTGGGTGCTCTACCACTGACGATGCTGAACTACTGCTGGTTTATCACCTTCCACTCACGTAATAATGATAAACTTGTCAAAACCAACTGGTTGGCAGAAGTTCGGTCCTTGTTTGACAAGAGGAACGAAAACCCCATTACTTCGTACCGTTTATGGTAAAGGACAGCATCAGAATACAGAAAAACATGGAAGCAAAACCAATCCGCTACTGCTATAAAGTTTGGGCAGGTATAGCAAGGTTAAGATGTGTTTCCTAGAACGGTACCAAGATGCAAAAAGCAAGAAAGTCGCCAATAGTTCGAATTAAGATTCTCTGTGATCCTTCAATACTTTTATCTGGAATGTTTTTTTCTAATACATAAATCCCCAGAAAAAAACATCAGTAGTATCTCCATTCAGATGAAGAAGAACAAATGAGAATTCTTGAAGATGAATGTTATATCAGTTATCTACAACTGTGTGGTAAGGTTTTCCCTTCAAAAGACCTCTAGGTCCAAAGGCACAATGAAGAGCGCACCTCAAACCATGGTCTTCCTCAAAATTCGCCCGCGTAGACGATCCGGGTTCCGCTAGTTAATAGGATAGCCGTTTGCTTCTACGCGCACACAAAAAGCGAATAACGCGATCTTCGCGTGACGGGCCGCACGGATGCAAAAACGGCGGGCCTCTCCGGCTTCCCAACGCCCAACGCTTGAAAATGCCCTAATGCGGGTTATTAGGGGGGCATCGCGACGGATCCGCGCGTCTAATTGCCTGGAAGCGCTTCCTGGAGATAACAGTACACGAAATTGGCGCCCGTGGTAATTGCGGTCCTCGCGCTCGGCCTTGCGCGGCATCTCGCCCAGCCTTCTGGGACGCTTTTTGCAGAGCGCACGGAGCGTTTTCGGCGAATAAACTTAATTGGAGGCGCTCGGCGGCAAGGTTTTTAGCGAGGTGCAACGCTCGACGTTTGGAAAGTTCAAAGGATGTTCCGAAGTGTTCGTCTTGGCTTCAGGGCACAAGAAAGATGGAGAAATTGGGGAAAATCTAGAGAAGGTTTTCCCTTTTTCTTCGTCTTCATATCTCCTCGTTAATTTTTTTTATTTTTTCTCATTCAAGCCTTGGTTTGCCTTCTTTATCTACTGATTGTACATAAATACATTTCTTTTATTCCATTTCTCTTTCTGAAATTACATTGCAAGTGGTTCAATTTCTAAATCTTCAATTTCTTTACTTGTAAACCTTGAACTTTTAAAGTTCTTGACATTTTTCTTTAAGACACCCATATTTGTAGGAAGTCTAGTTTTTCTATCCGCCTTTGAGTCACAAATGATCTTCTCGGCGACTTGTGCACCACCACTGCATCGACTTATGATCTAAACCCATCGAATTTCCTTCCGAGAAAGAAGAAGAAGAGCTAGATAAGCTGGACCATCACCAGCAGTACTGAGATGGAGGCTGGCCATCTTGTATACTCTATATCCGTTGTGCCATAACTTGCCTAAAGAAGAGGAAGACTACTCTGGTGGCTTGTTCCTTAGCGTGGCCCTTGGTAATCCATGAGAAGCTGGAGGGTAGTGCAGTAAACTAGAGAAGAATCCAAAATTATTCTTCGGTATCAATTAAAGATTTTTTATAGTTGTCCCAAGATGCTTGTGAATCATTTAATCGACCTCAGGAGCTTATAGGAAGTCCACCGTTTGAATATGATCGCGTTCCCTTCATTATCACGCTTATGAAATAATGTTCTTTCTCGTAATTTTTATTTAAAAAACCAAACGAAGAACAAAAGAAAGTTTTCACCAATAGCAACAGGCTATAAGTTACTTTTTATACATAACAGTAGCGGTAACGTGTTACCAAATTATACTGTAATAGACGTTAAATGGAAGTAGAGTGAAGTACCTGGATGAAACATATATTAGAGTAGATTAGAAGAAATAACCAAAAAAGTAAAAATATGGACACCATCTGGATAAACTTCCGGCAAATTAAAGAGAACTAAGGTAATTTCGATTCCTAAAAACATCCTCGATCAATTCAGACAAAGAACATTTCGTATGCAACATTATGGTTCTTCTGAACCATGGAATGAAGTTCTATATTATATTAACTCATCCAAACTCATCTAGCTCTTGAGCTCTTTGAGAGATTAACTCCTGGATTGTCGATATTTCCGCGTTACGGTGGAGGAGCATCAAAGAAGGGACGTGGAATCCAGTTTTTGTATGACCTGGAGCTTATTGATGTGGGAGAGACGCTCTAGCTGCCTTCGTATTATTCATTACCCTATTGACATGAGCTCTCTAGGTCTTTTCAGGCTCACAATCACTAAGAAGTAGTTGGTATCTACCTTCCAAAAATTCTGTGGTCCGAAAACTTTCGTCAGTAAAACGGTCTTATGGTGGGGAACAAGAGTGCCGAGTTCTTCCTCGGGTTGATTCCCGTTCTCCACCTGTCCTACGTCTTGAGAGAGGTCTTACATTAGTCGGATCATAAATCAGAGTACTGGAACAGTGTAGTGGAAAGTCTTATTGGCATATTCCAGAGAAAAAAATTGTGAAGTGGTAGAGGGACGCTGGTTTGAAATCTTCTCTCTGATGGCCTCACGCAACTGGAGTTGACGCGGAAATGTTTCTCAGACAAGCTGAACTATGCGCAATATGATTGTGGATCTTCTACAACAGTCCAAAAAGCCACACTGGTGGCTTGTTTCTTAGTGTAGCCTTTGGTATTCCGTTCTGAGAACTTGAAGATGAATCCGAACTGACTCTTCGGTATTAACTAGAGATCTTCGTCAGCTGCTCTCAGGCGCTTAGGATCATTTGCTTCATGGCGTCTTGAATTAATAGGTACGCCGCCTTTTAAATATGATCGTATTCTTTAAGTTATCACGCGTAGTGCAGCTTTTTCTTATAACTTTCGCTTTAAAAAAATCAAATTTTGAATAACTAAAACAGCTTACGTACGATTGTAAATAACGCGTTATCAGTAACAAGCGACGAGTTACTTTTTATTAATAATAGCAACGGTAACGAGTTACCAAATTTTTAAAATATTCTCACAACAAATAAAACAATCAGTTGTTATCCTATATACCGATTGGTTAGCACATCAACGATAAATAAACCGGATAGCTGGTTACAGAAACAACGCGTTACTAGTAATAAGTTATTTTCTGTTAACAATGGTAGCAGCAACGAGTTACTTCTTACCAATAAGTAGCAACAAGAACGTATAAAATCCAGAATATTTAAGTTAGAAGCATCTAAGACGGTTAAAGAGCCGTCGGAAGTAACACGTTACCATTAATAGTGGTAACAGTAACAATTTATTTTGCCAGTGTTACTTTGACAACATTTTTTTTAAAGTAATATTATAATTGCTTTACGTTGTACAAGCTAAAATACAGACAGACTATATTAAAAAAATATATGGGTCAAATAACTATAGAAAGTAGAAATTAAACATTTAACCGAGCACCCAAATTACGTAGTTAACACGTTAAAGTTGAAGAGAAATAAAACGTGTTACTCTGTTAACAACAGCAACAGTGACATGGTACTTTTTAAGTCTTACTACCAGCAACAAGTTTTTAATTTAAATAAAATAAAGATGAACTAAATGCATGGCTAGATTAAAGTGAACAAATATGGGCAAGACGTGTATTAGAACAGGCGCATAGAACTAATAAGGATCGAATATGACATATAAACAGAAAAATCGGTATAAAATGAACAATAAATAAACCAACTAACCGAATATTCAATACATTGAAACTGAAAATCGGGAAGATGAGTAACCGGTGGTCAGAAATAACACGTTACTAGTAACGAGTAACAAGCTATTTTTTATTAACAACAGCAATGTCTTACTGTAGCAACATCTTTTTTTAAACATAGGTGACATAAACAAGACGCATTGCTAGATTACAGATATATATGTGTATTCAGGTAGAAACATGGAACTCACTGGTAACAAAAAAAAATGTCAAAAGATTGATTACAATAAGAAAACTATCAACCAAATATTTAATAAATGGTTTGTTAAATCACAAAAGTTGAAGCTAACTAAGACGAATAACCGGCGATCTAAAGTAACACGTTATCGGTTGCAATAACACATCACTCTTTAACTCTCGCCACAACAATTCCTTAAGAAACGTCGTAATCAGTTCATGTAGTAAATATGGCAGTTAAGGCGACAAAAAGTGAACAGAAGTAGCAAGTTATTAATTTCTATTAATAACCGTTAAAGTAACACGTTACTCCTTAAGCGTCATTGCAAAACATTTTTTATTAAAGTAACTTTGTAATGACTTCACGTGGTATAGGTTAAATAGTGATGCTTTGGATTAAATAAAATTATGTTGATAAATCTTATACTAAAATAGAAAAACGGAACGTAAGAGGAAGGGAGCAGAAGCGTGAGAAATAAAATAAACTGTATAGTTAACATGTCAAGGTTAAAACAAGAATTCGATGGTCAAAAATGTTACTAGTAACAAGTTATTTTCTGTTAGCAGTAGCAATTGTAACGTGTTACTTTTATTTAAGTTACTTTATTTAAGTATTGTTGTACTGACAACAATTTGTAATGAAGGTCAAAAAGGTAAAAAGAGATAAGCTGAACGTATTGTTAGAATAGAACTAATAAGTAAGAATAAAAATTGTAACGTGTTACTGTTTAAGTATTACTGTATCGACAACAATTTTTAATGCAAATAATATACAAGTAAACTGCAATGTATTTGAACAAAAACATAAAACTATTATGTAAACGGTGCCAAACTGAATGTAATACGACGAATAAATAGTAAAATCGCTGAATATCTAACAAACGGCTTAATAAAACACAAAAGTCGGAACCAACTATAACGAATAACCAGCGATATGAAATAACATGTTACCAGTAGCGAGCAGCAAATTATGTTCTTGTTCATAACGGCCACAGTAACACAGTTACTTTTTAAGTGTAACTGCGGCATTTTTTTTGAGATAATGTTATAATTACGTAGTATAAGCGTGCGATTAGTAAAGAAACGTGGGTAATATTTATACTAAAATTAAAGAACAGAACGAATAAGTAGAGGCAGAAGCATGGGCATTAACAACAAAACTCCTACAAAATTGTTTATAATATGAATAACATGCCATGTTGCTAACAACAAATTATTTCTATTAACAGTAGCAACAGTAACGTGTTACATTTAATGGCAACAATTTTCAATTTAGACAAAATAGAAATGAACTAAACATATTAGATTAGATCTGTTCTTACGCGTGTATTACAATAGAAACGTGCAACTAATATAATAGTACGAGGAATAAAAAGAAAAATCACCCGAATATCTAATGAACGGCTGGGCAAAACAGTAAACTTGAAGCCAACTAAGATGAATGGATAACCAATAATCTGAAGTAGCACGTTACCAATAGAGAACAGAAAATTATTTTCTGGTAATAACGGTAGTTGTAACACGTTACTTCCTGTCACCAAAACAATTTTTTAAGTAACGTTATAATCACTTCTCGTAGTATACAATAAATAAAGATGCACTGCATTAGAAGAAACTATGGATAAAATTTATATCAAAATAAAAAACAGAACTAACTAGTAAATAAGTAGAAGCATGAGCATTAACGATATAAACTTCCACAAAATTGAATGCAATATGAGCAATAGCGCAAACAAACTGTGCAGTTAATATGGCATACTTAAAGACAAATAACACAAACAAGCAGCGGATGAGCAGAAATAACGTGTTACTAGTAACAAGTTGTTTTTTGTTAACAGTGGCAATTGTAACGTGTAACTTTTATTTAAATATTGTTATACTGACAATGAGCCGTGGTGGTTTAGTGGATAGGTCGCTAGACTAACAAAACCAAGAGTTGGGGGTTCGAATCCCGCTCTCGCCAATTCACTCGCTGGCATTTTTAAGCCCCAGCTCGACTCGGACTGCAATAAACGAATACCTGGAGGTCAAACTCTGGGGTAATACTAGCCACGTTACTACCCTTGTGCACCATAGGCTCTAGATTGTAGCAGACCTATCCTGTTACGACCTCAAAGGTCCTTCAAGGCCTATTACGGGGAACTATTATTTATACCGACAATAATTTGTAACGAAAGACAATAAGGGATAAGCTGTATCAGCTGTATTGTTAGAATAGAACTAATAAGTAATAATAAAAATCGAACGTAACACGAGGAATAAAAAGAAAACACCCGAATATCTAATGCGGAATTTAGCAAACCAGAAAATTTTAAGTCAATTAAGACGGACTATCTAAAGTAACACGTTACCAGTGGCGAGCAGAAAATTATTTTCTCTGATAACGGTAATTGTAACACGTTACTTTCTAATTGTCACCACAATATTTTTTTAGTAACGTCAATTATTTCACGTAGTATAGGTTAAAGAAAGATGGACTCGATTTTAAAAATGGATAAAATCTGTATTAAAATAAAAAACAGAACAAACAAGTAAAGAAGTAGAAGCAAAAGCATCAACGACAGGAAATTTCAAAAAATTGAATGTAATATGAACAATGACGTCAACAAACTGTGTAGTTAACATGTCCTAGACAAATAACGGAAACAAGCAGCGGATGGCTAAAAGTAACGTGTTACTAGTAACAATTACAAATTATTTCCTGTAATAGCAAAAAACCACCCAAATATCTAAGGAACGGTTTGGTGAAATACAAAATTTAAAGCCAAATAAGACGGATGATAACCAGCAATTTGAAATAACACGTTACCAGTGGCGGGCAGAAAATTGTTTTCTGGTAATAACTTTAATTGTAACACGTTACTTTCTAATTGTCAGCACAATAATTTTTTTAAGTAGCGTTATAATGACTTCTCATCGTACAAGACAAATGAAGATGCACTACATTAGAAGGAACTATGGATGAAATTTTATCAAAATTAAAAACAGAACAAACTATGAGCAATGAAATAAACAAACTGTGTAGTTCACATGTCATAGTTAAAGACAAATAACACAAACAAGCAGCGGATGAGCAGAAATAACGAGTTATTAGTAACAAGTTATTTTTTGTTAACAGTGGCAATTGTAAACATGTTACTGTTTAAGTATTGCTCTACTGAAAGCAGAGGTAATAACAACTGACCATCAAACAAGCAACAAAGGGAAAAACGACTCGAATTAATGGTTTGTTAAACACAAAAGTTAAACCCTACTAAAATTGCGTAACACGTTACCAAAAGTGAGCAGCAAACAATTTTCTGTTAATAACGGTAAAAGTAACAGGTTACTCTTTAACTGTTAAATAAATAGACAAAAAGGTGTCAGTTTTAAATATGCTTGCTGTGCATTTATTACAAAATAGCCAGTATCATTTATATAATTTTATTTTAACTAAAATTATTTAAATCAACAGGTTACTGCGCTGTGAAATAGTTAACGCGTTGCGATTGCTCAATCTTCGCCGTATTATACAAAATTGCGTGAAATCGACTATTAGAGTTAGAAAATCGGCCGCGGGCAGCATATCTGCATCTCTTGCATAAAAGTGAACAGCCAGCTTTCAAAGGAAACAGTAAATTACTGCAGTGCCACTAGCAACGTTTAATTAAGCACAAAAGCAGCCAAATGAAACGCCAAAAACATCAGCTAATTAGGAAATGCATCTGGAAGCAAGGCTGCGAAGATGGAAGTTAATTAACGCTAGTGAAACCGCCGAAGAGAAAAACGAAAATGAAAATTTTCGTGTTAAATGGAATGTGACGGCGCGATTGTTGGGAGTGGACAATTAGGAGACTTTTAGCTCTGCGCAAACAATTGCTTAATTAAAACGGCCATTTGCAATCAGTGTCAAGGTAAGAGAGATGGTCACGGCTTGAAACCATAAATTTTCGCCGAAACGAGAAGCATCCATTACATTGGATTGTGTCATCAAAAGTGTAAAATCGCGTACGATTCGTTGCCATTGACATAAATAATTCTGATGATGCATTTACCATTTTTGCTGAGTTATTAAGATTAAGGATTCATTTCACCTCCCCAAGACGGAACAGTTCGGACTATGATGGTTTGACCATCATAGCTACCATCAGTACGTTAAAGAGATCATCAATAGAACAATGAGAGTAAATTATTAGGACAGCAACCTATCAAAAACAGCGAGCTCCTAGACTGCTTTTCCGTCAGATGGATACTGCAATTTCTTTCAGGAAGCAAAAAAAGACTTCCTCCGATCGCTCCGTTTCGCCTGTATCTCCATCCGGGATCGGGAGGCGGCGGCCCAAGACAAAGAGGCGCTAAATAGGGCCTAACGCACTTGTCATTGTTCGCAGCCTCGCGAGCTGCGACGGAAGTGCGCTTACTGGATCGGAAAAACGCAACGGATCCTTTCTTCGGCCGTGCTTTCTGCGGAGAGCACGCGCGCCCTCAACCGTGGCCGCCGCCCGCGGCGGCATGGCAGCCTTGACATTGTACGCGGTGCGATAACCCACCCAGATATCACGATAATTACACTGAGGACGGCATTCTGGTCCGTATCGCCGGAAGTGCAGGTGGTGCCGAGCCGGAAACGGGACCTGCCGTTCTGCTCGGCCGGCTTGGGGACTCGCCAGACGAAGTCCATATAAAACCAACCCAATCACGCGAGTTCAGAACTTACAAAGCCCCAGAAGGCTGTTTATACCTATATCTACAAAGCTTCGTGCAGTTATTTCAACATTTTGTGTGTTTATGAGATGGTGAAAGGTTCTACACTTCACTAAAAAGGTACGGTTTGCGAACTGGAAGATGAAAGTTTCTGCGTGCCCTCTTTTGCCGACCAATTCTTACTGATGTAATAAGCACCATGCCTCAGTCAATCCCATCATCACCCCTATTTTCAATAGATGAATCGGGGCGCACTGCACCCAAGTGCCTTAACTGATCTTTCACAACCTGGCATAAGAGAAGAGTTTGTGTCAAAAGATTTAAATAGACCAACAAGTTTTTGGTGATGAAACTTCATGATTGAGTTGAGAATAGTAGAAGATCCACTGAACCGGAAGAACTCAATAGGTGCCCTTCAATTGGTATAAATACCGATAGACTTTTACTGCCTTATGGTATAATCTGACTTTTTTGTACTCTCTTGCCTTCGGCTCTTGCAATTTTTTAATTCCCCAGAATGAAAATGCAGCTAAGTGGGAGTGAATTTAGCAAATCAGCAGGAGAGATAGAATTTCTGAAAACCACATTACTATGTTGATCATGTTAGTAGTACCAAATTTTTGATTTCAGTTGGTTGGTCCTGCAAGACCAGTAAACAAAAAAGACAATAAACGTAAACTAAAAGTACTCAACCGATGTACACTATGTGTATGTCTTACTCTGTGGCAATCAACATGTTAAGAGCTTGCTAAAAGTTTTTTTGAGTTTCTTCATTGTTTGATTGAAATTTTGATTGTCATTCCGCCATTACTTTAAAATTTCTCAATTTCAGAGGATGCATTGGTTGCATAACTAATCAGGTTTTTTTTATCGGTCTGGTTAAATGATCTGATCTATTTTTCTGCTAGAGTTGGTAATCATTTGTATCAGATAAAGGATAATATAACATAATGCAATTATAGAACTTGCAAAAAAGAGCAAAGTGGTGTAACAATAAAATTTTTACAATTATATCTGATCTTAAGATGTTGCTACAACCAAGTAACCTATAACTTGTATGTTTGGTTGCATAATCTTCTGTTGCGATAGTTTGATTAATGTTTAAACCTATAAGAATTTTAGATTAATGTAAATTAATTTACGTGGGATAAAAATGCGAGCTTACTTAATTATTGCATCACAAACAATAGTCACGTATTCTAGCAGAACAATGCACACTATAAGGCAATTAATTTTTCAGTTAAATATTTATTTATGACCTGTCCTACATAATTTAATTCTTCTTGTATCTCAACTAATCAGAAAGTAAGAAAACAATAATGTTTTTAACTGATTTGCCTTATTTCGAGTTTCCTTCCATGGAAAAACAAAAAATTAATTCGTCTGTATGATTTTTAACGTTGTTTCTATTAGACTTAAGATAAAAAACCTTAAAATAAGTTAAAAGTTGTTTTGAACATTACAAAATTATACTAACACTTCATTACAGAAGCGCTAAGAGTAAGAAAAACCTTTAGATAAATTTGTTACTTACAAAAAATTTATGTAGATGAGTTATACAACCAAACATTCATCTGAGGATCTGCAAAAGCAGAATACTGGCGGAATTACAATGTAAACAAAATTCAGACGTAAATTTTTTTGCAAAAAGACCAACAATACAAGGTACTTACATTGTGTAGGTCAAAGGTCTTGATCCAGCATCTCTTAGCTTGTCATTCTTGGGCGGACTCAGTCTGGTGAGCTCGATGGGCCTCTTCTCGGGCAGCCTGGCCCGCATGCTCTGGTTTATCCGCATCTGCCGAGGCTGCAGGGGCGGAGGAACATCCCTGCTGGGACTCTCAGCGATCGAGGCCCGCTGGCCGCTGCGTGTATCCAGCTTCTTGAGCATGTCATCCTTGTCGATAGCAAGGGGTCTTAAAGGCTCGGCCCTGTACTGATAAGAGACTCCATTGCTGACCTTCTGGCTGACAGCTATGGTTCCGTTGAACTGCATCTTCTGGCCTGATAGATAGCGAGTGCTGGACCGCTCAGTGTAGTTCCTTGCGTTGGGAAAGCCAAGGATTTGCTGCTCGGCTTGGGCCGTCTTGCTCGCTTTTTCAAACTTGGGTTCTTTGTTGGAGGAGGCAATCGAGTTCACTTTCGCCTCCTTGACGTTGCTTGCGTTCGCTTCTTTCGCCTTGCTGCTGGTTTCGACTTGCGGTTCGGCGAACTGCCGGTTGCTGGAATTGTCTGGCAGTCGGTCTTGCCACTCAGAGGTGCGCAACTCTGGAGGCGGCGGGGGCAAAGGTTCGTCGTTATTGAAAACTTCGTCTTCGAGCACCATCGGGGGAGAGGGAGGCGGCAGGTCCGGGCTGGGCAGTCTCTGGGTTTGGAAGAGATCTGGGAAGGCAGTCCGCAAGTGCGGGTTTTTGGGCGGCCGCTCCGGAGGCTTCTCGGGAACCCAATCGTCCACAGATATAGAGGGCCCCACGATTATTGGCCCAACCAGGTCGGTAGAGAGGCTGCCGCAAGAATTGCTGTGCTGGTGGCGCGGCGTCAGCTTGCTTTCGGCGGGGCGCGACTCGCGCGACGAGAAGCTGCTTCTCCTCGAATTCGTGCCTGACGCGTAATCGGAGGCGGAGGATGCGCGCCGGGATGGCGACTGGATTTTAACACGGGGCGGCGGCTGGGGGACCGAGACGAGGGCGGGTTGAGATCGGGCAAGTTGCGGCTCCGAGCGCCAGGCACTGCTCCTGTTCGAGGAGTGGTGGCGCTCGTAGAACGACAAGAGAGCTTTCTTTTGTATGGCTTTCAGAGTAGGGTCGGGTATCCGATGCCTCTTATCTGGGTCTAGGTACGAGTACTTCTGCTGTTTCTCCAGTTCGTTTATTCTGTCTGCTACAGAAAGCGACTGTTGGTTTGATAGAGATGATAATCTGTAAAACATCATTTAACATCATTTTGATATACACTTTCTATAATATTGTAATATCCACGCACATACCTTTCATTTTGTTCTTGTTGCAGTTCTGAAGGTTCAACTGTATATGTATTGACAGGGAATAGCTTTAGCTTGTTGGCGTTGTTATTCCTTTTCTCTTGATCCTTCCATCCGCGTTGATTGTCACTCCCGATGTATAGTACGCTTTCCGAATGGTGCTTCTGTGGGGTTTGGACCCTGGCGCTGTGCGCAATCAGCTGCCTGGACATGGACGAGCTGGAAGAGTTAGCAGGGTGGGTGCAGGAGCTGCTGGCTACAGAGACGTCGCTCATGGACCCGTGCCACTTCAAAGTCTCGCTGGATGAAGCGCTCCCAGAACTGGTGGTCACCACGCTGTCTCTTCCTTCGCGCCTGTTAACGTGGTTTTCTTGCTCAGATAACTCCTCCCAAGCTGCGGAAGATTGAGACCTATTCGCGGCGGCCTCGCTATCGCGGCGCAACCGATCCAAAAAGGGCGTCGACGTCGAGTCTGTGCTGGAAACGTAGCTATGGTAGCCCTCAGATTGCGCGTACGAGGCCTGCTTTTGGTGCTGATGATTCAGAGCTTCCTCGTAGCTGCGAGTGTACTCTTCCAGTTCGGCCTGGGTCAAATGGGAAAGAGAACCCCTGAGGTTCTCGTTGTACTGGCAGAACTTCTCCAAAGTCGGGTCTTCGTACGAACGGACGTATTCCTCTAGATCGGCTTGAGTCAGCTGGGGTTTGCTGACGTCCCGTTCTGGGGGCGATGGCACCATGTAGTCCATGTCTCCGAGAGATTTGCCTTCGCGATCTAAACGCGGCAGGTACAGATGATCCTTCTGGTTCTCCATGCGGGATTCGTAGCTCTCTGGGCTGAGTTTTTCACACTTTTCCATCACAGTTTTTAGCTTCTGGAAAATAATTTGAACGCATTATGGGTTTATTGCGAAATAGTTCATGGTGCTTTACCTGCTGCATAGAAGAATGCTGGCGCTTCATGTACGGGCGCGTGTAGGTCACGACTTTCTCCTTGGGGTAATTGGTGTGATCCGTCCAGGACTTGGAACGATGCGACCCTCCGCTAGGGGGTCCTCGGAGCACTTGCGGAGCCTCAGCGGCAGCCGGGACGGGCCACGAGGGGAACTTCTCGTGCCCAGGGCCGTACTTGATGGACTTGAGGCTAGACGAGTCCCGGACCGGGGGCGCGGGGGGCGGCGACTCTTCATCTCGCGTGGGCGCCGTGATGACGGGGGCGAAGTTCAACCCCGACTGGCTGTGCAAGTAGGAGTAGATGGACGGAGCGTGGTTCTTGCTTTCTCTGTTGGTCTGCAGGTTGGGCGTGGATCTTGACGGCATCATTGTGGTGGCCTGGGCCGCGGGACGTGGCTTGGGGCTGATTTCGGCGCCATTAGCGTGGCTTCTGCAAAAAGAATGCCGGTTAGAGGCAATTCTGCGACAATTCGTACATCTTTACTAAAAGGTGAGAAGCACTGCTAGAATGGCAAAGGAAAAGACTTGCAACGAAGACTGCAGCGCCCACGTTATGCAGTTGCAAAAGCAGGTCGTTTCCAAGAATGATTTGTGGCGCTATTAATTACGTCTTGGGTCTAACAAAGGACAATATTTAGCGAACGGCCATTTAAAGAAAGTCAAGGTTTCGAGAGTTTTCCACCCACAGCGGTATTTTAAAATTTATGTCGCTGATTTAAAAGTTGTGAAAGCTTTTTAAAGATTTTTCCATAACAGCTGGTTGATTCAAAATTATTTGGGGTTCATTTCGTCTCCTCAAAATCCCTCCAACTCTTGGAGTGATTTACAGCGCTGCTAGAGCACGGACGGGTAATCCATTTGTGAATTTATGGCCGCCATAGATCCTTAGTTGTTCAGCAACGCGTCAAAGCACTTCTTATCGGAGAAGCAGCAGGAGACCAGGTCGGTTTGCCTTCAAAGCAAGCCATAGCACTTCGTTTTCGATGGCGGTCTCGCCCGACCCGGAATCTCCCTCGCCGCGCTTAATTGGCCCAATAGAGGAGTTTAATGACTGTTTATGCGTTATTGTATTGCACAAATGGCGAAACCCATTCATTTATCTCCCAGGCGACCCGGACCGGTTGTGCGGGTGTCCGCCGGGTCGTCAACCAGTGGCCCATGTGGTAACCGGCGATGGTTAGTCGCGGTTGTTTACCTTCATGAATGGGTACATCTTGATGCCCAATCGTTACGAAATCCCCAGATCCCCAATACCGGGTCTAATTGCAAGTTTCGGAGCCTCGCGAATCTCGTTCGATCACCGCTATTAATACTTACCATGCAAGGACATTCCATTAATCTGAGCGTCATGCCTCGTATATCTTCCATAAGAGTATAATGCGGCAAAAAATCAGCTCGCATATTAAGCATCGGTTACTGGCTGGGCAGCTTTTCAAAGGCAGTGACGTAACCGAGACCACTGTTCGGCTTGTCAGTGTATTTTGATCTGGTGTATTTCAATGTCATCAGATGTAGAAAACATATTACATTTCCTCTGCATTATCTTTACACTGTCATTCAAATGCAAATGTATGAGGAAGCGTCCACCGGCGAGCATTTAGATAATCAAAACGGGCAGTAAAATCAAGAACGGTAAAGCGGCGTCCCGGCCCTGTCAAGAATAATGCGAGCTTGAAGTTACAACATGCCGAGTTAAGCGGGGCTATAAACGATTTCAATTAGCAGAGTAATCGGCTCTTGCACCAAAAGGACCAATTTGACTATTGCGCTATTAATTGAACGCCTAACGCTCGGCTGTGCGGTTCGCCTGCTAATTGCTTCCTGCACGGGCACCGAATTGTTCTTCGTTATTAATCCGGCCGTTCCACCAATTCGCTAATTGAGACAGAGCTAACCGGCGAATTGATTGTTGAATTACCTAACCGCCGACTTTCATCGTAGGCTGCAATAGATCGGTCGATGGGAAGTCGGGCGTGAAATCGCAATGTTTGTATGGGACAGCAAGTTTCAGGGGCCGCTGAAGCGTAACAAGCGCAATGTGTGCCTTTTTTGGTGGTTATATAATGTTTAACGTGTGAATTCCTAAAAATATGTGAAATATGATGGTTTCAAGGAGAGTTTGTGGGCTGGGGTGGGGAGATTTTTAGAGGTTTGATATGAATAGATTAGTTACCAAAACAGCATGTGATATTAATTCTTAGTTCTTAAACTTTAGGCAAGTTTAATCACAGTCAGAGAAGTCAACCCCACTCCCCAGCTTGCTGCCCAATCAACAACAACCGTCCCCCTCCAAGCCTGAAAACCCCTCTCAGCGATCTTCAACTTCTTTCAAAAGCTAGATGTGGCGACATCATAAGAGGTCTAATGCCGCCCTCAAGCTATTTTATGGACGGCTTGAAGCATCAACTTTTAGAGTTCGCTTGCAGCCATGATTTAAATATTGTTCTGGTTCAGGAGACCCATTCATCCCAATGGATGCGACCAGCCTCCTAAATAACACCTACCACCGTACCAACCGCCAGCAATCTACGTTTAGTCCTACCTGGAGCATTACCAAGCCCCGTTCCCAGCTTTCGAGCACCTGGAGGTTAGTCTCCACCTATAACTCTCTACAGCATAAACGTATTCTCTTCCCCGGAGACTTGGATGCCGTCTCCAAGGGGGACATCACGATGGTCTTAGCAAAAGACCCAAATTTCAAGCATCCAATACCAATGACAGGACGTTCCATGATTACATCCAGTCCACGACCTCGTGGTGGTGAGTCTCCAAAACCCACATCGACATCGCCAATTTTACAGACCATAAACTACATCAGCGAGGTAAACAGCGGCCACAAATTTAGTTCTGCTCACTGATAGAGCCGACGATGTTTCCTTCCGCTCTTACGTTTCATGGCCGGCTTTCAGCGTGTCAGACCATGAGACCTATTCTGATCATTCGTTCTCAATCCACCAATCTATTTGCTTCGCCATCAACCCCATCCGCTCTGGAGATGGAAGAAACCTCTTACCTCCGGAGTTGCTTAAGAGAGCAAGCTGGAAGCACTCAATGTACCCAACAACAGCCTCTGGAGGATAGTAAAAGGTCCTTCGCAACTGTCCGACTCCACCACCGCCCATCCACGAGGAGCGTGGCATCGTCTACACTGTCCTTTGTTGCCAATCTAAAACATCTACTTCGATGTCAACCTTTGAATGCCTCATCTGCGTCGATCGTTTGATAGGCCGGCTTCAGGACCACCTGGACCCAGCCACCTACAAAAAAATCCTTTAGCTCCTCTAGTGCCTCCAAGACCTCAAACCCTGCAAGGCACCTGTTCTTAACTGTGCCAAGAAAGGCAATTGTCCGCGTCATCGCCATCATTAACGCTGTTTTCCATCTCCGCCATTTCCCAACTCCTTGGAAGCTAGCGGACATAGTACAATATGACCTCCGCTACCGATGGTTCAGCTTGTTCCGTCCTTCATTTCTGAATGAAAGTTTCAGTGGCGTAAGATCATCGGAACATACCAACGACAGTAGACGATATAGTTGTTCTGTCAATGAGGACCTCCATTTTGGGAGTGGACCGCAAAACCAACATCTTGATTCCTCCGCGAGGCATCACGGAGGCAGGCCATACACCATCCACGCAAGGACAAATCACGAGGAATAAGCTTAGGGGCTGGACCCAGAAACCTCAAATTTCGCCAATGAAGTCAACGCCAACCTAGCCTTTGAAGCAATGGGTACATAAAGAAATCCAAACTACCAAAAGAGAGAATTGTGCCATCACAATGACCAGGCACCTTTGTCTTCAGCTGCACTATTGCAAGGCAACTTGCAGCATCCCTTACATCGCCTTCAGTTGACACCTCAACATCGGTGATTATTTAAAATTTTATCGTGGTACATCGTCTTTAATAATGAATTTTGGGTTTGTTAAAATACGGTTGTTGACCTTCTCTGGTAGTGATTAGAAGAACATCGGATGTTTCCCTTTATATGTGTCTTCCTTGATTCGTTTAGTCTCCAGACTTGTCTTTCATAAAATATGAATCCAACCAATTGAGACGGAGACTTCAACTAACAACGATCTTTCAAAGAGAAGATCATATCAACGCATATACCCATGCTATACCTACTTTCAGACTGTTAAATTTGCCAGAATAAACTTTTGCTATTGAAATAGATTACTTTTTCATCGTTTCTATTACCCGTACCAACTTTCATTTCGACCTTTTCTTTAAGGCGCGGCAATTTGTGGAAAATGGAAAAAACACCTTAAACTACTCTACGAATTGTTCCATTGGTGACAAAATTATTAAGGCTAAATACACAAAAATGACAATATTAAATGTATTATAACGTTTTTATAGATACAAAAATTAGTTGTAAAGACTTAGCGTTTTTAAAGATTCAAATACCACCAACTTTTCATTCCACTGGAAATGAGAAAACTGTAATTGAGCTTTGCTAGAAAATATGGTGGTTGGTAAGCGAGAACTTGGTTAACATTAAAAAACAAAAAACCTCGATGAAGTTTTTACAATAGGCGACGATTTGTCATCTTATTGCAAGTGCTTACCATCACCTTCACTCATATCTTTTATTCAATAGACGTGGCACTCATAACAAGATCTACATCCTTCTTACTTCTAGCAGATTTGAGCAATATGTATATGTCAACTTTCTCCTTCCAACATTCATAGTAATTCCCGAAAGTGAGGCTTTTATCTGTCGTTAAAAGGTAGGCCAGCAATTTCTGATACATAATCGATAGACCTGATAAGATAAAAAAAGGAAAACCAGGATCTATAACAGAACTCGATCAATGTAAGAGAGAAGAGAACAACGGAAGATGAAGAATTAGAGTGAGAGGATTGCATGTGACTCCTCTGAAAAAAAGATCGATCATCTTCTAACTCCATAGAAGGTGGGCAGACTATGTAACCCGTAGTAAAAAAGAAACATAGGCAGATCAGCAAATGCTATGATAAGGCAGAAGGGTTTATTCGGAGAAGTGTCCTGTAAGGATTTTGGCTAAAGGAACACGAATTAGGGCTGTGGAATAAATGATTCGAGACCTGATAGTCCTCCAATATTCGGTATGTTGAGTTTTTAACCCAAAAAATTACTGCGCATTTTTCTTGATTCAGTTCATCTGTTTTAATGATCTCATTCTATTCCATTCTTGTTTTTTTAGGAAAAATATGTCTATGGAGGTTCTTGGCCGATTTTAAAACTTTTTCTCCCACAAATTCTATTCGAGCTCCAAAAATCTCATTGGTAAATAAGCCTAAAATTTCCTATCACTAACATTATGAGATTTGTATTTTGAACCCTACTGTGAAACGTTTTAAGGAGGGGGGTGGGGTTTAAAGTGTGGTTGTGTGTGTGAACATTGCCTTTTAGTTATCTCGTTCTAAAGATTTATCAAAATTGGTCGATAGAAGGCAACTCGATGAAATTATAGGCTTCTACGGTTTATTATCTTGTAATTTGCTGATCAGTTCTTCTCCTCCGTTCTTTATTAATTCGGTTGTTATCCCATCTTCTCCCGGGGATTTCTAGTTCTGGAGTTTCTTTACTTGTTTCACCTCTTCCCTCGTCGGCGGTGGCATGTTTATGTATGGACCGTAGTACTGAATATCTTTGTTCTCCTGCTCCAGCTGAGCAGTTCCTGAAAGTATCCCTTCCATCTATCTATTATTTCTTCGTCATTTGTTAGTACTCGCATTCTTTGCCTTTGCATATGTTTGTTCTGGCTTGGTAGATCTCTTTTTGTTTCTTTACTTTTTGATAGAATATTCGCGTGTTCGTTTTCGTGCTATTGTTCCATTTTTTCCATTTCTTCTTTCTCATATTTTCTTTGTTTTTTGTTTCTACACAAGTTTTGAGAATATCTTCTCTTAGTTTAGTATTCTTCAATGGTGGCTCCTGATTTTCTTTGATCATTCTCATTCTAGCTTCATTTCTTTCTTTGTGTGCTGTCCTACATTCTTCATCATACCATTTGTTTCGTTTCGATTGTTTTTTCTCCTATGGTTTCGTTTGCTGCGGTACGTACTGCTGTCAAAATACTTTCCCATTTTCTTGGATGTTTATGGTAGCATTCGATGTTTCTTCCAGCAGTGATGCTATTCTTTGTTGGTATTTTATTTGACTTTCTTCATCTTGCTGTCGTATGCGCTTTGTTTACTGTCGTTTTGTTTTTCTTTTCCTGGTTTGTTATTCTTTGTCTATATCTTCCTTGTACTAGAATGTGGTCCGAGTTACAATCTGCTCCCCGATAGCTTCTCAAATCCATAATCCTTAAAGCATGTCTTGTGTCTATGAGAAAATGATCTAGCTGATTGCGAGTTCTTCTATTTTTCCTTTTGTATGTTTCTATGTGAGCATCGAGTGCTGGAGATTATTATATTTTTTCCATTACAAAATTCATCCCATTTTAATTGCTGATATCATGCTTGTGTTATCCTATTGTTGGGCTGTATGCATTTTCCTTACCTATTTGTGCATTTAGGTCTCCCAGGATTATTTAGCGTCGTGCTTTGGTGTTATATTCTTTCTAGTGTGCCATGAAAGTTGTCGTTTGCTCTCTCACCTGCTTCGTTTATGTACGTGTTGTTATAAAACTTGCTTTTTATTCGTAGTATGCTAATTCGTTCGTTTATTGCTTTGAAATCTGTTACCAAGAATTAAGGCAAAGCAATAATACAAGAACAAAGGAGACAAATTAGAATGCAGTAATTACAGAGGAATATCTTTAATGAGAGTTGTGTATAAAATCCTAAGTGCAATAATAGCGAACAGAATTAAGGCATGTACTGAACAATTACTAGACGAATATCAATCAAAATTCAGAAATAGAAGGTCAGCTATTGATCATAATATATATTCACCGTCAGAACAATATTAGAAAAATGCTAAGAATATAATATAGATATATACCAAATATATGTAGACTATAAACAAGCATACGATAGCATAAATAGAAAATACATAGAAGAAATACACCCAGAAAAACTAATTAGCCTAGTGAAAATAATATCAGAAAATAAAAACAGAGTAAGAAATCAAAGAAACCTTTGCAATCAATTCGAAGTAAAAAAGGGTTTAACTTAGTTTTACAAATATGCACAAGGAAAATAGACGTAAACCCAAGAGGAAACATACATAATAGAAGTTGCCAATATTTAGCATTTCCAGACGATATAGTGATCCTGGCACGAACAGAATAAGTCTTAAAGACAGCATATCATAAACTAGAACAAGAGGCCAAGAAAGCAAGATTAATGGTGAACGATAAAAGAGAAGAAAAAATAGAAGAAAAGAACAAAACAACATTCTAATAGATAAGCACATAATACAGGAAGTCTCAGAATTTAAATACCTAGCAAGTGTCATTACAAACAATAATGAAACAAATGAATAAATAAAAACAAGAATAGCAGTTGGAAACAAAAGCTACTATGCGCTTAAAAACATAATCCAATCGAGAATCACATCAAGAAGCATGAATATATAAAACAGTTATCAAACCAGTGAAAAGGAAGACCAGAAAAACGTATGCACTTTCAAAAGGGCAGTACTAAGGCGGATATATAGCCCAATAAAAAATGGAGATGAAGAATGAATTATGAATTAAGAAACCTATACGAAGACCTAGACATAGTAGCGACAATTAAGACGCAAAGACTGAAAATGCTAGGCCACCTAATAAGAATACAAAGTGACAGAGGGCCAAAAATGGCATACGAAAGAAATCCGGAGGGTGGGAGGAAACGAGGACGACCAAGGAAAAATGGAGCGAAGGCGTTGAAAATGATTTAAAAGAACTGGGAATAAGAAGCCAGGAATGGAAGAAGATCAGTGAGCAGGCCAAGATCCTACAAGGAGCGTAGCAACCAAGAGAGAGATAGATAGATAGATGGTTCACTATCTCAGGTTATGTTTTCCATGTATTTATTTATGTGGATTTGGCGGCACGAACGTGCTATTGCCCTCATATTCCGGATTTAAGATCAAATGGTCCCAAGTCCATCCCGGGAAAGTCGTCGCCGGCTGATTAGGCCTCTCCCGCCTAAACTCGACCTCGGCTGAGTTTTAATTCGGTGTTCCTAACAACCAACTCAATTATTTGATGAAGTATAAGGCCCAATTGTGCAAAGTATTAAATATTCGAACTGAAACCAACATATCTTTAAGACATGCAGGATTAGCAAGAATTTTGCCGAATTGTTTGGGGGGTACGCAATCGAAAGTGAAATCGTTGGGTGCGGGTACGTTTTGGCGAAAAAGAAATCGGATTTGCAAATGAGGCGCAAGTTGGAGATCATCGCGGCGGTTGCGCAAGCAGCAGCCACCAACTTCGCCTACGAGTTCGACATCTTGGCCCCGGAAGCGCCCGTCGTTGCGCCCCAGCGGGGTCGAAGTTTAAGGTAAAAACGCTGTTTCACTTAGGTAAATAGCTCACGTGAAAGCGTTTCGTAACGTGCGCTGGGCGCCGACCTGCATTGTTCGCGATAAATTCCAATTTCGACAATTTCGCAAGTCGCGACTGCCGAATTCATAAACATGGCGCCGTCTGCATTTCCGGTATGTTGAGCCTTGTAACTTTCCTTGAATGTCCATCCGCGTAAGTCGATCATTTCGAGTACCAGAGCTGCCCTCTATACGATTCTACGACAACTCGTCATTCTTAATAAGCCTTAATATGTCTCGGAAGCTGGTCTTCCGGGCCCAGAACGCACTGCAGCCTTAATTTTGATTTAGCAACTGGGTCAGATGCATCCGCGTCCCAAAATCTGCTAACATCGATCAGCATTAACACGATTCTTTTCGGAACCTGCCCCGATTGTAGCAACCAGCGTCGGATACTTGCACTCCTAATTAATCTTCCTACTTTTCGCTCACTTAATCGAATCTTGAGCATCGTAGATATATTTAGGTCTGCCGATGGGAGATTAATGGTGCCATTTGCGCCGAGGATCTTCCAATCGGGCTCTTAAGGACCAACACCGCTCCCCGTCGATCGCCGCGATCTATAGAAAGTCCCGAAATTCGGATCGATGCTCGCAGCAGCTTCCGAGATGAGCGGAACGCGCTGCTTCTCACCTCTTCGGCCGTCAGGCCGCGGCATATAAATTTCAGTTTAGCATTATGCTAATGCGGGTTCAACGAACGTATTATAATAATATAAATAAACTCGGAGGCGAGCCGCGCCGGCTCGTAAATTATCGTATTCTCGGGGCTGTTTAAGCAGCACCGTCAGGGCTCGGCCGGCCCTGAAACCAAAATCCGGACCTTAATCTGCGCGGTGGCATCGCGGACGTGACCGGTCCACATGCGCCCGGATTATCGTCGCCGCGAAACTGGGGACGATAAATCGCCCCCGTTGTCTTTCCGCCACGTGGGAACGGCTTGCGTGATCGAAATGCCCGTTCCCGTGGGCGGCGCTGTGGGCTTTCAGAAGATGGACTCCGGCGGAAGTCTTTAGACGGCTTTTACGGGGTTCCAGAACGGCGAGACGCCTCGGTGGGAGGCAACTGAGCGCGCTAGAGATCAACGCCATCGAGCTGAGGGTTCCTAGAATAGTTCGGCGAAGATAGTTCGCCTAACTAGCAACACTTCAGTATGCAGCACGTGTTGTCTGCGATGTTAGGCATTCGACTGGAACCAACCCTTCAGCGTTCATTCTTGTTTTGGTCACAGTTATTCGTTCACCATCATCATCCAAAATTCCAGAATTGGGGCATCTTCCCTCAACTGTTATTTTCTACTCTTCTTTTTATATTTGGTCACATTTAATATTATTTTCCTCTTTTTTCTGGGGGAGAAACACTGACCTTTCAAACTTCCAACATTTATCGGCCTAAAAAGAATTTTTCTCGTTAAAATACTTCTTTCACATTTTGCCCATTTTTGGTCATTAAAATAAAGTGCTTGTAATGATTCTGCCACCAGGCAAGGGTCTTGGTAAAAAAAATTAAGTTTTTTTATCAAATTTGTCGATTGATTGCCCAAAAATCGCGACTTTTCAGTTTATTTCGAGTTTTCATCTGAATCGACAAATGGAGGCTGCAGGCGCAAGGAGACAGGTCCGGATTGCGGAAAAGCCGCCGCGCAGCGAGCGCTCGGCGTGGGAGGAAGCAAGTGACCCCTCGGGCGCTCATTTTTGAAAATTCCCGCAAAGCACGCCTGCCGACATTTTTGCCGGCAGCCAGTTAATAAAGTAACTGTACGTTATGTAGTGAACCCAGAGGTCGGACGTGAGCGCGGAGAACGTAAATCCGCGCGGGCCGCCAAATAATCGAACGTCGCATGCACGGTAGCCGTAAATCGGGGCTGTTTAGTCGCGCAGCAGCCTACGCGGCCGGCCGAGAAGTAGGCACGTATTAATATTAATAGCCGCGCGAGGAGCCCGGCGGGCTCGTGGTGGGATCGCAGGCCCAGTAGCCTGTATAGATTGTAAATCGGCTTGGTATGCGCTAATGTGGTCAAGAGCGGTCTAACCCAGAAGCGGCCCGAACAATAGGTAGGCCCAACGGCACTGCAAAGCTATTTAGTGACTCATACGAGATGACAATTACTCTCCCATGCCTTACCCCCAAAATGTGAATTTGGTTCCATTGCTTCAGCCAAGGTCGTATGAGGAAATTTGAACCAAGCCAAAATTTAAATTTTGACATCTTTCGTACCAATGTGCTATTTTCTTTGCTAAGAAGATTTAAAAGATTCAACAATGCACATTAATGCCTTTCAGGAATCCAGCGCGCTGCGGGTGCATGTACAGAGCTCAAATAATGGGAAATTATCAGATATTTACGAGAAACTTCGCGTACATTCTGGGGCCGGTTTTGAGCTACTTAAATATCATGCGAGTTAAGCGCGAGTGCGACATAAATAGGGTGTAATTTTATGTTATCTATTATAATGTCCTTCAATTTCTCCCTCTCATCTGTGTTTTTTGTTATCGTAGTCCATTGTGATATCTACGAAGTGTATTTTAGGACGTTCCAACACCGTCATGTGTGCTCTGAAAAAGGATTTAGACATCGCTTCAGGTCGGGTGTATCGTATCGTCAATGTTTTGAAAAGTGTTTTGCACACTCTAGCACCGTCGTGTATTCCAAAGAGGGTGAGGTGTATCATACCTATTCGAGTCTTTACGACATTACGAAGAAATATTTTGATACCGTTCTGTGTAAGATGTATCGTATTCAATCGTAAGTGCGTCAAAGAACATTTCGGACACTTGTGTATATAATTTAAATGTCGCTTCGGTTGACGAATCGTACTTAGCATCACAAGTTTAACATTGCGAGTGCTTCAAGGAGTTTTCTGGATATTCAGAGCTATCGTATGTACTTCGAAGAATAATTTAGACCCCGTTCCTATTCAAGTATCCTACCTAATATCTCATTTATCGTCATTCAGCATCGCCATGTATGATCTGAAGAGGGATCGAGATACCGCTTCGGTTCAGATATCGTACCTAATACTTTGTACATTCCAACCTTATCGTAAGTGCTACAAGGAGTATTTAGAACACTTCGTCGTGTACGTTTCAAAGTGAAATTGGGGCAGCTTAGGTTCGATAGTATCATAGCTAATATCGTGAGTGTTCTGATAATTATTTTGAGACGCTCCAACGCCGTCGTATATTATTCAAAGAGGAGTTTGGAGTGGTTCGAAGAGTATTTTGGAAATTCGTGAGTGTTCTGAAGCATTTTTCGGACGATTTGGATAACACTTCGCTTCAGGCATCGTATCAGTATCGTAGATATTGGGTGGTGCTCCGTAAACAATTCTTTACACTGCAGCTCGTAAAGTGTGGATTGAAGAGTTTCGACGACGCTTCAAGTAAGGTACTTAGCACCTTAGAGTATTTTGGAGACTTTAACCCCGCCATGAGAGTTTAGAAAAGTATTTTGGACACTTCAGCGCTTTTGCGTGCTTTTAAGAGAGATTTGGATACTACTCTAAGTACGATGTATCGGATCTAGTATCGTAGCTATTTGCGAGTGTGTCGAAGTCTTTTGAACACCTTAATCGAGTCATAAATAGAATTTTGGACACTCAGTGCTCCTCTATGCTTGGAAGAGAAATCTGAACACCCCATTTACTATGATGTATCGTACCTGGTATCGTAGTAATTTACGGGGGCTCCGGAGTGTATTTTGGACACTTGAATCTCGCCGTGAATAGTATTTTGGACAGTCCAGCGCTTTTGTGTGCTTCTAAGATGGATTTCGACACCACTATGGGTATAATGTATCGTAGCTATTTGGGGATCTGACGCTGGAAGGCATAAGGATAAAAGAGAAGAACAAGAAGCTATTTGCGCGTACTCCGGAGAGTATTTTGGACACTTTAATCTTGTCGTGAATTGTATTTTGGACACTCTAGCGCTGCTGTTCGTTTCGAAACCGCTTTGGCTATGTACATTTTAACACGTCGTGGGTGCTTTAAAAAGTGTTTTGGACACTCCAGTACTGTCGTGTGTACGAGGAAGAATATTTCGAACACTTATTTTCGTGGTGAATAGTATTTTTGACTCTCTAGAGTTCTTTTGTACTTCTAAGAGGAATTTAGATACTACTCTGGCTGTGATGTATCATAGCTAGCATCGTAGTTATTTTGAAGTGCTCCGAAAAGCAATTTGTCATTTTAACCTCGCTGTAAGTGCCCTGAAGAGTATTTTGGACACTCATGTGTACTCGTAAGAGGAATTTGGACAGCTCTCTGGGGGCCAAAAGAGATTTTGACACCGCTCTGGATATAATGCAGCGTACTTGGTATCGTAGCTATTTGGGGTGCGCCAAAGAGTATTTTGGACACTTCAATCTAGCAATGAATAGTATTTTGGATACTCCAACACTTTTGTGTGCTTCTAAGAGAGGTTTGTTTACTACTCTGAGCAAGATGCATCGTACCTGATATTGTAGCTATTTGCAAGTGCACCGAAGAGGATTTTGGACACTCCAGCACTTTTGTGTGGTTCTAAGAGGGTTTTGGGCACTGCTCTGGATACGATGTATCGTTCCTAGTAGTATCGTCACTATTTGCGAATGTGCTGAAGAGTCTTTTTAATATCGTCATGAATGGTATTTTAGATATTCCAGCGCTCTAGCTGCCTAGGCATTGTATTGTATTTGTGCCAGTTATTCTTTCGTTTGCCGTTTTGTGACTACTATCCGAGGTTACTTTTGTAAACATCTGGTATAATAAAAGAGAACCAAATATCCTCAGTACATATGGATAATTGGGTGTATTAAATTTTCATTTACTAACAAAATAAAATAAAAGTTTACTAGAAGTAAAAATGTAATTTCATCTCGGCTAGAATTTGTAAATATGGGAACTGTCGATTAACCATACTTTCAATAAAGAACAATGTGTATATAATTCGACACAGATTTCTTTATGGTCCTTTTTTGGTGATGGCCTAAGAGGTAGTGCAATTTCGTAAATATCCAAACCACGCCGAAAGTTTCCACACGCCTTTATGTTTCAAAACGCTGCATTACGTATGTAATACATGACCCAGATAAAGGTAACATTTCTTATACATCAAACTCTGCAATTTTGCTAAAATAACTGTTCGATGTCGACATGGAACCACAACAAAACGAAATTTTTAAAATCTAGAACGCATTAAGGTTACACCGCGACTGAGTGACATTAAGCAATGCTAATGGTGGTGCTAACACTACATTTTAACGCGTGATGTCATAACCTCACTTTCGTCCGTAGCTGCACTTCTTTCTGATTCACCTAATAAATAGTTCTGCATGTACGTTCACGCGCTTGCGATTTTTTGCGCTACCTCTCCTTTACCTTCACATTTAAAGCTGTAATTGTTAAGTTGTACTCCCAGGCGCCATTTCGTGGTTTTACGCTAATTATGAATTTCTGCAACTGGAATTTGTAATTGTCGTGTGTAGTACAACGCATGGGGAAAGAAGGACAATTTTAGGTCTCCGAGCAGGCCCGCTGGGCCTTGGCGTTTCAAAACGGAATCCAAATGTTTGGCCGCTTTTTCTGGGGGCAACATGTCTGCCGGCCGCACTGATAAAGAACTGACAGTGACCATTTTGTCGCTCTTACATAACCTGCCACACAATCTGGCTCGCTCCCACAGAACGTGCTTGACGTAATCTTTTTTAAATTAAAATTATAGTTGCTTGTCATTCGCACGGCTTGTTTGCGGCTCGACTGCTGCTGCCCCGGGTGACAGTGGCGTAGACGCCGACGGGAGAACCGGGCCGAACGGCAGCAAAAACGACCGCCTTGGGTCGCCAAAGATTACTTCCGCGCCGGCTGCACTCGGCAGATTGCACGAAGTACAGGGACGTCTCAAAAGTGCGACTGCAAGAATTGGGAGACGAAGTGCCAAGACGAATCTGCCAATTTTTTTATAGACTTCAGCATATCTTTCTTTTCGAATTATTTAATTATTAAATTGTTGATTCGTCTAATTGTCCATTTGTTGAATTGTCAAACTATCTAATCGTCAAATCATGAATTGTCTAACTGTTGAATTCTAGAACTGTCGAACTGTCCACATGTTGAATTTTCAAAGTATCTAATTCTCAAATTGTCGGATTGTTCTATTTCTGAAGTGCCATAGTGTCAAATTGTTGAATTGTCGAATCATTTAATCGCCAAATATTTGAATTTTTCAATTTAAAATTGTCTAATTGCTGAATTGCTGAATCGCTAAAATTTCTAATTAACTTATCGAGTTGTATAATCATCAAATTATCATATTCTTCAATTCATGAATTGTCTAAATGCTATTTGTCGAACTATCAACTTATTGAATTATCAAATGATCAAATATTCGAATTTTTTAATTTATAAATTGTCTAATTGCTGAATTGCCGATTCGCTGTAATTTTTAACTGCCGATTCGTTGAATTATTTAATCATCAAATTGTGGATTGTTTTCTATTTCCAAGTTTCCTAATTGCTAAACTCACAAACTGTCGACTTGCTAAATTATCAAACTGTTAAACTATTAAACTGTCGAATTGTCGAACTATCGACTTATTTAATTGTCAAGTTGTTTAATTTATGAATTGCCAAATTATTGAATTACGGAACTGTCGTAATGTCAAACTATCAACTTGTTTAATTATCTAATTATCGAATATTCAAATTTTTTAATTTATGAATTGTCTAATTGCTGAATTGCCGATTCGCTGTAATTTTTGACTTGTTGAATTATTTAATCATCAAATTATTTTTTTTTGTTTTTCTGAGTTTTCTAATTGCTAAACTCTCAACCTGTCGAAGTACCAAATTGTCGAACTGCCAAAGTATCAAACTGTTAAACTGCCAAACTGTCGAATTGTTGATTAGTGGAACTGAGTTGCAGAATTACCAAATTGTCGTACTGTAGACTTGTAAAATTGTTGAATTACTTAAACATCTAATTACTGAATTGTCGAACTGCTAAATTGTAGAACTGTCGAGCTGTCGGCTTGTTGGATTGTTGAATTATCTAATTATCAAATTGTGATATTGTTCAATTCCTGAATTGTCTAAGCATCAAGTTGTAATATTTTTAACTGTCGACTTGTTGAATTATGTAATCATCAAATTGTTGAATTTTTCATTTCTGAATTGCCTAATTGCTAAACTTAAATTATCGTATTATCTTATCACCAAATTGTCGAATTTTTCCATTTCGGAATTGTTTAACTGTCAAAATATCGAGCTGTCGACTTGTTGCATTGCCGATTTGCCTAATTATTAAATTGTTCAATTTCGAAATTACTGATTTGTTGAATTGCTGAATTGTCGCCCAATTGTCAGATTTTTCAATTTCTGAATTGTCTAATTGCTAAATTGTTGAAGTATCTGTCAATTTGTTGAATTGTACAATTCTTTAATTATCTAATTGCTGAATTGTTGAAATATCAAATAGTTGAATTGACGAACTTTCGTTTATTATCTAGTTTTACAATAATATACGACGAGTATCACTTTAACTGTCGATTTTTCGAAAGCGCCCGAGGGGTGCTTCGTTTCCAAACAACATTTGGTACTTCACTACCGATAGTTCCTTCAAATTTCAGCAAAATCGGTGACCCAAAGGGTCGGTGCTCCCCTTGTTAGTCTTCTTGACAAAACTCAATGCGTCTCTTGTACCCCTAAATTTTCAGATAAAAGTCTAAACAAAACCTTTTTTTCATATTCAGATGCAACTGCAACTTTTTTCAACAACATAGAGCACTTAAAAGATCAATTTGGTCTAGTTTACTATTTCAGTTAATTTCTATTGGATTTTTGACTAGTTCCGGTCTTCAAAAATCGGGCAACACATCAAATTCATCAGATTAGGCATTTTTTAACACCGATAAAATAAAAAAGTTCTACGCCTTCCCAGTGCCAAACTTACCACGATATCTCAAGAGGTCTGATTTTTATTAGCTTGAGTCTCCGAAACTGTTTTTTTGTCTTCAAAGCTGACACGAAAAGTGCCCTAAATCTTCTCTGGAGGAGACATTGGGTGTTTAAAAAGGATGATAAGGCTCTTTACTCGGCAAAATGTATGGCTTGCGAACTGGAAAGTCGAGACTTCCATATGTTCACCCCTTGTCATTTGCAAACCGTGTTTCATCGTAGTCAAATTTCAAATATTTAAAATGCAATAAAATTGTCTCAAGTCTCGTCCGTGGAGGATAGATAAATTACAAAATATTAATTATTCGTAGATTTCTTGGGTATATAAATATAGTTGTAAACTCGGCACTCCACGGAGGAGTATGGCCTGCGAATTGGAAATTCACGGTTTCCATATGGTTGTTCTCAGTGATAGGTTGTCAAATTTTTAATAAAATAAGATGACACAATTTGTTATGCTCTAGTACTCACATATTACTAATATGCTACGATGTGTTACACTTTTCAAATGCAAACTGTGGAAATGTATAACTATAGAGCTGATTGACATGGTGTTGAGTTATACAAAAAATTACACTTCGTAAAGATGAGTTGGAAAGGAGGTCGAAGGGAGAAGCTGTCAAGCCCAGAGAGCGAACGAGATGCTGCGTCCGTGTTTAATCTTCTTCATCTATCTCATAATACCTACTCTAAGCCTTACACACATTTCCTGTTAAATTTTTTGTAGGAGGCGAGCCGTGTTTTTAAATGCTTAAAATGGCAAACAGCGGCAATATATTATCGTTTGTGACATGGCGGCAACGGTACCTCGAAAAGGTGGACCTGCTGGAATCCGCGCTCTCCATGCAGTAGACTCACCTCACTAGAAACCATAACGGTTAGCAGCCGCGCCATCGTGCCGGTCTGTTCTTCAAGTCTCCTCCAGACTTCAATCACTGCTGGCAGAGTAGAAAACGAACTCATTCCAAGCGCATCTCGGAGGCGACACCGCGAAATAGAAAAGGCCTTTTTCTCCTCTTTGCGAATTCGCTCGCAGCGTGGACGTCGATGGCTCAGGATCGCTGTCCTGTCTAGGAATATTCAGCAGACGAGAAAAAGTAGCAGAGGAATGCGGTTTGATTTGACCGCGACCGAGCTGGTCCGGCGGAGATTCTTGGTTGCTGCGCTGAAGAAAGCTCGGCGAATTTCCGACCAGCGCCGGCCCGGCGACAGCCGCAAGTCGCGGATGGGCCTTGAGGCGTCAGAACTAGAGGACGCGGCGTTCGGCAATTAAGGTGTTGGGGCAGATTTATGGGCCGCGGCGGTATGGTAAACAGGAAAACGCGATAGTTCGCCCGAATCAATTAACAATCGCTATTGGTACTTGTCCACCCGGAGATTTATACCTTCCGCGCGCTGAACGGCAAGCACAACATGCAGTTCAGACCTTGATGAAGTTTTGTTGATGGTACAACTTGTATGGCTCCATTACGTTGTGGTACCCAAATTTTGGTTCTTGTGAATTATGGTGTACGTTTGGCCATTAAATTATATATCACAGGATGGGCGCTACCACAGTCGCATTTCAAAGATGGGAAGAGAAAGCTTCTCTGGAACCTGCTCGATATTTAATGAAGATGAAAGAGGAAATCGGAACAGCTACACATGATACCAAGAGGAATATTGAAACATATGCATAAGTCGCCTATTCCAAGACGCCCCACGACGATCGACTTTACGACAGCACCTATACAAAGCCCGCTTTACGATGACCACCCTCTACGACGTCTATGACTTAGCTATTGAAAATAAGCTGAAACTTTCACACTCAATTGTACAACGGCAACCACGTTGTGGTACTTCATAGCGTGGATTGTGAAGAATTGCTCGTAGAGGGTAGTACAGCAGCATCAGGATACAGGCAGCTCCAAATCAAAGAAAACTTGAGGTTCTAAAGGTTCTCTTCAAAGCTGAGATAAGAATGCGTCCGTAGCCAATACTAGCAAAAAATCATAGAGCGGTACCTAACATTTATTTGCTTTTCCAAATTTGGCTTTTTTGGTCTGAGCTGCTACAGATTTTATTACTTGGATGTAGCCTCCAAAGTCGTAACCTATATAGTCCCTTGCCGTATATGCGCGGTCAAATTTCATACATCCAACATACATCAAAGAATCTTAAAATCTTAAAAAGATGTACTCATTAATTACGAGTTGGGAATTCCCTTTTTTACTCTTAACAAAATTCAGTGAATTGATTGGTGAGATTAGTATCACACGGCCCCTAAATTCAAGAGCAGTCGTAGTGGGAAGTTCCGAGATTATTACAACAGTCCAGAATGTCCAAGAACCAAGGAACCCTAAGAGAACCGACGACTCCCTGGAACCGGTAGCTACATTGTGGCGGATTTTCCTCTGCTCTTGCGTTTCTCTCAAGCCTAATCTACACACGATTGTCTAAATCTTCTACAGTTTAGTGGAAGATTTTTGGTACCTCCAGATATCTCAATAGCTCATATCCCGTTTCTGCCGATATGATGTTCTGTATATCTTGAGAAATAAATGGCTGACTAACTAACAACAAAACTAAAATCCTGCGTCACACATCGAACCAGCGTTTGTTGGCTGGAACAGCAAACGAATTTTTTTCCAGTCAGTATGCCAGTTCGTTTAGCTCTTTAGTTCCGGTCTTGTTAACTCTCAGTAATGGATGCCCAAAGATATCCTAATGACTAATACTTTGGATTTGGTATCGCGTAGGCTTTAGTCCACTTTAGAAAGTAGTCCATTGATGCTCCATCATGTAAGTGAACTTTCAGCATTCTTTAAAGCTCTTTTCAGAAACCCCTCTACTAAAGTTAATGAAGCTCGCCGATTTCCGCCCGCGACGGTCTCCCCTTTGATGCTTCCAGTTCAGCTTTTTCCGCAACTTCTGCGATAGCCACCAATCGTCAATTACAGATAGGCTATTGAACACCTTTACCTTTAATAAATTTTCTTGGGCGTGCTCTGCTTAGCTTTAATTCATTTGCTCCAAACTCCCGTTCATCTTCAATCTCTTAATTTCTTGGTCATACTTCTAAAATGTTCTCGTATAAACCTTCTGGGGTGTTCTTCTAACAGATTTCCGGAATTCTTCCGCATTTATTTTTGATTATTTTCTCAAATTCCGAGATTTATTAACTTTTCGTATACTATGCCACTCAAACATGCAACGATTTACAAGAAATCTATCTATAAAAATTGACAAATAATAATGTAACGAACTTCCGAACCCCTCGCATGAGCGACGTACATAATGCATGTACACTTGCAGGACTGGAATAATAAGAAACTGTCAGATGTTTACGAGAAACTTCGCGTACGTTCTGGAACTGGTTTTGAATTGCAATATCACGCAGCAAGGCAGCCCTGAAAGTCAATTCGAGCGCCTAAAGCAAAACGTTGTGCACAAGTGCAACATAAATAGTGTTCAGTACTTTTTATCGCCTTTAAGTAAAATAAATAAGTATTTTTAATAAATTTGTCCGTATTATTCAACACTGTGGAGACTCAATATAGTATTTGTTTTTATAATTGCATTTGATTGGCAAAAACATTTCAAAGAAGGGGGAAATTCAATTGATAATGTTTACAATCTTCCATTTTGATTTCCTCAAGACAACGCATTAGAAAAACACTAATAGGTCTAAGCAGCTCAGTGTTTCTGTTAGGCTCCAAGAAAAAAGATCCAAAGCTTGGGAAGAAAATCATGAAACCGTGACTTTTTTAAATTTTAAAACTAAAATTGTTGTAGGGAAAAGGATGCACGTATTAGAAGCGGTCACACTTTCGACACACATTTTGGATTATCAGCTCTCAAATCAAGTTTTCCAAATATTACAAACTAAACGATGTATCGTAAATTGGACTTTTGTAATGGAAAATAAGTGCGTGAGCAGGGGGAGGAGGGTTAAAGAACCCAACAACCACAATAGCGGTCATATCAGAAATGAGACTTCTATTTTTAATTTCTTTTATTTGTTACCCCCTCCCCTCCCTGATTGCCGATAGTTTCATTTCCCCCTAAAATGTTATACACAATTTAAATAATAAAATTAAAAGATCCCACCTAAGCCCTTGAGCTGGTAATCTATCTGTCACCAGGAATCCACAGAGGGGCCTTGCCTAGTAAAAATGCTAAAAGCTCTCCGCAGTTGCGAAACAGCCGCTGCAAATAACTGCACATAGGAGCTAGCCGTGAAAGAATCTAGATCAAGAGTGGTCGAGCAAAGACTTCCAATAACGCGCTGTTATTTCAGCCGGAGCGTCCTTGGAGAGGTCTATGGTCTGCTCCAATTCTGGAAAATGCCTCAAACGCTGTTCGAGCGGCGTCTTTGAAGCGCATCCGCAGAAGTGGGAATTAAACAGTTTTTTGTTACCGACATGCGTATGTCTTTACCTTAAAAGATAACTAAATTGCATACGAGGGGCATTCGATTATTTATTTAGTTGTAACATCAAGTTCAACGTGGTTTAAATGTAATTTTAGATTTTTATTTATGTGTTTTTCTTTATATTTTCCTGCTTGTTTTTCCTTTTGCAGTTTTCCTTCTTATAGGGGCAGTTCTTAAGATTCTTGTTTTGATTATCTATCTACAGTAGATGTCAGCAAAAATTTAATATTAGAAGGTATGAGGAAAATTAAATATAAACCAAAATCCCCCTCCTTCCGAATGGATTAACTCGTAGGGTAGATACCCTACTCCATTGTGTCACGGATTATCATCAATTTTTTCACGACAGGGACGTTAAACAAAATTGTTGTTATCGAAAAGGAGGCAAGTTTTAAAATGAACTCTGCATGCTTGTATTTTTAGGTTTCAGACGATCTTCCCAGCTCAACAAATTCGCCCATGAGAACCTGCGCCAGTCTCCCATGGTAGCGTACCTCCCCATATTAAGCCAACGCATGGATGCTGCACATTCTGAGCGAAAGAGAAGCACGACTTGGGCCCGATAAGCAAGCAAGCCACAAATTCATCTACGCAAGGCCATGACCTGCGTTTGGTGGGATTGGGAGGGCGTAATACATTACGGAATAGTTAAAAGCAATGCTGAACTTTATTTCTTTCGCACCCACCGTATTCTCCTGATCTAGTCCCTTCAAAATATTATCTTTTCTGGTCGCTCTCCAACAATCTACGAAATGTTTCTAGTCAAGACTCGATCATTTCTACCCTTAAGATTCTGACAAACTAGTGGAATGTTGGCAAGAAAACGCGAACAATGGAGAGGAGTGTGTTAATGATTAATTGAATATATTAAGGTGTGGCAATTTAGAACTTATCGAAAGTCCCTCGTATCTCCACGCATTTTCCTACCGCCGACGATTAACAGCGCGATCTCCGTCAATGGGCCAAACGAGGGCATTGCTGCCATGCAAAAACACGGTTTTCGAATTCGCGGCACGAAGCACTTCCGAGTCCTTCGGGAGAAAAGAGCGCTCGCTTTAATTACGGCCCGCTTGGCCCGCAGTCGCAAAGCGCCGAGTCATTCGGGCAATTAACCGGCGATTTTTTGCGGCTCCATCGCAGATCCGCTTTGCATACGCAAATGGCGGACGGCGTTGAAAACACCTAAACATCGTCATTACCGTCGTCAGAAGCTCGCGAAAGCTCCGGGATGCACAGTTACCCGCCGTTCTGCTATTTTCCGCATCGCGTAACATTAATTACGCAGAATTACAACAGATGGCGAAAACCGGCGAACTCGTCCTGCGATTGGAGATCTGAAAGGTCACGGACGAGATCGTATCTGGACAAGACCATTTTTGGCCGGAAATCACGAAAATATTTGGCTTCAACCAAACTTGTTATGGTCATGTGTCGCAGAAAAGCTCAAGGCCATTGGAGGCAGCAGAAACAAATAAAATCCCAAAAATGACCTTGCCCGCTCGAAAAAGTAATTTACAGCTGCCGCCCTGCGTCACATGCGTATCCATGTGATGCATGCCACAGCCACGTTACTGCGACAGCTTTTCCCTCCAAAGGCCGCTGCGATATTTCATCTTATGCAAGCCAATCTGTCGCGGCGCTAATTTGTACAAAATTCCGCTCGTTTCGGACCAGAAAGCGCGCCTGCTTTGAATTGCAAATGCGCCGCCGGTATCAAGTTTACAATTTGGCAGCCGAAGAATGTAAAAGTCCGCATTTGAATACTAGCGGCCGGATGTAAGAGGATTCGCCAACCCGACAATTCTTTTGTGCATAATGACGGCGCCGTCGAGATTCGGCACTATCCGACGGCTCCCAGATCGTTGCCTAAATTGTGGGTTTGCCATTTTCAAACTGCAAATTAGCATGGCATTAACTGAAGTTGCAGCAAAATTCACGAGAGCCCACGAAATTATCATAATCTTCCTTTCAAACCACACGCCTGTAGCGGCACGAATGTGCTCCTACCCGCAAATTCGGGGTTCGGGATCTGCGGCGGAGCCCCGGGCGGAAAACTGTCGCTAGCTGTTTAGAACCTGCCGCCTTCGCAAGAAGTGTAAAATCATTCAGCCAAATTTACACAGCCTTCGCATAGCAGGTTATATATATTTTTATTATTGTAGACTTCTGAGGACAGCTTTCGAAGATCACCAATTGATTCTGGAGAGTCAGTTTGGTTTTCCTACCCTCTAGCTCCTCCGAGTAGTAGAAGTTATCACGGGGGCTGCACCAAAAAGAAAAGGTAAGGCCTTAAACAATCGGTGGCACAACGACCTGGTGTACAAGATGGCCTCAACTCCAATCCTGTTACTAATGGCCGATCTGGTGCGGGTCCTTCTTCTCCGGCTAAAATTCGGTGGCGTGAGGTCATCGAAGAGGCGACTTCGAGCCGGCGTCCCTTAAGTCTCCCACGTTATACAATATATAAGTCCGCGTCATGCTAATGATGCCCTCCACTATACAGCAGCTGAGGACCTCCTTTCTAACCCAGAGGATCCAGGTGGAGCTCAACCAGTTGGAAAACTGGTGTGATAGGTGGAAAATAGGAATCAATCTGGAAAAGAGCTCGGCGTTTCTGCTCTCTACCAAAAAGCCGCTTCTTTGGAAAGGAGATACGCTACTAGAGGGAAGAGGCGACCTATCTCAAAGCGATTCGTGACCGCAAAATGACCTGGAGACGGGATATACCGTAGATAGGGTAGTCACCAAAGCAAAGTCGGGGAGATCAGGGCTCAATTCCCGATTGTCAACGCGGAATAAGCTGATCATTTACAAAACACATCAACAAACCCAGAATCGGGCTTTAAGATCATTGTCCTGCAACCCAGAAGTTTATTCCCTCCAACCCTCAAGATTTGTACAACGGCAGCCAGAGCCACAGTGGCACCTTCACAAGTGCCTGAAGATCTTGATACTTCCGTCAGGCGGCCTATACGGCCATCCACCACCCACGCCAGAGTTATCAAAAAGACGAGGGCTAGGGACTGGACGCAAGAATCCCAAGTCTCATCAGTGAAATCAACGTTAACGTTATTGTAGATTGAAGATCTTGATTTCTCTGTATGGCGGCCCATATGGTCATTCACCATGCACGTCAGGGTAACCAAGAGGCAGATCCCAAAAATCTGAACCCCAAGTCTCGCCAACGTCATTATTGTGGTTCCGCCGAAAAAACTCAAAAAGTTACCTTTAGTGAAGAGCAAAAAAGACAAAAACCGAACCACGGCTGCTTTACGATTTGTTTGAGAAACTTAAAATAAGCCTTCAACTAGCATTGTTCAACAGCATTGTCCATTGTGTCGTTTATGGGCTCCGCCTAGGCCGCATCGATCGGCGCAGCTGCCGGCAACAGCAATTAATTTGGCCGTAACAGCCGCGTCGGCATTAAGCACCTCGCCTGATAATAACACGCCAACCGGCGTATTTCTTGGGAAATGTGCGTGGACAATGCGTAATAACGCAGCCGTTCGCACCTGCGAGAGGCGCGAAGGCCCCGCTGCCCCCCGCTCGCTGGAATGGTCCATTGACACAGTGCCGATGAAGCGGTGTTAATCAATCGTAGGCCGCAGAATGTGGGCTCGAAGAGGCCATACAAGTGTACAAATATTTTAGTTTCAGTAGACTACTAGCTTAAAACAGACATTTCTGAAAGACCTTCAAAAGTACGAAACTTGATTTCTTGAGGTCGAATCTTTGGTAGGTCATACTTTTTACTTCCCAAACTGCATTTGGATTATTGCGGTTTATTTGAAAAACCGAGCTTTTGTTGTCGGCGCCCGCATGACCGCTAATAGCGGCACAAACGTGTTCTTACTTTGAAATCCAGGGATTTTGGGCGGACTAACAAATTATAAGTTACGTTTAGCTTAAAAACTTTTTCCTATACAGAGTGTATCATAGAAATATAAAATTTGTTAGTAGTAAGGTTGCATAAACTCCGCGCTTACTTAGCTTTTCGCAAGAAACAGATCTAATCGAAGCGAAATGGATGAAATAATTCAAATAATTCCAAACGGATTATTTACACCTATATTGTTCCCAGCCCGATTGTCTCAACATGAAAGTTGATGAATATAAACATTAATTGCGGGCTATTAAATCTATTTATAACTGCGCACTGCAGAAGAATGCGTAGGCAATCATTTTCTTGGGAATTAAAATAATGCACAAACAAACCGTTGATAGCAACGAGTTATTTTTAAGCGATTCAGACCTTGACAGCCATTAGAGTTATTCTTATTGAATATGAAATTGTGAATGTACCACATACGCTGCGTGCGTTTTTTTAACGAGCAAGGCGTATCGTAAATACTGCTTACGTAATTGCATATTTCTGCGGAATGCTAATGATATGCATTCAATGAATTATTTATGCAATATAAGTACCATATTAAATACCCATGCAGCTTTTGTTGAGGTTAATTCACTAGTAGCTGTCACAAATTATCAAAAAAATTTAATCGATTAATGCGTGGGAGCACGGACTGCAAACTGAGAGGTTGAAGTCTTCTTTGCTCGGTTATCGCACACCATCTCTGATGTGGCAAGCACCGCGCTTTAGACGACCGCCATTATTACCTCTTGTTCAAAGTGACTGACTAGGCCACCCTCCAGGCATCCCGAAAGCTTCAGGTCTGTTCGCTCCGCAGTCACGCGCCTCAACCGCACTTGAAATACTCTATAAAAATATATTGATTTTAAAGTGTATAATTGGTTGCCTATCAACCATTAATAGGTACGAGGTTTGCTGGTAAAATAACCGAATTCATTTTTTAAAAATTCTCAGCAGCAAATGAGTTATTGCTTGAAGGCAGATCTATGGGTCACACATTGGGATCAAGCTCGGAGACGGACCTCGAGGAGAAACTCGCTCGGATTTACCCACATAGCGCCGAGAAAAACGCCTTATAAGGCTCACCCCATAAGGAAGCGGCGCGCTGGTGCCGGCTCCTCTCGCGAACTTTTTGCGGGCCGCGGGTGCCTCAGCAGAAAAGTGTGCTGCGATTTCTTCTCGCAAATCGGCCGGGTCAGCGAGGCGCGCGCCACGGGCACAACAATAACCCCTCTATGGGCGCCGATCGGTTTCACCTCACGATTCGGATATCGGCAGCCCATTGTCATCCCGCTTTCCCCAAGAACGCGGAACGAGGAGTTTTCACTTCTCCTCCCGTCTAATCGAGGCCCATTGCGCTCTAGAGAGTCATCGCCGCTCCTGGCACGTTGAATTAATCGCGGCAAAAAGCCGATCTTGTAAGCAAAGCTCTCTCGGACATTGTCAACATGCAAGTAAGGCGATTAATTAAAGTGGCGATGAGTAGGCATAATTAACAAAAACGAAATTTAACAATCACCAGCTTCTAATTATGTAAATTCCACGCAATTAGCAATTTAAATGAAGCCTTCGCATTACGATAAATTGCACGGCACTGCAGGGCCTTTGCAAGGCAAAAATAAATTGGCTATTTATTTTACAATCAATCGAGGCAAATAATGAAAAAGCAACAGCCGAGCCAATCTCTTGCGTCTTCTTTTTGTATATCGTTAAAATGTAGCACGACATAGTTGTACCAGTTTACTGTTTTTCTGGAAATGTCTTGTTCGCCAAATAACTCATTTCCCATATTTGGACATTCCGTAAGCAGAAACCATAAATCTCTAGGAAAGTTAGGCGAAAATCCCAGATTGCCTAGGGAATTGGTCAAACATACGTAAAAATTGAAGACCGTCTGACTATTCCCCAAGACTATTAACCAAAAGTACAAACGTTGCTAGAAATAGACCATCGCCACTATCAGTCATAGAACAGATTGGGATTACTTCAGAGAGGTAATGGACTAAACGTTTCGGTAAATGTTGCGCTAAAAACGGCTGACCATATTGGACAAGCAGTGAAAAATCTTCAGACGACAGTACAGAATGCTGCTTGGGAATCCCCGCCTCAATCCACGAGTGGACAAACAGACGATACCCTGAAGAAAAGCGAAGATACAATTCTTCTAGAGAACTAAAAAGCTCCTACAAGACTACAAAAACGCATCCTTTCAAGGGTCCCTAGAAGATTTAACTGCAACAGAACCAAGTCACTACTCTACTTTATAGAAAGCCGCAAAAAGACTGAAACACCATCAGAAACCAGACCAGACGAATCATGGACAAAAAGCTGAAGTCTTGGCAGACGTACCTGGAATAGACCAAAGGAATTTAGAGCGCCACCTATAAGCTCCGTTGCAACTGTCGCCTAAAATGAAAGAAGTAAAAACAGCGATCACCAAGCGCTGTCGGTAAAGAGCAAGTTTATCGTGCGGTGAATATTATAAACGTTTCCTTTGAAACAAAACAGTATTGTAATATAGTTGTTAAGTTTGGTATGTAGAACTATTATTCGAAATAAAAAGGTGGTTACCGGATAATTATTACCCCATACTAAAATCCTACTTGTACGATAGATTATTTCAAGTCGAGGATGAAGACGAACTCACCAATCTTCTGCCAATAAACTCTGGAGTACCACAAGGTAGCGGTTTTGAGGCCGCTCTTATACCTTCTTTGCACGGCTGACCTATCGAGTTGTAAGGGAACAACAATTGCCACGTTCGTAGACAATACCATGCTACCAGTTGCAGACGATGATACCATTCACATGAATGTCACATTTACTAAACGACGTGGTATATGCCCACCCATAATACTCAACGGACAGTAAGTACCTCAGTATGAGGTAGCATTAAGTTTACTAGGTGGACACAATTGCAAACTAATAAGATAATAAATCTTGATTTATCCTTCTGGTTTTAGTTTTTGCGTAGTCTTCTAGGTTAGATTTACTTATTGCTCTGCACCAAATTGTAAGTAGATGTGACTAATTACTAAAAAATGAAGGTTGGACGAACCCAAATAGTTAGGAGGAACTAAAAGCCTGATTCACACTTACAGGCAAAGAAAAAATTACATCGACGAAGAACAACCCAAGCGCGAAAGGCAAGAAACATAAGACTTTTTGGACTTGGAACTATTTAACGAAAGCGTGGAGTAATTCCGTGTCTTCATCGAATCGCTATAGTTTATGGTAAAAACATGAAAAGGTACCCAAGAAAAATTTATACTTTTTTTTTTTATATATAACACGTCTCATGGTTTCACCATCCGTAGGACCAATCCAACAAAGTAAACAATAGAGGACCCTGGAAGATTACTATTATTGATTCTACATATCCATCGGATCGCTATGGTTCCTTGGTCAATGTATGTTATCGTTATTGCACTCCAAATGTATATTTCATAAATATTTCTTAGATGTCATAATTGAGTATCATAACCTATTTCCATTTTTCATTAAACGTAATAGCGACGTGCCTTTTACTATTTAAATGAGAGTGGAAAGTGCAAGAAAGTTTTGTAAAGGTAACATAAACAAAGTCTGTAAAGAATTTAAAAAACGAATTTCTTTTAAACCTTCATCGAACAACTATGGTCTGCGGTAAATGCATGCAAAGATACCTAAGGACCAAGTTCAAAAGAATGTTGAAATTTTTTTTGGCTTAATATGTTTCATGGTTTCACCATAAAAGTCTATGGGTCCGTATGCCACTAATCCAATAAAGTATTGACTACATATCCATCGGATTCTTGGTCAATACTTGCAGAGGTTCTTAAAGATCGCTATTTAAAAGGCCTTAAAAGTTTGTATTATAAATCCAATATTAATACAAACGTTGCTTAGGTCTTATAGTTTAACACCTATTTCTAGTTTTCAACAAATATAATAGCGGCATATATTTTACTGTTTAGATAAGGGTAAAGAGCGTAAGAAAGTTTAGTGAAGGCAATACAAACAATGCTTTCAAAACATTAAAAAAAGCTTACTTTGGATCAGGAATGACTTAATTGAGGTAATTAGAATGGGGTAGTTCTATGCCTCAATCAAAATGTTATGGTCATTGGACTTTTTTTATTTATCACAAGGCTGAATTGGTTGATATGGGCGCTAATGGAATAGTGTTGAAATGTTTCAGACTGCAAAAATCAGTGCTATGGTTTCATAGTCAATACATGTAGAGGTTGTTAAGCTTCGCTATGGTACTCGTCATGCTAAGGAAGAAGGAATCCAACATTAATACAAATATTTTTCTGGTCTCACGCTTTAACACTGTAAACTATTCCTATCTTTTTACTGTTTAGTAAAAAGTGTAAAAAAAGTTGATAGAGGTAGTACAGACAATGTTCGCAAAACATTAACAATAGAGTTTCATTTGGATCGTCTAATTGCTATGATCATAGGATTTCTTATGGTTTTATGACGGAACAGGGTTGGTTCACATGACCGCTAATCGAATAGAGTGTTAAAGTGATGTTCTTGAAGATCGATTTGCAGCTCTACACGCTAAAGATGAAAATCCAATATTAACACAAACATTTGTTAAGTCTCTTAGTTCAATACCTTAAACTATTGCTACCTTTCACCAAATATAACAGCGACATATTTTTTACTTTTTAAATGAGAATGGAAAGCGTATGGAAGTTTGGTAAAAGTAGTGCAGACAATCCTGTGAGAGGTTGCTGCTTCCTCAGCGGGCGCTTCCCTGGGTGGTCGATAAAGAAATGCCTCCACGATATGGGTAGTACCGAAGAAATCAAATACTTGGAGACAATCAAAACTAGCATATGAGTATACGGCAGCAGCTGTGATATTAGCAATTTGGGGTACAGTTGGATAAATCTCGGGCGAGGGTCACATTTTGACTCCGACTAGCTGGGATGTTGCGGTACGGAAGGCAACGGGAAACTGCAGCACTAAAAGCACTTATAATGCTTCCCAAGATAATTACATGGTTGAAAAATCAAAGCTATACTGATTAGCAACATTTAAGGGAAGCTGAAATTAAAAAATTAAATTTAAAAAAATTAAAAAATTTATGTACGTGGTGTTCCTCACACTAAGAAAAAAAGGAATGTAACATTTACACAAATATTTCTTAGATTCTCTTAGTTTAATACCATAAACTATTTCTATCTTTCAACAAATGTAATAGTAATATATTTTTCACCATATAGATGTCTGAAAAACTTTAAAAAACAAAGCTTATTTTGGACTAACAATGATTTAACTAAAGTTACTAACGTAGGGTAGCTCTGTCTTCATAGGACCACTATGGTCTATGGTAAAAGCAGGCAAAGGTACTCAATGACCAAAGAGTTGAAACGTTCGGAGTCGCTAAATTCGTGATTATACATATTGATTGGGCGATATATGTAGAGTTTCTTAAAGATTCCTATAGCGTTCCTCACTTTAAGTAAGCAGGTAAGTAAGCCAAATTCAGGATTAATACAAACATTTCATAAGTCTTACAGTCTAACAGCATAAACGATTATTATCTTTCTACAAATACATGATAGTTTTTACTATTTGGATGAAAGAGAATAGTATAAAGAGTTTGATAAAGGTAGTTCTATGTTTTCATCGAATCGCCGTGGTATTTATCATATTGGACTGGTTCATATGACCACTAATCGAATACTTTGTTGAAGTGTTTGGGGACGCCAGAAAACTACTACTATGGTTCCATGGTCAATACATGTAAAGGTTCTTAAAGATCACTATGGTACCCCTTCCGTTAAGGAGAAAGTATCCAACATTAATAAAAATATTTCTCAGGTCTCAGTGTTTAGCACCAGTTACTCCTATGTGTCGTCGAATATAATAGCGACATATTATTTACTATTTAGATGACAATGAAGAGTGTAAGAAAGTTCTGTACTATAGATGTTTTCAAAAAATTTTGATTCGTACTTCTATGTTTTCATCGAACCGCCATGGTCTATGGTACAACCATGCAAAGGGATCTGAGGACTTGTTCAAATGAGAGTTGATACATTTCTTTTAGTTTAACATGTTCCACAGTTCCACCACGATGCTACAGAATGAAGTATTAAAATGATCGGGGACTGCAGAGGCTTGATTCTAAATATGAAACAGATTCTTGGTCAATAAATTTAGAAGTTTCTAAAGATTTTATGTTAAGAAAGAAGGAATCCAACAATAATACAACAATTGCTTATGGTTTACAGTTTAATAAATATAACAAATTTCAACAAATATAATAGCGATATACTTTTTTGCTATTTAGATCGAGTGAAGAGTGTAAAAAAGTTTGATGAAGGTAGGACGGCCAATGTTTTCAAAACTTTAAAAATAAAGCTTCCTTTGGACCAGGAATAACTTAATTAAAGCAATTATGGCGGGATAGTTCTACGCCTTCATCGAATTGCTACGGTCATAGGATCTCTTATGGCGTTAACACAAGGCTGGATTGGTTCATACGACCGCTAAGCGAAAAAAGTGTGACTCTACGAGGTGCGTTCAAGTTCTAAGGTCTCCAATTTTTTTCTCGGCAGTGAGAGTAGAAAGATGCGGCTAATTTTAAAAGACGCGGCAAATATTTCTAAATTTGTGGTCCCACAAAAACCTACCCACGAACATAAGGCTACGCGGGTAGCAATGTCTAAGGACATTTTGATGACACATGTTGCCACTATGAATTTCCGACCATAAAGGACACTCTCCGTAACTGCTCATTTTTTAATCGAGCCGCTGTTGCATCAGCGATTTTCCAATGGACAAAACACACCCCCTAAGGAAGTGTTCTCAGCAGCCATGGAATCGTGACATCGACGTCGTGGAAAATGTGTACATCTACGGAGATCACGTTGAGAAGTATCAGAAGTTTCAACTTTTTAGGCAAATATTTTTTTAGAAAAAGATTTGGAGGTCTTGGGCAATACGTGTAGAGGTTCTTAAGAAAAAATAAATCCCACATTAACATAAACATTTCTTATAGTCTGATAGTTTAACACCATAAACTATTTGTTCTTCAACAAATATAATAGGGGCATATTTTTTTACTATTTAGATAAGGGTGAAGAGTGTAAGAAAGTCTGATAAAGGTAGTACAGACAATGCTTCCGAAACATTAAAAAGAGTTTCTTTTAGATGGGGAATGACTTTATTAAAGTAATTAGGGTAGTTTATAGGACCTCTTATGGTAATTTTATCACGATATAACTACTGCTATGGTTCCTTGGTATATAAGTAGATGTTCTTGAAAATCACTATGGTGCTTGCCTAATCAAGAAAAAAGAAAATTAACATTCACTTATTCCCAGGTCTCCTAGTTTAACACCATAAAATATTTCAGAGAGTGAAAAGTGTAATCAATTTTGATAAGTGTAGTATACATTGTCTTCAAAACATTAAAAACCAGTGCTTCTTTTGGACCAAGAATTATTCAATTAAAGTAAATCGAGTGAGGTAGTTCTACGTCTTCTTCAAACCGATATGGTCTACGATAAAAACATACAAAGGTGCCTAAGGACTATCTTCAAACGAAAGTTGATACAATTTTGTTTGGTTATTGCGTAGTCTCAAGGTTTCATCATAAGATTACATTAGTCTATCGCTATGTTTCTTGAACATCGTTAAGTCCTTCACATTAAGGTAGATGGGATCCAACATTAGCATAGATGTTTCTCAAGCTTTAGAATTTAGCACTTTTTTAGACTAGGAATGACTCGTTGAAGTAATTAGCGTGGGGTAGTTATCTGCCTTTATCGAACCGCTATGGTCTATGGTAAAAAAAAACGTGCAAAAGTACCTAACGACCATGTTGAAATGGAAGTTGATTCATTTTTTAGTTTAACACGTCCAATATCATAGGATCTTTTATGATTTCACCATCAGACTGCATTGGTTCATATAATCCATAAATCAATAAAGTATTGAAAGGAACGGTGGTGTTTTTCGCGTTAAGGAAGATAACTATAAAATTCACCATTAACACAAATATTTTCGAGGTCTCATAGTTCAGTATCATCAAACATACTTTGATGCAGGAAGACTCTTGATATCATTCGATATTTCACCAAAAATTGGGTTCTTACCTCTCATAATGAACATTCGGTGGAAATGAGTAACGAGCGAGTTATTGCCCAATCTGCGACAGCTTATCGAAAATTTCCGCAAATAAACGGGGTGGCAATAATGGACCACCCAGGCGCCCGCGCTCCACCTTGGTGGCCCGGCGAGCTGCGAAATCGCGTCCGCGTCTAGGGTTTCGTCCAGACGACGCTGCGAGCTTGCGCAACCGGGATCGGCTTTCAGCGCTCGGGAGGGGCGCTCGTCTGGCCGCGCAATTAATACATGTCATGACATAATTACGCATAATAGGATGCAGAGTTCGCGGGCACGGCGCGTCGATACAATTCCGGCGCGAAAAACCGGCCGACCGGTTCCGGGCGGAGAGAACGCCGGCCGGTGGGTGTCCGGAGCGCGGCACAATGGGCTCGCCGAAAGTGTGTCATATCTGCCGAATAGGGCCAGGAACTGCTCCGGCGCGGAAACGAGAACGAATCGCACTGCAGGCTCACGCAGGAATTTTAATCTTGCCAACGCCATGAATGGCAACCTGATGATAAAGCTCCGGAGGCGAATTCCGACAGAGAGAGAGGCGGCCTGCGCTCTATGGCTCTTGGTTGCCGCTCTGGAGGCAACGCCTCGGTTGTAAATCTGTTTGCGGCCTTTCTTCCTATACTGCAAGAATGCCATGAGGGCCGGCCATATTCTTTCATAAATATATTTGGAATCCAGCAGAGTACCGCAAGACTTAAATTGTGACAAGGCAAAGTATAACATGGTTTCCTTTGACCTTCTACTTCAAAAATTGGTTGTTTGTTCATTTCTCAATAATTCAACAATGAGGAAAATTTTCTTTCAACCCTATTGAAGTTATACGAGACACGTCCGGACAGTCGCAGATGTTGAGACGGTAGAGTCCTGATAGGATCCGATGCATACCAAATCCATTCCTGTAGGATAGAAGTAAGTAGAAGTACTCCTGTATCATGGTATGATAAAAAACGGTACTTAGTGTAAACTAAAGAAGGCTTAAGATGGAAGTATAAAGAAGTATATTCGGGGTTTACTGATAAGGGTTATAAAATACAGTCTGTGCTGAACTTGGCTTGCAATGGTGCAAAGCTCACCACCATTGAACTGTGGAACAATTGATGCAAGCTCGCTACACGTATCTGTAAGCGCATCTGAGTTTGGGGGATACCAGGAGAATTCTTGTTACTCGAGCATGTGTGCTAACAGTCAAGTTTGGTGGTGAAGACGTCATGGTTTGAGTTTGTTTTCATGGTTCACCAAAAAGTTTGACAACTCTGTGCTTCTAACTCCCTTGGAACAGTTTAGAGAAGGATCTTTAACCCCCCCACCCCCACCCCACAAAGTCGTAACACTGGCTTAGCCTTCATAGAAAACCCTGATCTCAATCTCATCTTCAAGACTCACTACAGCTCTCGTGGTGGACATAATAAAAAGCTCATGGAAAGTCTTCTTGAACAAGTGTAGGCTGTGATTGGTGTTAAAGGTGAACAGACATCCTATTAATGCATATCACATGAGTCTCCAATGCTACAACTCTTGGTGGTGACGCTGCAACTACTTTAATATGCAATTAGCCAGCTTGTGAGTATGGCACGTCGTATAGAAGTGCCGTCCAACATTGAAGTGCGTTCTATCATCTCAATTTTAAGATATAACCGACTATTATGTCCTATAATTGCAAAACGGTGCCAGAAAGTAAACAACAAATCATGTGTTTGGTGATATTTAACCGTGAACCAAGGCGGGGTGAATGAACTAAACCATTTTTGCTCATCCTTGCAAGTTGATCGAGCATTTCCTATGGTAGCGCGTCTATGCTTCTGCATGATGTCGATCACCGAAAATCCCACTACTTGTCCATTGGTTCGAAAGGTCATGCCGGCAATCTTTTGCAATTCTGGAGGCATTGTTGAAGGTACTCTAAGAATTTCGTAAAAAAAATCAGAAGAATGAACTAATGATCCTTCTTTGTCATTTTTTTGTTAAATTGCACTTGCCATTATTTTTTACAAACTCCCGAGCAGTTTTATCTTATTTAATGGTTCTTCCACTCACCAAGAATGAGCTTTTTTGATTATGTGAGATCTTTTCTGATTCAATTTGTTTTTTCTATTTTATCTGAAGCGCACTTTTACAATCCGCTTTTTGATTATTTATTTATTCTATTACTTTTTGAATAATGATGAAAATATTCTTTACCTAAATTTGGTAGAGTTATTTTTACTTTACTTTCAGGTTAAAATACTTTTAATTTTTTTATATTGCTGCGTCAGCGTGGTTGTGCGGCTTCATTCCTGGAGCTCTCTGATGCCTGGTGGGTGGCCTTATCCGGTCACCAAAAATAATTGAGCACCTGCGTTTGCTTTAAACAAAGAGTAATAAATAATAGCGATCATCTTTGGCCACATCGCCCCGCATCAGAGATGGTGCGCGACGACCAGACAGAGAGGACGACTACATGAGAGCCTCAACTTCTCAGTTCGCAGGCGGAGTCCTAGAGCCGCACCACTATTATTAAGACGGGGTACTATAAAATTAAGCTAAATATTAAATTGGTGTGCTTTTTTAAGTAAAATTTTACTAGACATTGACATTTTACTTGATAAACGCGGCGCACGATAACCCATAGGTTTTGTGTCATTACCTTTCGTCGCGCCATCTGTGGATCGCTCGATCAAACTCTCCAATAAATTTGGTGAATAAAACACGGGTTTTTTATATCGCGAAATGTCTTCGCCTAACAATGAATATTCAATTTTTGAAGGGGCATAAGTAACCAAATGTTGCTATCAATTTTATAAAGACAACAGTGAAACATCGGATCGACAATAATTATTTTTACAAAAAATTGATAATTTAAATTTTACTTTTTAAAAGCAAAACAAACCGGAAGTGTCCTAAATGATAATGAAAGCAAGACTGCTAAACCACGAACTGCACCAAAAGATCTTGGAATCAAAAGAAGATCTTCAGGCAAGAATGACAACTCTTCCAAATTCATCTACCATTGAGTGACAGAGCATGTGAAAAAGAATATCACTTTGCCATTTGACATGAAGGATTGAAGAGAAGAAAATCGATTATAGAAAGATATGGTTCTTAAACGAGTATTACTGCGAATTAGAAGGATTTGTAAACCTCACAATTACCGTATATGGGCGTTGTAACAATGCACCCTCTACACTCGAACTAACACAATAACTGTTCAGAGATATACAGAAAAATACTTTGGATCAGTTTTCCATATAGTCGAAGCGTGGATTGAGTCCATCGAACTCAAAAATATATTGGAGGGAATGATCGATCGATTCGCTTATTATTCATTATGGGGTCTAACCAAAGATATTGCGTATCACCCGAGTCGAGGATGTCCAAAGAATCTCGAAGTCTTGAAAGAATCACCAAGACAGAAAAGAAATTGGGGCAAGATTTCCAAAATGTTTATTATACTTAGTCACCATAATTTTATCTATTAAGATTCAATAATATTGTAGTTTTGAAAATCTTTCCAGACCATAATTACTTTCCATGTGATGCTGACATATTTTAACAGGGTTTTTGAAAATCTCCGATAAATTTTGAAGCGCATACAAGACACAGTCTAAAATTAGTTGCGGTTAGGCACCATACCGCATAGTCCATCCCGACAAAAGATAGGAAAGAGAAGGAAAAAGGAGTATACTTCTAAGGGCTTTTTAACTCCCTAACGTTGTTGTTGAACATTGACCTTGGTGTGGCGGCCTTTTCGCCCTTGAACCGCTTATCTCGCGGCGGCATGCTGGCGGCTGTGATGTCTGCCCGTTTTGCCATCGCACACAAAACGGCATATGGGCTTTGCTCAGCCGACAAGTCTGCATACGCCGTCGGCGGCACCTTTGATTTGAAAGGTGCTGGCGAATGCAAATTGCCCGCAAAGACCTACCGCCAAGCCAGGCGCGAAGCCCGGCAACATTCACGTACCGCAGCTCGGCCAATTTGGTCGTGTTTAACACCGCATACATTCGCAATCCGCAACGCGGCCAATTTGGTCGTGTTTTAACACCGCACATTCACGCATCGCAGCTCGGCCAACTTGGTCGTGTCTCAACCCGCAAGAAACTCGCCATCCGCAGCGCGACCATTGGTCGTGTCTTCACCCGCAAGAACATTCGCTACCCGCAGAAACCCGATCCGCAACGCAGAGGCGGCAACTGGGAATCGCCGACGAAGCCGAAGCCGAAGCAAGCCGATTCAGGTGAGCGATTTGGCAATATTCGTTGGTGGATATCGGTAGCCGCCCCATCTGCTTACGCGACGGCCGTTTAAGGGACGATTTGGGCCTTCTCGGTTGCCGTTCCAAACGGGCCGTACTACGTTTTACACCGCATCACGAGAGCGGCTATTTACACGCCTGCCTCTCCATTTTTTGGTCCTTACGAGCCGCATCGGTATCGTATCCAACACCGCATCCACGAGAGCGGCTATTTACACGCCTTCCTCTCCAGACCTGTTTAATAATTTTGGAAAATTGTAAGCAACTCCAACTTCAAAAAAGTACATCTGATGATAGTTTGGGATCCTTTCAGTATAAAATCAGCCTTATCAGAGATGTTGCAGCTTCATTTTTAAACTGACCACATTCTTCTTTAAAATCTCCTAATTCCTCTTTCTTTCCCCACTGTCAGAGGGTTAACACAAGGTCGTGAACCCCTTCCTGGTCTCATTATTCGAGATGGGACAGAATCGCTTGGTCCCAATTTAGCATGACCGTCATGTCTTTAATTAGGACGATTTTGTGAGGAACGTTTTCCATGCTATCTGCCATCTGCGCACAGTAGCTGTGCAGCATAAATTCCTCCACCCAGCAGACAAAAACCGCCTTTTGGTTGCATCACTGAGCAGCAATCTCGGGTTTCGCGCTGGACACGTTAGCGCGGCGCACGAAGAAATGGAGCCACGGAGCGCTAAATCGAGCCTCGCAATGACCGGCATACAAATTGGCTCGGTTTCTCCGCCAAAAAGGTCGACGCGATACCCGCCGTTGCGAAATTTTGAGATCGTTTTGCCGGCGAGCGCGGATCGCCGACCTGTCATGATCACGCCGCGTTATTGTTTTCGTGTGATTTGGCCTGTTTCCATTGCAACACTATTCAAATCTGTAGTTGAAAGGTTCATTATCCGACAGTCTTCTTCCAATTCGAGTATTACCTCGATATACATTAGGATCGTCACTATCATCTTTTGTTTTTCCTACCAATTAAAACCAACATTCACATGTTGGCGGAGTGTACTTACGACAAAATAGGGGTCGCTGCTAACACCCACCTGAAACAAAAAAAATATTTACCTTCAAGCAATAAACCTCTTTAAGAAACTAAGCTACTATTAGCAATTACGACAGCACCAAACAATGCAGCAATCCATCAATGGTTACGAAAGGAAAATCGGGCAAATTTGATTGTTGCCAGTGAAAATTAGTTACGTGCACAGCAATAAATTTTTAGCAACAATCGTATTGAAAATCGGTAATTTAGGCAGGACAAAACGTCTCGTTTCACGTTTCACCGAGTCGGTTAAACGCAATGTTTTGTGCAGGAAAATTGTATTACCCTGTTATTCCAAAATGCTGTTGGTTTTTGGCACTTCAAGGCTGCATCCGTGGACGTGATCGAAATAAATTGTGTAACGTAAAAAAAGCGGGCAAAAGCTATCGACCAAGAATCAAATAGTTGTGTGCAAGGGCGCGCTGTGAAGGCAAGGTTTCTTTTATCTTTATGTAAAAGGGCGGTTAGTACGCGAGGGCAATTTTAAATTGCGCGCTAAAACAACAGAGTGGCGCTGACGCGCAACACCGCATTTGCGCAAGGGATGACGGGTAGCTAGCCGCGCGCAGATTTCTATCATTCAGTTATATAGTAAAGAGCAACAAAGGAAAAAGCATGGCTGTTCTACTCAGTGATTGTGCAGAGGTTAAATCTATTTAGATAGAAATCTTTAAAGAATGAAGAACAAGTGTAACGATTGAAGCCGATCTGATCGCCCATCGACATCACACATGGACCAACTAATGCAGTGGGTGGATGTTTTGATCTAGTGCTCCGTATGATTACATCTTCGGCCCATTAAAAGAGACATTGCGTTATCAGAAGTGCAGCTTGGATAGTGGTGTACATTTAGCTCTACGAACAATCTAAAAGCTTCTTTGTCGAAGGAGATAGAAGGAGCAGAATTAAAGTTATGTGGAAATTGCTATTGTTACGTGGGCGAATCAATAGAAATCTGATATTTGCAGCTTGAGAGCATCGCAGGTAAGGTTGCCTGAAGGAAAAGCTCCTGTGAGATAGTTTGCAGTACTGCCATTGAGAAGACTTAAAGCACAGTTCAGAGACTTTAGAGTTCAGAAGATTTTGGAATAGTATGCGTAGCTTAAACGGTCTTTGGAAAGATGAGAAGCAGTTGAAAATAAAGAAGAGAATACTCGCGTTGTTTATCGCCATCAAAAGGAGCCCTTGGAAGACAAATTTGACGGCGAGATTGACTGAAGCCTTGAAACCTTTGGACCAATCATATATGGTGTACTACATCCAGAAAGTTGTTCCATCACACTAAAATGTCTTCTTCGACAAACTATGCCCTATAATTGATAATTCAAAGGATTATTCCTGAAGAACATTTTGTTGGTATGGAGTGGGCGCAGCTTTGACTCCCTTTTCGCAAAAATAGATATCGAGTGCTCCATTATGACAGACTCCCCAGCAAACCATTATAGATGCTACATGATGATTCTTTGGATGATCTAGCACACACCCTATTGTTTTGTTCTTTTTCACGATACGCCTTATGCGCATTACGGCGTCGGATTTGTTATGTGGCTTTTTCATCCCATACATTTGTTCCCCTCTCTTCTTTCCTATCTCTTGTATTCTGTCTAATCATGATTTCTTTGGTCTTCCTTCTTTTTCTCCTTTTTTCTTTGTCTGTTTCTATTATCTTCTTAACCATATTTTCTTATTTCATCCGGGTGATGCAACCATACCAGTTCAGTTGTCTATTTTCTGTTTTTGTTTTTGATTCTTATTTTGTCACGCTTCTAAATTTGTTCATTTCTTATTTTTTTAGATTATGTTTATTTTCATCTCATGCTTCTTTAGCATCAGGTTTCATATCCATATAGTAGGGATGGTATTACTGCTACATTATAAACGATTCTTTTTCCCTAGTACCGTTTTGTTTATGGCAGAGAATATGTTTGTGTTTCTTTAGATTTCTTTTTGCAATTTCTAAATCTAAGCTTCCATCATTAGTTAGCATAATTCCTAGATATCCCATATGTGCTCACTAGTTCTAGGTTTTGATGTTTATATGTTATTCTTTTGTCTTCTCCTGTTCTTGCTTCATTTATTATCATAAGAAGGTTTCAACCTCTTGGGTCCAGAGATGTTTACTAAATTTTGCGTATGTCTGGCTTTTGGCAATCAGGACTATGTCGTCTGCATCAAGCAGACTCTTGTATTTTTGTTAGTATAAGGTTTCGATATCCAATGGTTGTTAGCTCTGATTTTTCCTTTGTGGTTTTTAATATGTTATCCATTACAATTATAAATAACAGTGGAACTCAGGCTTTCTCCTTGTTTTATTTCCATCTTCAGATCAAATTCTTCTGATTTTTTTGTCCCCCATTTATAACCTGTGCTCGCACGTTTTTGTGTATACTTTGTATTTATTTTAATTAGTTTTTTATTTACTTTCACATATTTTAGGCATTTCCACTTAATATATCTTTTTATGTTATCAAATGCGGTTCTTGGATATAATCTCATTGGTCTTTTTATCATATTTCTTATTATAGCTATGTTATCTATTGTTTTCTTATTTGCTCTATAAGCGGCTTGTTCATCTTCCAATTTTATGGAGTCTTCTTTCGATTATCCTCATATACTTTATATCTTATATTGGATAGAAATATTGCTCTCTAATTGTCGCATTTCGTGTATTCTCTTTTTTCGTGTATTGGCAAAATAAGATTTTTCTCCCATCCTTTTGGTATTCTTTCCTCTAGCCAGTATTTCTTGCAAATTTCGTATAACCATCTTTTTTTTTCGTCACTCAGCCATTTAATCATCTCCAGATCAATTTCATCTACTCTGTTTTGTTTCTCGACACTTCTTCTATTTCATCTATTTCTTCATCGGGTAGTATATCGTTTTCTTCTTCTTTTCCTATTGATTTCACCCATATAATTTTCTTTTTCTGTATTATTAAATTTTTCTGCATAATAATCTCTCCATGTTTGAAGTATATTTTCTTTATTAGTTATTCACTCATTCTTTTTATTTCTGATAATTCTTACTTCCTTCTTTCTTCTTCCCTTCATATATCTGATTCTGCTCCAAAACTTCCTATTGTTATTTTTATAGTATTGCCAGCGGACGGACTTCAGTACCATTCCCGGAGCTCTCTGATGCCTGGCGGGTGGCTTAGACAGTCACTAAAAATAATTGAGTAAGGGGTAATAATGGTGGTCGTCTAAGATGCCGTGCTTGCCACATCGCCCCGCATCAGAGATGGTGCGCGACGATCGGGGCCTTAACGTCTCAGTTCGTGGCCTTGTTCCTACACGGGGCATTAGAGCCTTACCATTACCAATATTTTTATAGTCTTCCTGTAGCTGTGGTCCAAAGATAATGCAAGATATTGAATTTGCTTGCAATTCGGACACTTAGGGCTTTGGTTATCTGAGGAGTGCGAGCTGACGTTGGTCTTACCACTTAAACTAGCAAGTTCAGTCGGATATTTTACATTACATTAGGACGGGGCTCGACAATGCAAACTTAAAATGCGTGCCTGGGTCTTAAGCAACTCGATTAAAATTCCCGCTACTCGAAACCTTACTTTCGTTGGACCGGCCTGCGTCGTAGTGCGGCCCACGACGCAGCGCGGCTTGAACTTGGCGTAATGTATTCCCGCGCACGAATAATTACACGCCAAATTGGCGTCCATGCTCCAAAGCGCGCGTAGCGGCGTGAAGTAATCTCCGAAACTAGGCTGGCTACGCAGAATGCGGCCGGCGCCGTCGGCGGTTACCGCGCAATTATTTCGATGAAAAAATGGAACAATTCTTGGCAATTACCCCAGAAAGCCGAAGGTCATAGGTTGTCCGTGGAAGCTTTCGCACGGCGAGCTTCTGCGCGCAAAAAGCGCGGCGTAATTGCACATCCGGAGCGGCCGACGATTTGGCGATTTGGCGAAGGCCGCGGCCGCTAATTGCATTTACAGTTGGCGGGCAAAAAGTATGACCCCGGCCGGAACGGCCGCTTTAGAAAGCCTTCGGGGTCATTAGCTAATGTGCGGCAGGCTATGGTTCTTCCAGGTGCTTAAGATTCTGCTAGAAAAATTAAATTCAATTCGTTGCTGAGATTGCATCTTGATTGTCAGTCCCCGACTTCAAGATGTAGAAATGGTTGCCTAACCTCAAGTGCAATAAGAGTTTGAGCTAATGATAAAAACAAAGGCAATATGTCCTCGAGGCCAAAGATTTATGGGGAATTCAGAAATTTACAGCAATTAAATCGGAATCTGCTGAAAGGTGTTTCCAACTAATAGGGTGAGTCAACTAATGTTTTTTAAAATGTAAAGGATGGTCTCAAAAAATGTGGTATCTCTCAATGAAGCCGTATTAAATCAGTTGTCAGTTGAAATATACCAACGAAATGACAAAGATTGGAGTTAATTCACAACACGCCTATATTGTGCTCTTTAAGTTTTAGTAAGGCCCGTTGTCGGTCGCTGGTTGCTTCGCGTCCTCGCTGAAACTGCTCGTACCTCGCAATTGCTTCCACCAACTCTCTGTGGCATTCTTTGTTGACTGACAATTGATTTAACATTACTCGCTGTACAATTACAGAACATCTTGCGTTGTAGATTGTGATACCTTTGAGAAAAAAATCGTTGCCATGTCACGCTTCAACCATCGTATTCTAAAACTTATAACGCTTTAATAGTGATAACACAGAAAAAATAGTAATGAGTAGATAATAAAGTAAGTTAAGAGTAAAGTCAGCGTAGGCAAGGAGTTTGACGACTCGATCCCGTCTGTGTCGTTGTATTTAATAAAATAAATTTAAAATAAAACCCAATGCTACTAGACACGCTTGCAACGACCATGCGGTCTAACACTTTGCTTAGTTCCTCATAGATAATAGGTGTGATCAGCAGTCTCTGGTTGCTCTCATTTTATCAAGCATTATGTAAGCAAGATAATCAACCTAAGAAACAATAATTTAATTTTGTTAGAATAAATCAAAAGAGGCCCTAAGGCATCGGGCGATGTATAGTGCATCCGGTAAAATCGTCGCCGACTGATTGGGCCTCGCGGAGGTAAGAGTAAGCAAGCATTTAGCCACTCTCTTTTCGAGACTTTTCAGACCAGAAGCCGCCACTGAACCCACAAATAGACGCTACAAGTTGAGACTATAATTAAGAACTCCATTTCGATCCCAGTGAGTAAAGATGGCGCTTGAAGATGTAACGTGTGATTTCAAAATGACAAAAATTGTGGGATAAGTTAGGGTAAGCTAGCTAACTTCTTATTTCTCATCAAATTTTCCCGAACAAATGTTTCTGGAAAATCTAAATGCGAATCTGGAGCGCAAAAGGGACTTCAATCACAACGGCAGCATCGAGGCGCCACGGCGCCAGGCCAAGTTTACAATATCTAAACATGCAGTAGACAAGCTTCAAGTATTTTTTGCAGTCGTTATTTAAAAAATAATACATTTCGTTATAAAAAATAAATTTTTAGATTTTTTTTGCAAAATCGATATCATGCGCAGCAAGGGTGAAGCAGGTTCGTCATTTTACTCAACATTGTATTGATGTATTATAAACATTTTCTCGATTTTTCTAGATAAAAAAGGCCAAGGAAAAGCAACGTGTTCTTGGAGCAAGAAAGATCAAAAGATTCCTCTTCCTACAACATTAATATAAAGAAACATTGTATTTGCTTTAACTTCAAAGATGAAGAAAGCCGAAAGATCCTACAAAACACATGAAGTTAAAAGATTGACCAAAAAAGGTTTTGCCGCGAATATCGACAATCAATAAAGCCAGAAGTAATGACCTTCTTTTTAGTATCTTTTCACCGTCAAAATCCTTCTTATCCAAGAGGTTTGAGGAAAAAAAGAAAAGAAAGAAGTGAACGAGCACTAGTGTGGATAAAGCTAAGATTTCGGTTTCTAAATTATTCATGTCAGAGCTTTTCAGAAGAAGATTGGACTCGATGACCCCTAAATGTAGACTTCGTCTTGGTTCAATGAAAAGCTGCGACGCCAAAGACTTGCATACCACGTTGCCAAAACAGACAAAAATCATAAAGTAGCTCTTAAATGGATACTATAGAATCAATTGGTCAAAGGGTCTCTTGTCACACTTTGACGCCCCTTATTGAAGACAATGCAGATTCGCCATAAGCTTCGTGAAGACCTAGATGGGATTATCGTGCTGCACAGCCTCCGACATGTCCAATTTTTATTCTATTTTTGTTTAGATTATTAGACCGCCAGTTAACAGAAGGCTCTCATCATTGAAATAAGGAAGGTACTAACCGGCATGTGGTATTGTAACCTTCAACCCTCATATGTTAGTATTAAATTGGAAGATCAGTAAGCTCTTCAAAAGTTTTCTAGGGTACTTAGGTCGTACTTTAGGAGGTTGTAAAGAAACAAAGAAACTTTTATAAACATGCCTGGATATGCATATATATTGTAATAGATGGGAAAACTGTTTTTCATTATGTTAGTTCCTCTTAAGATTATTTATCTCAGTTGAGGTGTGTTTATACGTCCCTTTTCACTTGTAGACCTGTCCTCATGTGGACGTTCGTTGTGAAGCGGTGTTAAAATGATTTATCTGGAAACTTACTCTTGTGAATATAAATTTAATTTCCCCTTTAGTATAATTCAAGTCTGTTTTCCTTCTGTTTAACCAAGGAATTAAAATGGAGAAATCTGAGTTTCAGAATGTTTTTGAATCTTATACGTTTTCTTTTCGGCGCTTTACGTTTAACCAATCAAGCTAAACTGAACCGTAGAAATAGTTTATGATTGTCGCGTTTATCGCGTATCTTGTAATCTAAAATAATAAAAAATAAAAAATTTAGAGGAAAAATACAGTAAAGGCCAGAGATTATGAAGAGTAGAGACATCCTCTATTATTTTATTAAAGCTTCTCTACCTTTTTCTGGTTACCAAGACAAACTCTCTCTCTCTCTCGTTTTTACCACCCATCAAGGGTCTTCACCGACTCAACGATTTTCCTCCAGTCTGTTCTATTTTTGGCAGTTTTCTTTCAGGTCTTGAAACACATTGTCAATCCACCTACTGCGCGGCCTTCCTTTGGGTCGTGTTGTTGTTGGCGTGCTATTAAATATCCTCTGTATTGGGGTGTTGGGTGCCATTCGCGCCACATGCCCTATCCATTGTATTCGCATACGTTCAATGACATTAACTATGTCGGGTTCGTTATATAGGATCCTAATTTCTTCATTGTGTCGTCGCCGCCATTCTCCCCCTTCGTTAACTGGTCCAAAAATCTTCTCAGTATTTCCCTCTAGAATATCCTTAACCGCTGGTCCTCTTTTTTAACTAACGTCCACGACTCGCATCCACATATTAGTATTGGTCTTATTATTGCCTTGTATAGTCGTACTTTTGTTACCAAGACAAACTAAAAAAAAAAAATCTGCAAACGATTTTGTAGGAAGACCGTGGTTCTGTTTTCACATCTTTCTGGATCAGCCTAAATACAAGCATTTCCATTTCACTGGTCGTTGAGCCTTTTGAAGCCTTTGGAAGCAACCGTTGTGCTTTTTGCAGTTCTGTGATCTGCCATTTTGGCCACCAAGTTTCAAAAGAAAACGCGGGGCGTGTGTAATTTGGCCGCCATTAGGGGCAGGAAACAAATCGCTTTCATTCTGCTCTACATTACCGGCAACCTGCGGAAACCAACCGCTACTTTGCTTGTGAGGGGCGGATCCACCTTTGCGGGACTGGCAACCGCTTCCTTTATACTAATTCTTTCTTTTGCATTTAAACTGTCTATTTTATAAGGCCTCCATCTAGCTTCTATCTAACAAAGTGTAACGATGTATGTCCGCACATCACGCCAAAACGGCCGTACCAGATCAAATGATTTTTGGTATGATTACTGACCTTGGCGTTCTCAAGATTTGTTATTTCACCTTGATGGTCGAATATCGCTGTGATGAGATATTTGACCACCAAGGTGCCCATTTAATTGCAATGGGAGTGGCATCCAGCTATGGAGTAACAACCACCAAGCTATCAGATAAAATTATTTATTTCAAAAAAGAAATTTCCCCCAAAAATCTGACCCCCGAGAAGCGGGGTGAACGCGACTAGTTGAACTAAGGCAATCTGTGTTGAATTGGGCGTGGAATTTATTGGCAATTTCACAGCGCAAATATGCAAGGAAAAATGTTTACAACATGCACATACAAATGTAAGAAAAACCTTTTTGGTTCTCCTAAATTAGGGGTTGTTCAAAAAATAAGACACAAGATATACAAATACAACGCAATTACATTATGTCTATATAACTCAGTTTCATTAAAAAAAAGTTTTTGGCATTATACGACACGGTGGTTGCATTTGTGGTATATGGGTTGTTGGGGTTCTTCTGAACTCTTTTGCACTCCAGAAATTATGTGCAATTCTTAATCTGGAAAACCTGCTTTGTGAGGCTTTCCAATTGGGCCTTTTTAGTTGGTTGTAAGAGTAGACTACTCTTGCAAAGTTGGAATTAAATCAAAAATTGCCGCCGTTTCTGCAAAATATGATAAAATAAGCAGTTTTTGTTTGTGCAAGACGTGCAAACGAAACTTTGGGTGTTTTTGGCTTCTGGATGTCATTAAATACGTGCGCTTACTATCAGCCCAGCTAAAAACTGTGCAATTGGTAGAAATTCTCTTCAAGTTCTATTTAATAAAAGCCTTCACCCACATATGATTTTGAATATATTGAGGTATGCGCATAAACTGAAGTCTTGAAGTCCAAAATATTTAAAGACCATTTAAATTCCCAATTCATATCAACGAAATTGGGCCAAAAATTTGCTTCTCTCTTTCTCTCTATTATTAGTAATCCGAAAGACACAAGTGGAAAAGGAAGAGTTCAAGAAACGTTTTAAACAACGGCAGGATCGCCTGCGTGTACGTTCCGGGAATTTAATTGCCACTCCTCGTACTTCGAATTCTTCCATTTACATGCGATGGTTTTTAAGTGCATTTTATGCTTTTGCGCCGCTGCCCCTGCCTTCTCCGGGTTTCTGGCGTATAAATAGACGCGCCGGGAATACAAGCGGGGAATTAGCATTAGCATGCTTTGATTGTACATATCCGAGCAATTACTTACGCTAATTGCGGGGCGCCGACTCGCGGCTATTATTGCAGCTCGTCTGCGTGAGCGCGCATCGTTAAGATGATACATCCTGGCCATTTTTAATGCTCCTCGTCTGAAATGAATGCTCAATACCAGAAGCTGCAATTTAGACATCTCGCAGATAGCAATGAGTAACGGCTCCCGTCTGTCCGCGGCCGGCCGGCTCCTATTGGCGCAGAGCTCGCCTTAACAAGGTGCAAATCGAGACCGAGCCATTGCGATTCAATTAACTCGGCGTTATTATTAATTGGAAATCGCGGGCCGGCGGATAATGCGCGCTCGTCGCGCTTGCGTAACCAGCAAATTGAGCTTGGGCCAAATTTGGCCGACAATTATTTATTTTTTCGGGGAATGCTAATGCCGCAATTAGTTACGGTACCTGCCGCTTGTCCAATAACAATCTGAAGAGCATCTCAATCAGCGGCGATGACGCTGTGGGTCATGCACGCTCGGGCCGCGGCGGTCAACATGAAAACGCGCGAATTGTTGCTGCCCGTTCCACATTTCGGCCGGTCATTCAGCACCGCGTACGAAAGATCAAGGCGAACCACCTCACGGTTACGTATACCATTCAAAGCTCGAAATGTGTCCGCGGGCCTCGCATGTCGTCAGATTAATCAGAGTAATCGCAGAGGTTTCGTCAACTTCAAGCAACTGAGACGATCTTTATCAAATTAGCACTAATGCAATACGTAAACTTTTTAACATCCCCTTGTACAATATGGGTCTAAGAAAGTAAAAATATTTGTAGGCATGATTTGCCCAAAATATGAAAATCACATGAAGAATGCTCCGAGTTATAGGGAGGATGCTGGAGGAGCCAAACTTTTGGCGTACTTTTCGCCATATAGGAAATGTAGAGGAGGGCATTATAAAGAAGGATTATACCATTAGGCAGTATTTCAGGACGCTCACAAGATCCTGCAAAATGTTTTCGCAAAGCATAACATTACTTTGACCCCCCCCCCCCCCCAATCCCATTTAATAAAGTTTGCAAGCAACAGATGAAAACATTGAGGACGCATTCTATAACCCCTCCCCCTTCCATAGCTCGATTGACACCCTTTGAAGAGCTAACCAACATTTTCGTATTTCTATAAACAAATGCTTCAAGTGCGACAAGGTATATATTTTTGACGACTGAAAGAAGATAGATATTCGTAGACACTAATTTAAATCAAATGAGGATGAGTGCAACTAGATAAACATAGCAATAGTTAATAATGGTGGAGCTCTATTGCCCCGCCCAAGTGCATGGCCTGCGGACTGAGAGGTTAAGGCTCTTATACATTCCATTATTACCTAGTTTTAGCGACTGAGTAGGCCACCTATCAGGAATCCGAATTCAAAATCGAACTCGATCCCGTCCGCATCTAAACTAACGCTAAGTGCCTCGACCCCTAAGCATCTGAACCATTTTCATGACTGTTCGCACTATATGACGATACCAATATTACGTTAGGTAACTGAAGTGTTTAAACTGCAAGCAGACCACATTTAGATATTTAATCATGAAAACATGCAGAAGAGCATATAAAAAATTAAAAAGGTGATAGAAACGCTATGGATAAGGTGATGCCAACGCAAATACAGCCCACTAGATTTTGTTAACAAAAGAAAAGTGAGCAAGAATTTAAGCAAAGAGAAAGAAGAAACAGTAATTTTTAGGAAGAGTGAACTTATAAAAGAAACGAGTAGTACCGACGCACTTCTAAAGAAAATTTGAGCTTTCCTAAGAAAAAATGGAGCAAAAAACGAAAAACCAAGAACACAGACAAAAAATAATAACAAAGAGAAAAATAATGCAGAGAGAGACTTTAATAGATAATTTTTAGATAGACATAAGCACACGAAGCGACATAAATTGGACAAACTAAAAACAAAAATGATGATTGTGGCATTAACAACTGCAAATATAAAACGAAAATGGCTGTCTGGGAAGAAAATAGAAAGTACAAAATTGAAATATACGACATATAGTATAAATCTTGAAGCACAATAAACATACAAAAGATACGAAGATTATGAAAACGAATCTAAATAGCAGCACAATAAACAATACTGAGGTAGCAATAAAAATAAAAATTAAGACTAATACAAAGTACTGATAATATAAAAAATCACAATACTAAAACCAACAATCTGGATTATAAAGATTATAAAAAATATCAAAATTCAAGAACAAAAAATCACAATGGGATTTGTCCAAATGGCAAGAGTAAAAAGTATAAAGAACTTAAGCGGCATCATTTGCCAAAAACCTAGACCAGACAAATAAATGCAGGAAAAGAAGAATTTTTACCAGGTTTAGAAAAAAATTAAAGAAACTTTAAGACAAGATGTGGCAATTGCTTTCTGGAAAAATGACAAAGACAATTAGAATGTTATAAAAGATTTAAAAGATAAAACCAAGTGCTAACAAAAGGAACGAAAACAAATATGAAGTTAAAGGAGGTCAGATAAACGAAAAATAGAAATAAAAATTTACATACTGAGAGTAACACAATACTTGAACAATACTAAAACAGACTCTAGTACAAAATAGAAAAACACGAACAGATAATCAAAGAAAAGTAGCAAAAGACATATATGTAATACAATTAAAGAAGGGAGTAGACAACAAATTCTGAGAAGTCAAAAGTAAAGACTGAAGTGAAAGAAGAAGATTTATGATTTATAAAAGACCAACAGCGCCAGTGCGACCGAGCGGTTAAAGCGCTTGGTTGTGGTGTGAACTTGGCCACTAAAACTAATTGAGTTCACTTCGAATCATCTGAGGCTACATCGCCCCGTATCAGAGATGGTGCGCGTCGAGCGAGCAGCGAGAACGAACATATGAGAGTTTTAACCTCTCACTTTGAAGGCTATGCTCATAATTTATTATTATTATATAAGTCTACCACATATAAAAAAAACAAAGAATAAAATGAAAAATAAAAAATACTATCCAACAGAAAAATGATTTGAATTTAAAAAAAACTAAAAATAGTTTGATAAAACTTTAGAAGAACTATGTGAAAACCTACAAAGGAATAAATCTTTAGAAAGAAATAATTTTTCCTCATAGAGAAACCTTATATTATCTAAAGCCAAAAGTGACGAAGAGAAGAAGGTATAAAGAAAGCAGCAGACAGTAAAATTATTCAAATTAGTACCAAGACACCGGTAAACTGCTCTACAAAAAACGGCCCCAGAACTGTCAAGAAATAGTTAAGTGTTACGACAAAGCGTTAGGAAAAACAAATTAAGAGCCAATTAATAGAAGTTAATATACAAGAGTCTTAAAAGAGAGTCTACTTATGCTTCATATATGTATCAGAAGCATCTAAAATAGTAAAAAGTGGTACTGTTTGGGAAATATCGAAACAATAGTCCCAAATAGATACAACATAACAGGAACCAAACAGAAAGGAACCTTGAGCCTTCCGATGGACCACATTAACAAAATGTGAAAAAGTAATAATGATACCGAAGAACAAAACAAAAGTAATATACGACAAAGCTATGTATAAACACTAGAACAAGCAGAATATTGAATTGAAGTGAATAGAAATCAATACCGAAATAGAAAAAAAGAGTCAAAGCTGGTTATTTATGAATAGAAGAAGAGTCCCCAAACAAACAAATAACGCTGATGTATGACATCCAGGTAAAAAAAAACGCGGGAATTTAAAATTGAACAGTCGAGAAGAAAAGCAGCATTAAAATTAGTAAACTTAAAACAATTTAGTGCTGAGGTTACAAAACTGATAAAGTATAGCGGCACGAACGTGTTCCTACCTCAAGTCTCGGATTTATATTTGACAGCAAATGAGGGATTAGTACTATACGATTTCCGGACATGGCTTTGTAAGAAATGAAATCTTCGACACCAGTAGCTCCCTTTCCACCGCTTTGAGAAGCTACCGAATACAACCAAGTGAGGCACTTTTGCATGAAAAAGCAGTCGAGAAGGCAACCGTCAAAAACTGAAGAAGTGAAACCACCATTCAAGCCTATTGTTAAAGTGAAAAGTACTTCATTTGCCAAAAATTTATTTAGTGTTTACATCTTATTTATCAAAAACATCTTCTTTAGATGCCATCTCCGCATTGAAGGTTGGCAATCGTCATTGCTATTGTCATTTTAGGAGCTGCTGTTTGGAACAGTTCGTTAGAAGTGTATTCGAACCACTCTCTGAGGTTTCTTTTTTTTTCGCATTCCTTCTTTTGGATTTCGTCCCAGCTTCCGTTTCTCGATAGTGTCTACTAATTGTTTATCTTTTCCCATTCGTCTTACGACTTTCAAGTTCGTTATTTTAAGAATCCTCCTGCACACCCACATTTCAAATACTTCGGCTTTCCTGGGATTCGTTACGTTTAAGGTCCAACTTCCTACTCCGTAGAGAAGAGTAGTAAAGATGCAACGCTTTGCTAAATTAAATTTGCTCGGGCTTTTATATTCTTATTTTGGTTTTGTAGGTATAGCCGTTTGTCTGGCTTATCACTGCACCAAGACGGGTTCGATGTTTTTCCATTGATACTAAGATTTTCATTCCTTCTGTGGGTTTTCGATAATATTAAATGTTAGTCCATATTCTTCGCTGCATGCCGTCATTAGGTCCATTAGATTTTGTAAATCTTTAATGTTTCCTGCCAAGGTAATCGTGTCGTCACCTATTTAACTTTCCAATAATTTGTCCTTCGTGAAATTCTTTAAGAATTTTTTTGACGACAACTCCCCTTTTTACTTCTATTTGTGCCGATAGACTATAAAATATTAACATAATTTGAAGATCTATATAATCCAGGTGTTTTCACTTAAGAACACTTATTAGGTGATTGTGACGGACTTTACCGAACGTCTTACTGTAATCGATAAAAGCATGTGTATAGATCTTGATTCGCCCTCTTGAAGAGGGCTCTTCCAGTTCCCAGCCTCTTTCGAAATCTACATAGAGGGTTGCTTACGTGCATGTCCAACTTTCGATATATTCGATTGTGGATAACCTTAAGAAACAATTTTAAATTGTGAGATGGTACGATGACCACTACATTCTTTTGCTTTTGTTTTCTTGAGTAAGCAGATAAAAGTAAACACCAGCCATTCTTCAGGAATATTTTGTTGAATAGTTTGACCAATACACCCATATGTTTTATGTCCATGACTTTCAGGATGCCAGTTGAGAGTGCGTCAAGTCCAGAACTTTTTCCATCTTCTTTGATGATATCCTGACCAGCTTCATCTTGGTTTGTAGATATTTCCTCTGGATCAGTTCTATCTTGGATGAATTCCCTTTATCATCGAAGTTTGTTTTCTATACTTATGGATGGAGATCTTTCCACATTTATCGAAAAGAGGAGTTGTCTGATTCTTCTTCATAATTCTTTCAAACTTCTCATTATCTTTACACTTGTCTTTTGGTAATATTTTTCTTTTGTTTATCTTATCTTCCTTCTTCTTTTTCTTCTTCTTCATTAGCCTGTTGAACATACGTCTGCCCTTTATTTTTCCATAAGTCTCTGTACTGAGCTACTCTTATTCATGCTAGACATACTGTTATCGTTCCATCCGGTTTGCGGACAGCCCACGCTTCTTCTACCCGCCCATGGTCTCCACTGTTATATTCCATCGTTCGTCGTTCTGCCTCATGGCATAACCAGCCCGTCTCAATTTTAGAGATGCTACATGTCTTTTAACAGCTATTAATAATAATAGTTCCCCGTAACAGGCCTTGAAAGCCCTTTGGGGTCGTAACAGGATAGATCCGCTACAATCTAAATCCTACGGTACACAAGGGTAGTAACGTGGCTAGCGCTACGTACCGACCGCCTATTATTACCCCAGAGTTTGACCTCCAGGTACTCATTTTTTTTCATTGCAGCCTGAGTCGAGCTGGGCCGTAAAAATGCCAGCGATTGAATTGGCGAGAGCGGGATTCGAACCCGCAACTCTTGGTTTTGTAGTCTAGCAATCTATCCACTAAGCCACCACGGCTCTTTAACAGCTATTAATTTTATTTTTTCTCTCATTCTTTTGTTCCTTATTCTGCATTTTAATTTTGCATGCAATACTTTTTTGCCATGGCTTGTTGGGCCTAGCAAGTTTTTTTAATGGTCGTGTTAGGGTAAGTACCGGGTCATATACAGATTTTCTCAGCTTTAAAGGTATTTTTTGTTTTCAGATTATATTTTGTTTTCCAAAGACTGGCCATTTTCGGGTTTTGAATTTTTTCAATTTAACTTTTAGGTTGACAATCAGAAGATTATGGTCTGACGGTGAGTATTAGTAGGTATTAGTCTCCTTAAGAATACGTTAATATGTTTTTAATAAACCACTATATGGATGACCGCAAAAGTTCCTGCCCGATTTCCATAGGTAGCGAAAGCATTGCCGCATGGCGACGCCGGGATGTTTTTTTTAAGTGCAAAATCATGCCGTCGCGAAAAGTGCAGTTTAGGAAACGTGTGAATGTTGGAAAGGCAACAAAAAGATTTGGAACCTTTTTGGATCGTGCCTTTCCCATCAGAACAGTAAAAATTTGGTTTGGCAGATTTCGAAAGGTAATTTTCCGACATTGGTGATGTACTTTAGTGGAATATAAACCAAGAATCATAAGGGAATATTGAATATTGGATTTACTTTTAAGCTGAATACGTGATTGCCATATTGGATCGTGTTTTTGCAACTATGAAGAAGCGCTTTTTTGGACAGAGTAGTAACAAACAGAACACATGGAAAAAGCTGCCTTATATCTTAATGAGGCTGTTCTTGCCTGTTTGCTGTATTTATGTTTCAGCACAAAAACTAGAGCAAATTTTTGAAAAGCGTGGGCCATCCCGTGGACAACGCAGCGTGAGAAGATCTACGCGGCCCAGTTGCAGCCGCCGCAGAGCTTTCAGCAACACCGGACTGAAGAGCAAGCGCCGAAGTGCCGAATTTTTCGTGAAAAACTAATTACCATAGACTAATTACTCCATGAAATTGCAAGTTTCGCGCGTATGTGGCGGCGCAATATTTAATTAAAACCCGATTAAGCTCCTACCCCCACCGCGCCCGCGCCGCTGAAATCATGATAGCAGCGCGCTCGTGTTGCTCGACTTGCGTGAAACGATAACTGCGATAATTTCACGTTCAGCTTGAGCTCGGAAAATGTCTGCGGTAATTTGCCACGCTTTTCGCGTCCTGACAGGCGCCGCTCGCCCGGCTCGCTGGGAACTGGAGCGCGGTGCCTGTCAATAAATACTCTCTGACCTTTGCAGCTATGCAACGATAAGTTGCGCGGCTGAAAAGCGCGGCCGCCGGGCCATTTTTCCGCGCCGCCATCGCTCGCGCGTTTTTTCGCGGCCGACCTTCACGCTGCACTTACGGCTTTATTGCAGTATCAATCACAATTAGCGAACGCTGCCCCGACTTTTATGAGCAGGAAATATAAAAGCTGCTGGTGCTCGCTGCATTCTTGCGCCGTGTTGCGCCTGGGAAAATCCGGTGCGCGCTGCACGTACAAATGGGCCTCATTATTCGCGGCCGCGGCCACAAGAGTGCTCCATTTGCGTCCGCAAGGTCTATCTGGAGCTTTGGAGGTATCAATACCGGCCGCGACAAGTGACCCGATTTTCCACATCGCCGAGTCAAGTGGGTGGATTGGTAAGCGCATGCTAATGCGCCCCCGGCGTCAGCGTCGCCTCAATAAATTTATTCAGCCCGGCCGTGGAATAATATTATTGTTATGACACAATGGACGAGAAAGTGACAGCCTTGCGCCAAAGGTACGCGGCCGCGCCGACACCAGCGGCGGTTCTGCAAATTGGGGCAAATTCGCAACAACTGCAACAGCCACCATTGACGATTTTACTAGTTTACTTCAAAATATGGTCCAATTTCCACTGTAAACACAAACTCCACAACTTTTAAACAGTGAAAAGTTTGCAAGTAGTAAACTTTCATTAGAGAATGGTATCCCCCAAATCCAAACCACACTGAAGTGATCATGTGGAGTACTTTTGGGATGTGTAGTTATTCAACGCCATAAATAATAGACTAAATGGTCGAATACCCATAAAAAACTTTCTTCCGGTAGGAGAGAATAGACAGCCTCCACGATCTACTTGAATGGTTGCAAGATGTATCAAATAGATCATTCAAAGGTGCTCCAATCAGACTTATAAGACTAGAATAGAGTTCTTTCCAGCCTGTTTGGGTTTGGTTCTTACCAACTAAACCCCAAAACCACAAAATGTTGCGTCATGAAAATTATAAAGAAAGTGGGATACATAGTCAACCAGATATGTTGGTAATTTATATTCATTCAAGTGTATAAAGGCAATCTATTAAAGTTTAATTGTCGTCATCTTGTGTTCGGCTGTGAAGAAGATCAGGAGGAGGCAGCGCACAGCCTTCAAACCTCCTTCCAGGGGTCTATCTGTTTTGCTATGGACAAATCCACAATAGGCAACGATAGAGAGACTTCTTTCCCCAAAACTCCAAAAATTAATGAGGAAGTTGAGGACAAGTTGAAGATCCTCGACATGGCCGAGGATGGTTAAGTCAATCCTAATACCACCCTTCTATGAAAAAGGGCGTAGCATAACTTTTGAGAAAAAGGAAGCAACGACAGAGAGATTTCCTACTCCAAAACTAAAAGTGGATCAGGGGAAGAATCGAGTGTGATTGGCATGCGCAACTAATCACAGAATTTCAAGACAACCGCACCTATACGATGGTTGAGGTAGAAGTTGGAGCAAGTTGAAGATTCTTGACATTGCCGATAACTTGTACCGGAGGATGGAAGTTCACCCTGATGTCAAAATTATCTGACAATTTAAATGGTAAATGACCTGGATTATAGTCTACTCTGAGGGAGTACCTACAAAATAAAAAAGTTCATAAGCCCTTAAGTCTTTCAAGTGATACGAGATGGCCATTCCCAACGTTGGCATCAAAGCTGTCGCCTCGTCTCCACCTCGGTCAACTCTATCTTAAGAGTACAACAGTTGATGTTGGCGAATGTCGTCATGTTAAACAAATCAGGGAAAGGAAAATATATTTGTCAAGGAGGATCTACCATGAGCATGTTGTCAACCCCGGAAAAGGTAGTGGAAAGGGTTATCTACCACCATCCAAAGACAGCGTTCGAGAAGTTCTAAGTTGGTTTCAAGAAGTCAATTTCGATACCGCTAAGGCTACTTCCCCATCTCTCTGCTCCTGGGCAATAAAACACATCACTGTGGAATACAACAAGAAAGAGGTCATCAGTTTTGTATTTCTAGATGTAGCTTTTGACACAACGAGTTAGTATTCAGCATCCAACATCTACTCTGCTGACATTGCAGGACAATGTAGGGATACAACAGAATTTTTCACATCAGTGTTGTCAGATGCCGTAAAGCTTCACAAGCCAGGAAAGACGAGACCTTTGTCCAGGATTACCAACTTATGAGACCGCTGTTAACTCTGGAAAAGACACTACCATCTAAAGACAGAGCTCGAGGGTCTTGAGCTGGTTTTAGAGTGTCAGTTTGTTCCTTAGCTTACAGGAGCAATAAAGCACATCGTTGAGGAATACAAGAAGAACCAGATCATCACCGCTGTATTCTTGGATGTAGTGAAAGTCTTCGGCAGAGTTTGACACAACGGGCTAGTGTTCTAGTTAGTTTCAGCACCCAGCATTGGTAATCGTCGCACAGAAGCTCCATGCAGGACTACAACAAAATTGGCAGATGTCATCTACCGTTATTTGAAGGACCTCCAGCTGGTTCCGGGGGATCAGTTTAGACGACGTCAAGGCCAATTCACTATCCGTCAACTTACACTGGAGATAAGACAAGAAAATGTTCGATCAAATAGACGGTGAAGAAATACTGCAGATATCTATGCTGTTTCCTGCATTGTTCAACTTAACATTACAGACATGCCCACTAAGTAGTGTATAATTGCATAGAAAAGTTTTATCGCAAATCAATTTCGAGAAAAATTCAGTTGCGCCATTCACAAAAAACAGCGAGACGAGAAGACCGGGGTCCATTCACTATTTTCAGAAGCTCCATCCCTTGGGAAAGAAAATTAAACTCACTTGGAGCTCTTGGCAAGAAAGGCAAAAATAGCAAAGCGCTTTTTGGTTCATTGAACTATTTGAGAGGCATACTGTTCTCAGAAACCAAGTCAAGTATCTACAAAATGATCATCAGACCTATAATAACATATACACCACCAGTCCGAAGATATACTGCAAAAACTCAGATAAAGAAGTTCCAGGTGATAAATCTATTTTTGATTTTGGGGATGCAGAATTCCGAACTATCAGAGAGTTTAGAGACAGTACGCAAATTCACAGTCGCAATAAGCAATTGAAGACAGCACAGGCCTATATAGTCATTCCTCTATCTACCAGAAGGTGCACTACCAGCGAGAAAGAAAATTGGAGGAGGGGTGGATTCAAGTACTTCCACCAACCAACCGACTTAGCTTAACAACAGTTAAAAGATACCAATATCATCCGTAACATAGAGACTACATATGGAAAAGAAAAGTTGGTGAAGTTATGGTGTTAGAATGGGGTTCCTCATTATACATGTCAGCTAATTTCAATGTTAATGATTCAGTACATTCGTCAGAAACTACTGCCACATGGACTGAGCTCAGCCGTCTTCGAAAGAACATTGCTGTGACGTCTTTGTATCTCTGTTTTCTATTGATGTATCACCTGGGATGTCCAGTACAAAAAAAAATCAAGTATGAGGTACTCTTCAAGCTTGGACGATGATAATAAAGCTGATATCAATTGGATAAAAAGCTTCACAAAGCGCCACTCGACATTGAGAGGAATATCTTTTTTTTTGTTTATTAAAAGCGTTTTAAATTTACGACAGCTTGTGGGAAAGGACAAATTGAGATGCCAACTTTAAATAAAATGGGAAAGATAGTTACTGTTTGTAGCATAGTGAGTGCATCTGGAATCTCACAACCGCTAGTCAAAGTTTTTCAATATTTTTAGATGTCTTACTTGCCAGAAATCAAGACTGTAAAAGACAATAGCATTTAGAAGCTTTTATTTCTTCTCCCTTGCAGCCACAGACTTCGCTTTGGTCTTTCCAAAGGTTTCTATTTCTGACTTTAAAATACTTAAAATTGAGCTTCAGAAAGGGTCGCTTCTCAAAAAATCCTTTTCAGATGTCATACTCTGATTTGAACCATTTACTACAGCAACTATCCCTCAGATTGTAGGTTGCGTCTTCCTAGTACTCTATAAAACAAAAATGTAAAAGACTGGAGGGGGGAGGCGCTTGCGCAACCCAACAAGTCATTTTTAACTTGAAGATGGGGGATGGGAGGAAGAAGACCTGGATAACCAAAACATTAAACTAAATGTTTTTATGTCGATGCAATTTTCAACAAAACAAGTGAGGCACTAGACGTCGAGATGTACTCGTTTGAAAGTAAAAACGATGAAACATCTTGTATATAATATTGTCAAACTCAATAGCTGCTGCAAAGTTGACGGCCCGACAATTTCCCTTGAGGGATACGATCTGTAGGCTACTTTTAGTCACGCTATTAAGAAGAGGGGCAAGGATGAGATGCTTTTCTAAACAGCCCAATAGTGTCTTGCGATGAATGTTTTTATTTTTTTAGTAGGCTACAACTGTGTATATATTATGGTTTGTAATATAGAACACACAGTTTTAAAGAAGAACATCAATATGCTATGAAAAGGAAACAACAAAACCTAAACAATTTTCCAACAGACTAAAAGTTGTGTTTATCACTTAGCTGCCATTTTGTTTTCGTTGTTCTACTTTTATCTTCCTTTTGCTTTTATTATATTTCATTATTTTTGATGTTTTCCCAATTATGTCAATTACCTGATCATAAAACAAAAATCAGTAGACTAGATAAATGAGAAAAGATATAGAAGCTTAAAAGATAGCATTGTTAGAGCACGTTATAAAGAGTAACGAAGATGACCACACCAAAAGTAAAATAATTAAATAAACGTTGAGATTGGACCTCAGACTAGAAAAAGATAGCAAACCTGACAAAGATACATGCAAACACAGAAAATAGGGATAGATATAAAAAAGTATTTTGCCAAATTCCTTCTTTTTTAACTTTGACCATTCTATAGGATGGCCCAAAAGTATCTGGGCCCAAACTTTTGCAGCCAAAGTCAAATATGGCTTAATTCGCAGCACTACTCGTTTTTGAATAAAATGCGTTGCTGGTAGATTTTTTTTTCTTTTCTCGAATCAGATCAAATTTGAAAAAATTAAGTTAATTAAACTTTTTGTTTCTTTTGCTTTACTACGCCTAGTTTTAGATTGACAAATTTATGCTAGATATTTCATCCAAGTCGGTCAAGCAGATCTCGATATTTGGAGTGCCAAAAACAGTTTTTCCACACTATATCTCTCCTTTTTGTTTGTTTTTTATATCGTTGCGTATAAGTTTCCAATTGAAGTTCTTTATTAATTTTAAAAATTCCGGTGCATTCGTGTAATCTGACGATATACTAAGACAATTTTCGCATCCTTTGACGAAGCTCAAGCTGGTGCCGCCCCACAGGGTGGCCCAAAAACTGACAACTATTTTTTATTTAATATTATGGAAATAAAATTGTATTTGTCATTTTTGGGCCAGACACAAATTGTCCCCGGCAGTTTGAACAGTGAGTGTTTACCACGTGCTGGAGAGCTACGTTTGGGGAAGTCTCCAGACAAATTCATCATGTACGGCGAAACATTGAAGAAGAGCCTTCAAAATCAACCCAAAGGCGGTCCTAGCAGCTGGGATATTATACCAAATCTCACTACGGATGGATACAAAGGATGCTGGATATTTACTCGCATTATGGTTGGCGAGAACCATTTTTATCTAAACGGCTTTTGGGAAACAGAAAATCCAAGTCGACCAACGTGAGTTGCATTCTCTAAAAGTAACAGTTTGGAGCGGGAAGAGTTCTTGGTCCAAACTTCTTTGAAGATGAGGCGGGAAACGCGCTAAACGTTACAGAAGGATGGTATTGGGACATGCTAGAGAATTCCATGCGTGCTGCAGTTGGGAAACGCATCAGAGGTAGCAAGATGGGGCTACTGCCCATACAGCTCGCCCAAAAATAGAGCAAATGTTTGAAAGACTCAGACTTTCTTCTATGAGAGAATCTCAAAGACAGAGTACACTACAACAAACCTTGAATGATCCACCAATAGAATTAGGAAATTGAATTAGCCAAGAAACATTACAATAGATGATGAAACATCCTTAAAAAAGCTGCTGTTGTCAAGATAAAATGGTAGGCATTTGAAGAGCGTAATTTATAAAGTAAAAAAAGCTTTCGCTTCTGACATGACGAAGCACATATCTGATTTACAATTTTGAAACATTCATTGGGTCATCTCTGATTTTTTGAGTTACAGATCACGGTTAGCGATAACATCTGTTGTGTAATCAAAACAAAATGTGTAATAGGGTAATGTCATCAATTTTATACCTATTGCATGTCTTTTATTGTTTTTATTTGTTTAGATTGTTTTAGATTGATCATTTGCCCACACTACTTCACACATTTTTTCCATTTCTTCTTATCTTTGGCTGTTATTTTACTTCGCATCTTTTTTCCCATGTGTCTTTTGGCCTTCCTTCCTTTCTTTTTCCTTTACCATTTTATTCTAGCGCTTGTTTGGTTGTCAGTGTTCGGTCTTTTCAATGTGTGACCTATCCAATTCCATTTTCTTGTTTTTCTTGTTTTCTGTGTTTGGTCTTGTTGCGTTCCTTCCGATAGTTCCTCATTTGTGATTGTTTCTAGCCAATATAATTCCAATATTCTTCTTTTTTACTTTCTTTGCAAAATTCACCGTCTTGTCTTTCGACTACACCTCCTCGACAGTTGAAATTCTCTATTTCTTCTAATTTCAACTTCATCTTCAGTTTAACTTTTTCTGAGTATGCGTCGATGTTTTCGTCAATAGAAAAATATCGTCTGCAAATTCTATATTCTCAAGAGTTTTATCAAGCCTCCGACTAATTCTTGTTTTACCGTCTTATGTTTTCACCATGACCCAGTCAATTATAGTGAAGAATAACATGGGTGTAGGACTTACCCGTCTTATCCTCCCTTGCGATCTAAAAAAAATGTAAGTATTTTGCTTGCTGTGTTTAATAACCCTATTATTGTCCAGTTTGGACATACTGTTTTGTCTTCTTTTTTGATAGTTTTATAGTGGCAACCTCGTTCTATTCTCTTGGGAGCGCGTTTCTTCCTTCCATATAGCATTTAATAAAGTATGTATAATTTTTCCATTACTTCGTCTCCTACTTTTATCATTTCTGCTAGGTTATTATCTGGGTGCCAGCAGCTCCATGTTTTTTTATTGTTTTTATAGCATTCTTGATTTCTCTTCTTGTAAATCTATTTTCTCACCTATTTGTATTTTCGTTATTTTATCTGATATTGTTGTCTTCTCATATATTTTTTCAGTGTTCTATTTTTCCGTTTTATCTTTCACTTTTCCTTGCTGCCTCTTCTGCCCTTCTTAGTGTATCTTCTGCATATTTTCTTTTATCGTTTCTAGCGCTTATTTAATAGAGTGATGTAGTAGATACTAGTTGTACAAATGAATGTGTAAAATATGCAGTGAGTCACACTTGAAATCGTCTACACCAGCAAATTCTCAACCTGCATAATAAATCGAACGCGAGAAGCCACGATAAGAAAAAACCATCACAGATTCGGCGCGACAGATGTACGGTCTCCTAACGGTGCGCCCGAGTTTAAAAAATGCAAGATAAAACCACTCGATGGATTTTTTAAGCGGCAGATGAAGCGCACGCTAGATAAGCGAGCGCGCCGCACATAATAGGTCAGGCGGCGAATCCCTGCGGAACACCGTTCATTGATCCTCGGTAACAGTAAAAATTTCCGGACAGCTCTTAATGGAGTCGGTAGCTGCAAGGGACAGCGCGGAAGACATGCATATCGGGCCGCATTTTTAACAAATTCCGAACGACAGCCCGTCGAGCCACGCGATCCATCACGCGACCCGAAGAACAAACGTCCAGTGAGGACCATTAGGGGCACAGATCTGCATCGCGCACCGTAATATGCATACAACGCCGAGATGATCGCGTACCTGCGGGCGCCATAAGGCAATCATTCGGGGCAAGACCGGGGCATTGTAATGAGCCGAGACGGTGGAAGACACGTATGGCTGCCTGACGTATGGGACTCATTACACTCATACCGAGCGTCATGCATCTGCCACCTGCATTTCTTTATTAGCTGGGCTGCGAATTTATGTACTTCTGCGCGACCGTTATGATTGCTTCGAACAATTCCGGGGATCAGTGCCAAATTGCCAAAACGTTAGAACGTATTAACCTGTGACATGAAGGCCCAATTCCGAGGGAAACGCTCGCGTGGGCCACCTTCCGCAATTACCTGTCCGAGCGTTTCAAAACCGTTGCCATTCTACACCACGTGAAATTGCGCCATGCTGGGCTTAAGCCTCTTTCGTTATTTATTGGAATGGTGAGGCAGGGGCAGCCATGTGGGTAGGTTTGCGTAACGGATAGATCCATCGGTGAGCAAACGAGGACGTGATATTGGCGATCGTTTCGGAAACGACTTCATGGCTTTGCTGATCAATTCTTCTGGTTTTGCACCACGTGGGTTACAGAAGATCCCACTATCCTGTCCCACACTTCCTTTCTCTACATCTCGTTGGTCCTATCCTTAAGGACAGTAGATACCTTTGAAACTTTACTAACAATTTCGATGCTTGCATGAAGCTCTGAAGTTTGAGTACCAAAAATACGGCTGAAGAGCCGCACGAACGTGCGCCTATTCGCACGCTAATGGGGAAACGGTACCCGAATGACTCTTCGGCCACTTGTAGCCTCAGCATCAGGCAATCGGCGGCCCACGGCTGCCATAGTCGGAATTGCTGGCAATCTGCAGCCAAACCGCAGCGCGGAATGATATCATAATCGCGGCTCGGATGCGCAATGCAAACAAAGTGAAAGGTCGGCGCTGCGTGCAACTTGAATACCGCCTCCGATGGGAGCAAAGGAATTAGTCAGATGCGGTTCTGCTAGAAAGGAACAATGGGACGGCGTTCTTCTTCTTCATTTGCAGCTAAATGGTTCTGAAATTTGATCTGAAGTGCTACTGGAACAGCAAGAATGTAATCGTAATGGATACCGACAACCCAAATCGCCGTTGTATCAGAAATCAATTTGAAACTAATGGGCGTGTTTAGGATATTCAGTAGGAGTCTCGTAGGATAGGAATTACCAGACAAATCAGGGATCAAATGTACTCCGAGCGTGCTTATTAAAGTTTATTTCTTAGTGAAGATCAATCTAAAAGAAAAATGTGTATAATTGGGACCCACTATCACCGAACTACGTCACTAAATATTTTTGTAATTGGAGTTAATTCACAGAACTTCCAGTTCAGTAACAGTTTTTATTCTATCAATTGTTTTCTTGTCTGTTTTGGTCTTAAGATTATAGCCTTCTTCCCTCCAGTTTAAAGGGTTGAAGCGCGGATTTGCAAGTATCCTTAACTATATGATCGAGTGAGAAGACGTATGGAAGGCATGCTTGCTGCTTGTAGCTGCGAGCTCCTCATTCGAGCAATGCAAATGGCCTAGGTGGTCCAGGTAATTCGGTGATTGGATGGAATCATGTGGGTCTTCGGTCCGGCCGTCAGTTGGCTACACGTGAATGCCGGATTGTTTGGGCTTGGGGATAGTTTTAATAGTGCCCAAAATATCTAGGCGAGCAGTTAACCATATCTTCACAAGCGTAATTGGAAGAGGTCGTGTTTGTTTGAAAAACGACCAAAAATCCATGTTGGCAATTTTTTCAACCAAAATCATTCTGAGATTTGAAGGAATAAAATACGCAATATGGAGAGCTTATCATAGAACAAGATGGGGATGATATTTTTGGGTTTTACGTGTAAAGTGAATAAGATCTTCACCAAATCAATAAAACTGACCTTTGCCATTTCACTATTTAACGTATGGGTATCTTGACTAATCTTAATATCGTCTGCATATTATGTTTCTCGAAAATAAAAAAAAAAATAGTTTGATTTACAGTACTTATGCGCTATGAATAAAGTCTTAGAAATAAAAAATGGTTTTTGAACATAAGAGATATTTTTATAAATCTCGACAACTTCAGGAAAAAATTTAACCTTACAAGGATGATCCTGCTGATGCCACTACGCACTTCTCTTTTTTGCTCTTTTATTTAATTATCGCTCGGATATTTTCTCCTCGAATTAGATAACACGGAAGTGATTGCAGTTACATCAGCAGAACAGTATTTCTGAGCGAATTCTTCAGTAACAGAAATAAAGAACTCCAGGCTGCCCTTTCTCCGCGCTCGGTCTACCGGAACAACGCCCAGATGCGGATTCGCGGCATTCGAGGAGATTTTAAAATCGCCCAAACGACGGAACGACACTAATAAACTGTCAAATGTGGAGCATCCGCCGCACGAACACAAAGAATCCGTGAAAGTCCTTTCCTCGGCGGCAGCCTAATTTAATCGCAGCGTGAGCCGGAAATCCCCACTTTGGGTCATTATAAGCACGATGATTAATTTGGCGTGGATGTGAATACAATATTGCTCCTCTAATTTGGTCTCATTAGAATGTCCAGCGCGAGTGGGATGGTGAAGGAACGCCTTCGTGTTGGTTGCGTTTATGCGCGCATCTATGTTTTTCTGAAAATTCCAAGATAAAGAATAATTGCAGATGTAATATTAATTTCCCCCGTTTATACTTTCTTAAAATAATACTCGTCTGACACTTTCAAGGGTAAAAGGACGATGGAAGAAGAACATAAGTTATCTAATCATATTTCACTGATAAAACAACTCAGCGAATGTTGTCGATACAGAAAAGAATGTTACGGATTTGGACGCTCATGACGATCGCTTACAGTTGTAGAGGCTATCATCGGTCCTTTATGCTTTGATGTGGACCCTGAGTGATGCAGAGATCGTGCGTCACTATCTTGGTCAAAGATGGATTTTACAATCCGACTCTGGATTACCTAAAGTTTGATGGCCTGTGATTTTTCAACTTGTAGTCTTTTCTTAGTCTTCTTACAGCCTTGTAGATGACTAACTTGCTCCGTTGAAGTACTTTCTTGATGACGAATAGGACCGTCGACTTTTTGTTTAGATTGATGCCCATTCTTTATCTTCCAGTCTTCCAAGAGGTCGAGTTTCTTCTGTAGCCGTTTTATTACCAGGGGTGTTTACAGTGATTTGCACAGAACTAGTGTATCGTCTATATACTGGACATACATTACAAGATAACGTAATAAAAGTTATAGAGCACAGTACTGGTTATACGGCCACAATTCGCAACCGAGCAGCCGGACACCTCTAGCTGTCGCATAGTTGCGCAGTGCCCGAAGTGATCTCAGCCGGTACTTGTGCCGAGTTTAGTGTAGTACTCCAGCAGCGCTACCTCGAGGACCTAGGGGGCATGTTCGTGCTCCTCCAGGAGTTTCTGGACAACCGATCTGGGGGAATGCTGTTGAGCACGGCAATCCCTCCCAGAAAATGCATGCCTGTCCTCAAGCGGAAAAGGATTCTGCTAATCAAGAAACTGGCCTGCAGTTAGGAAGACCACCCAAGAAATGAATATTGGCTTCATTAGCCAAGAAAGTAGCGGATGGAATCTCAGGACTGCCGGTGCTAAACTCCAGCACAACTTTCAGCTGCTAAAGGTGGACAGGCCTCTCCGCGCAGTAATGCGTGATGTTCTTAAAACGTTTCCGAGGAGGAGCTCCTCGATTGAGACGTTCCCATGCTCATGGTGAGGCAAGTGAGAAAGGAACCGAAAAGACGTCCCATGCCGCTCATGTTGCTGTAGCTTAAGCGTTCCGACAAAGGTAAGTCGACTTAGCTGTAATGGTAAAGCAGCCAAACAAAAAGATCGTGAGCTAGAGTCGCCGCTGCCAGCACTTCGGACATGCGCAGCACCACTCCGGGAACTGTAAGAAGCCAGGGAGCATACCCAGCTAGCTTCCGGAAATGTCGTGCCTTCCCGAAGCCAAAGCTCCGACCGATGGCAGCCACTACGGGCCGCAGGGCTGGTTTACCATCGCCGGGTGGTTTTAGAACGTGCACCCCACCACATTCCTGGAATAATTTCAACGTTTCGTAGCGGTTACGCAGACTACTACAAACTTCATGGAAGTGGTTGCAGGACTGATAACTTGCAGCAATGACATTAAGGCCATCCTTGGCATGTTCAGGACTGCCTAACTACCTGGGTACTAAACTAAACTGCTACTCTGGAAGGGCTTGAAAGGCAACAGATTTCCAACGCTAGGGCTTCCTAGAAAAGAAAGGTTAGACACAGGGACCTTGTTAGCCAAGGACGTCCACGTCCACGAAAGTTATTTAGTGATTAACGTGTGAGACACCAAGAAGGGCGGAGTATACACGCGTAAAATTTTCCAACGCTGTCATAACCATTGCGATCGTATCTCCCAATGCCGGTCTCGATTCTTATCGAGCAGTTTCACATGCATGAAATTTGTAAGAGCAGCGATAACAAGATCAAACAGCTCGGCTTACGTAAGCCTTGTTGAAAGCGCACGACCTGTGTACAGCGAGCATTCCTGCTAAGTGACAAAGTAATGACCGGCGAGCGCTTTCCCACGTAAACAAACAAATTTTGAGGTAAACTGCCAAGACCGTTGTCGTAATGCTCCGCGGCAGTGTAAATCACGCCGACCCGCAGTGAATTTGAATGAAGGCGATTCTGGGCGATAAGTCGAAGCGACGCGCAGTTGGTATTCGAGATCGGCGGCTCGAAATTAAAGTGACTCACGCATGTGCTGCCATTATTCCGGTGGAAAGTTCGCTTTCGGCGCGGCGTCGCAGGATTAAGACGGCAGCCGGTGCCGCCGCGAGAGGTGGCCAACATCGCTTAGAAAGGTGACAACAACAATGGCCGAGGTGTGACAGATGGCGCGATGCTATCGCCGCTTTGAAATGGTAAAGGTTGAGTGACGAAGAAAGCGGCTGCTCCGTAGAACGAGAGGGTAGCCTCGATTTGCGTTTCCTCCCGGTAAAGGGAAAACGGAGATGAAAGGTCAGCAGGCTCGAGTCTGAGCGTTTTTATCCCAGTCGCTTCCAGTACAACAGAGTTGTCGGATGTTAGTTCACATACTGGTCATCACTTAATAGTGTGAGCACACTGAACATGTGCTTTGATTTTGAAATTATCATTGTTATCAACATTAAAAGTTTGTAAATCATGTGGTTCGGTTTTGAAAGTAAAAGTAGTCAATATTTTAGAATAAAACTAAACTAAAGTTTTAGGTCTTTTGAACCATCAAATCCATGTTTAAAATACAATATGGAAGATTAACTCTCTCAATAGCATATTTGAGCCAGACCTTAATACTACTATTGGTACTTGGTCCTACTGTTCAGCTATTGAACAAGCTTGGAACAAAATTCCTTTCCTAATTTCAACGAGAGGTTGTAAAAGTAAGGGTGGTCTTAGGGTCGAAAAAGGGATTTTATTAGAGGCAGGTAGTCGGGCACCAAACGTGACGAATTAACAGAAACCTTTTGCTGTCCAATGCATTCGCAACAATGACTTTGTGGCCGCACAACATGTTTTTCCGATCAAAAATCGATATTTTTTAGGGTAGGGAAGTTCGGAAGTACTAGTTCTGTAGTGAGAAAAAAGTGAAAGGCAACGATTGTCGATGTTCTTCACTTGTCTAGTCGTACAGACAAGGTGGTTGTTGTATAGGAATTTTCCGAAGTAAATCTTGGAAAGCGTATCCCATGACGCGTTAACAAACAAGACTTTTGTTATCGAAGTGACGACTATCTGCAAAATATCCCTGAAAGGCCTCTTTACAACGAATGTGTCACTATTTGGTGTGTGGTGAGTAAAGTTGGGGTCTTACTTTTTAAGGGAGAAGGTCAATGTGCTACTGTCGCTTTCGACCAATATGTTGAAATGATTCGGCAATTAGAGAATGTAACAACACGATGGAGCTACAGCCCACACACCAATAGCTTCGGTCCAAGTGTTGCGTGAGATGCTTCCTCTTAACAGTGTAACATCGCTTGACTAGCCCATTCATGAGAGCTCGCCCCCTACGAGTTCTACTTATGGGCATATTTCGAACATCTGTTAGGACTTTCCAAGCCCTAAGAAATGTAATTTATCAAGAAGTCAAGTATAAGTTACTTTTGTATTGTGAACAGGAATCATGTCTCCTTTTTTGGTGAGCCAAATAGACCTGAGGGCCTTTAGAACATTCCTTAGCATATTCTGATACCTTTATTGAAATAGTTGTGGTTTTGTACAAAATGCTGCTTCGTCATCCCTCAATACAACATTCTTTTTTTGTCGAGAGCCGTTTGATATACGTCTCCGGTAGAACTGCAGCTTAATGGACTTATTTTGCTTCTCTCATTTTCTTTACAGGACTTTTTCCAGTATCATTGTGCCTTGTACCAGTCTGTGCGAGTCCTTTACTGGATAATTGCTGTATTCTTCTGTATTCAGTATTGGTTTTCCATAAATAGCTAAAGACTGAAACTCAGGTTTTTATTGTACAATTCTATTTGTTAAGGTGTCATTTAAAAGAAGATCTGTAATAGCTCGCATTTGATTTTTGCTTCGTACTAATAGTTCTTTTGTTCATTTACAAGATGGTTCTTTTATGAAAGGTTTTCCCATGTCGTTGTTCTGGTTCATTTTCTCAGCATTTTTTGTTGTTTTCTGATCCATTCTCCCACCCCGCTTCCAGATCCGGTTCGGAGCCCATATATAGAGTTTTCTCGTAGTCTGCACTACTACAGTGCCCTAGTTCCCACAACAGAGTTAACTGGCTATAGTTTGCCATAACCTTGAGTTCGCGGTATTCCCATAGCAGCCTGGATATTACCCTCGGGTTTTTTAATGTCTTCAGGGACGTCTCAATGTCCGTGAATATGTTGATTCGCCTATTTCAAAAAGCCCTCAAATTATTTTACCTGACGCAACTACAAGTTGCCCTTTTTACGGTATATATCCACTCTCGATCCAGACTCGGTCTTTGATTCGTTTGTATACCAAATAATTTGCCAGAGTCTGTTCTTGTTGTTTATTTCGTTTATACATTCATGTTGAATGTGAATGTTGGTCATACTTAATACACTTAGAGGGGTTGTTTGCGTCATCTTTGTCTACCATACCAAAGCTGCATATTACTATGGGTTTGACCACTGTAGTGTATATCCGATTCATCACTCTTGGTTTTAGACCTCACGTTTTTCCATGGCTCATTTGGTTAATTTAATATTCCTTATTACCATTTGGTTGAAAGTATAAAGACTTTGTTGACTTTGTCTAGATCTTCCCTTCTCCTGAACCCTAGATAATTGACTATAATTTTGTGTGATCACCTCGACTAAAAACGCCGTTCTTTTGTTTTTTGACCGACAACCTTTGTATGGTAAAGAGATTACCCAATGATGAATAAACCGTTCTACCGATGATCCTGGCAAATTCGGCCCCGCGGCCGCGGTCCTTCGGCCTTACATAATCATTAATTAGCCGAAGTAACGGTGCAGTCGGCCGTTCGTGTTCACGGGGGCGTCGCTCGCTCTTGATTGCATCTGCGATTTCCGCGATTTTCGTAGATCGGCCCGCAATCATCGCAGTCTGCGCGGCGGCGGTGGGCGGTCCGCTTTTTTCGGCTTTTGAGCAACCAGGAAATCGAAAGCGGCAAATTGCGCGATGGTCAGGGGCCGCTCGGCCGAAGGAAAAATCGGCTGGTTTACGGCGGCGCGTGCACGGCGTACGCGATATTTAAGTATCTGCGGCAGATCTGGCGGAGTTTGCTACTCCGAAGCAGCGACATTATCCGGTTGCATATTAATTCGGAATTAATTGACAGCTCGACCTTCAATGATAGCGAAATTCGTTGGCGTTTTTCTTCGTATTTACGCAACGATCATTTCCTTAGCCTCAAAGTTTCATTTTTATCTTTAACACCCCGCGTAGGAGCACGGCATGCGAACTGAGAGGCTGAGGCTCTCATATGCTCGCCTTCTCTGTTCGGCCATCGCGCACTATCTCTGACACGGGGCGATGTGGTAAGCATCGCGCTTTAGACGACCGCCATTATTACTTTTTGTTCGAAATAAACGCAGGTACTCAATTATTTTAATGACTGAGTAGGCCACCCGCTAGGCATCCGTGTCCGTCTTCACTGCAGTTACGCATCTTGGCTGCGCGGCCACATTTTTATTAGACCCGCCCTTAGGCTACAACGCAACTTATGCAACAATCTTATAAATACAAGGTGGTCCTAAAGTCACTAAATCATTTAAAAATCAAATTTGATAATGTAAGAAAGTGATTTCATTCCCAATCTCAATATAAGTGGTGACTTTGTCAATAAACAAAATACTCGATTTTGGAGAATAGTCGGATAGTCCACCTACGTAAGCTGCATCCGACACAAAAGGAATGGTTTGGTGCGATGTAAGCATGGAAAGAGTTCTGAATCCTTATTTTTTGAAGATGATGGAGAAAACGCACCAAATGTCACAAAAGTAAAAGATCGGGGCATCGTAGAAAATGTCGTGCGTCTTGTAGTTGGAGACAATGGAATATCTTAAGGCGAATAATCTTGCAAAACTTAAACTTTAATTATCCCGATTTAATAGTCTGAAACTTTTTCCTGTCAATTTATAATCTCATTTTATAAGTACTATACTGTTAGTACATTCGCATAGTCTTGTGACATCCTAAGATTATTTTGGTATATAAAATTTTCTTTTCTTTCAAGAAATTTGAAACGGTGCCGTTATAGAGAGCGGTCCAAATACAATTTAAAATTCAAACAGTTAGTGCTTACCACGTGCTCCAAAGCAACATTTGGAGACGTCTCAAAGTAACGTTCATCATATATAGCGAACATTGAGAAAGAGTCTTCAACATGAACCCGAAGGCGGTCGGTCCCAGCAGGTGAGCTTAACCTCACTACAAAGAATTTAAAAGATGCTGCGGATTATCGGGTACGATTAGCACATGTTATCCAAATCCAAGAATTTGGCAAGACTTAAGTGGCTTTTCAGGTAACAACACACTTGATTCTGGAGGATAAAAGATTCAAAAACGTCACCACTCACCAATGTATCTCACAAAAGCAATAGTTTGGTGCGATATAAGTGCAAAAAGAATTCATACTCTTTACTTCTTTGAAGTTGGACCAAAAAGCACACTAACCGTCACAGAAGAAAGGTATCGGAAAATACCACAGAATTTTTTAAGCCCTGTAGTAAAAAACATACCAATGGTATTAAGGCAGCAAGATGGGGCTACTATCCAAACAGCTCGCCCGACAATGGAGCTCTCAAAACACAAAATTCAGAATTCAAGCTCATCTCATTAACAGCTGTGATATTTATTCCTACATTTAAAAGATATCATACTGCTTAAGATTATTTTGACATGTGCGTGCCTTGATATAAAACTCAAAACTTAAAACTCAAACAATCTACACTTTATAAATTAATTGTGAAGAAATTTATTATTGACAACGAGGAAAAGTAGTCAAATCTTATCTATATAATCGTGTTGCATAACTTATCCCAGTAAATCTAACAATAGTTAGGTTTTATCGCGTGCTGAAAAGCCGCACTCGATAAAGTTTCAGGACTACATCTATCATGCACAGCAAAACATTGAAGAAGATCGCCAAACTCACTAAAGGGGATGATTTAAAGGACGCTGAATGTCTACCCGCAAATTATCAAGAGCACGTGTTGTCCAGGTCTAAGAAGATAAATTAATTCACAACTTCATTGAGAGTGACAACGCTTTATCAATAAATAAAAGACTCGATACCAAAATAGTCAGTAATGTGAGCTGCATTCCGTGGATTTGGTGCGAAAAGACTTCTTGGTCCTCACTTTTTTAAATATAAAGAAGAAAACGCACTATCTAACACATGAAAACGATGAGACATCCTGGAGAATTTCTCGCGTCTTGTACCATAGCTATGGTATGGTAGCAGCAAGATGGTGCTATTGCCCATACAACTTACTCGCTAATGGACCTCTTAAGTCAAAATTTTTGAAAGGAGAGAGATTTAAAGAAAAACAAATCATGTTTTACATGTGGCAATAAATTTTACAAAATTTTAGATATCGTAAAGTAACAATTTAACACTCTAGGACTAGTATCATTGTGTTGTATTATGTGTTAGCTTACCTATTGTATGATCAAGCAAGACTACCCTCAATTCAGGAGATGAGGGCACTTGGTGGAATCACGGACCTTCCAAGTTTAGGACAACAGTGCGAAAACTATACAAGAGAAGAACTACTAATTAGGCAAAATATAAAACCAATTATTTGAATTGCGAATATCAGCTAAGGAAAAAGAAGGTTTCATGGAGAACGAAATGCTTTTTAAACAGTTTGCTCTCTTTACAGCAAATCTTAGGTATATAGCAAGCGCCTTGAATCAGGTTAGGGTCTGTTTTATAGCAAAACCAAGGCACAATTCCTATGCTCAGGCTAACTAATGAGTCTGGCGTCATTTCTTCTCAAACCTTGGAAAACTAATTTGCATACCAAAGTACAAGAGCATGTGGAGTAATCAACGATCGAGATATTTCTCTGGGAGCATTTCTAGATGTAGAATGTGCCTTCGACAATACTTCCTTTGAATTAATTGTAAGAACACTCTATGAGCCTTTGCAGATACTGCCTAGGAGGCTTATCGTCACCAAAAAATGTCTTCAGAGCGTACTTTCGCCTTTGGACCCTAATAATTGACGGTCTTCTCTCTTGAGTTGAATGCTATAAGGGTTTACGAGCAAAGATGAGCTGATGACATAACCATACCCATAAACAGGAAGTTCAGGAGAGTTCTATTATACTTAATGCAACGAACCTTAAAAACCGTGGATAGGTGGTGTTTATGAGAAGTACTTTCGGTTAATCTAAAAAAGACTTCGATCATCTCATTCGTATGTAGAAAGCTTGGGGTCTGAAGCCAAAAATGGTTTTGTGGGTATACACGAGAATAGTTACACTCTCTCTTCTCATGGTATCAAACCAGAAATAGAGAACATCAGTGAAACAATGCTAAATCTTTCCCCCTGTCACACAATGGTGGAACCCCAATTATTGAGAAGAAAATGCACCGTAGAACATCTTCAACATACTGGAACAAACTATACTTAACATGCAATCCGATAAAAACATCCGTTTGGGCTTCAGAAAAGCTTTAAGGTACTAATACCCGGCAGTAATGGTAAAGAACGAAAATGAAAGCTGATCGAAAGGCATCTGTATGGCATACAGATGGCTCAAATACAGAGGCAAGAATAGGGAACAGAATTAGTGCAAACCGCCAAGAAGCATTAAGGGCTTTAAAAGGTACTGAAATACACTTCAAAGACAGGGTTAATTACACATAAACGTTGATGAGACTGACCGATGGCAATAGGGTTTACTTAGACTGGATTCGAGGACACCAAGATTATGAAGGTAACGAAAGAGCTGACCAATTTGCGAGATCAGCTTCTGAGCAAGGACTAATTGGTCGCAAACTTACATGTGTGGTTTCTTATTTGATCCCAAAAGGGATTATCGAAGACCTACCAAAGGAAAAACATAAAATCTACTGGGAACAAGTACAACGATGCAAGTAGGCACTCTGGAAATCCAATGAATGAGTATAAAAACATTGTAGTCTTAAAAAGCATCTTAACATAATGTTTATTGTTAATGATCCAACTGGTAGGTTGTGCAAAGAGGAAGAGACAGCACTATGTATTATATATCATTTCCAGCCATTGGAGCACAAAGATTCTCAATTTATTTAGCGATACATTGACGTTGACTTTACTAACGAGATTTTGAGTTCCTGAGTCTAGATCCTAATCTATTCTCTTGATAATCTTGGTGTGAATGGTTAACGGGCGTAAAGGCTGCCTCACAGAGGAATCAAGACCTTCGTGCGCGATGGAGTTGACGTGACTTCGTATGGAGATATATAGGTCTTAAGTATTCTGGCGAATAAACTCTTGGATAGTAGGTAGTTCAGGTCATGATTCCGCACAAACCATGGGGCGATAAAGATGGGTTCTAAAGGCCGATTCTAGACGACTTGGAATTTGTTTATATGTATCTGGAGCCGCATGTATCATAATAGAGCAGACAATGATTTTATAGGTGATCAGTTTGTTGCGGATTGACAATCGAATAGATATGTAGGATCTTCAGGTTAACTTGCGGTCAAAAATCACCTCGAGATAGTCAGCCTCATTCTTCCAGGTTGCCTTACCAGTGAAGCAGCTTCTTGGTAGAGAACAGGACCGCCGAGCTCTTTTTAGGGTTGATTCCCATTCTCTACCTATTGTGCCAGTCTTCTAGTTGAGCTCCACCTGGAACCCCTGGATGACAAAAGAGGTCCTCAGCAAGCTGGACAGTACCGCCGTCTCGTCTGCGTACTGGGCCAATGTAATGAAGGGCGTCGTTGGCATGTATCAGACGTGTATGTTGTATAACTTCAGGCACAGGACGATGCCTTGGTAAACGCTGAATTGGAATTGCCTTTACGATGGTCTCACGCCATCTAACTTGCCCTGGAACCTCCTTCCGGAGAGAAAGGACCGGACCAGTCTGACCATCGGTAACGGGATCAAAATTGAGGCCATATTGTGTATAACAGGCCGTTGTGCCACAGCTTGTCTAAGGCCTTGGCCACATGAAGAAAGACTACAGCGATGGTTTGCTTCTTGGTATAGCCCTCAGTGATGAGTTCTACTATCTGGACGAATTGAAGAGTAGTGGAGTAGTCGAAAGGTGTCATCAGACGCTTGTGAATCACTTGTTCCACAAGTAGTCTGATGGTTCGGTATGCTAGGGAAATGACCCCGATTTCCCAGGTTTAGGAAGCACGGAGTCCGTTACTTTCCAAGGACTCAGAAAGTGGCGGAAGCGGAAGACAGGGTTGGTAATGATGTGTAGGTGCACTTCGGGAGCCTTGTAGGGTTTGAGGGCTCGGATTAGCTAGAGAACTTCTTCGTAGTTTGCCGGGTCCAGGTGTTCCTGAGACTTCTGCTCCCGAAAACGACCCACAAAGCGGTCGACGTGATCGGGATAGTCAAGGTCGGCATTGTCATAACTGAGGTCGCATTGACGCTCCAGGTTGTCGGCGAAGGTCCTAGCTTTATCCTGGCTGATGTAGACGACATCACGCTCTCTGTAAATGGGCAGTGGCAGGTCTAGCAATACAGGTCTTTATAGAACACAATAAACCTGTAGCCTCAAGAGAAAAAAATTGTGACGAACTAATTTGTATTTACCCCGCCATTCCGATTATTTGTAGCGCTCCTTTCCATTCCGAGTGAAATTGCAGCACTCTCCTTTTCCGACGGCAGTGGGTGGACGATCCTTAAAATCATCCTTTCAGCGTGGCAAGCACGTCGTTATTGCAAATCGAATACAGCACAACAAAAATTAATTGCGGATGTTGTGGACGAAGCAGGCGTCATTTGTTCTGCCTCTGTAAAGCCGTAGGCGATTCCATTTTCACAACGACAAATCGCAGTTTGCATCTTCGAGCCTGAGCTGGCAATAAATTAATTTACTGTCAATGGGGGATATCTAAGCTACGTGGAGAGAAACAAAAAATTTGACCTTTCCATCCAACGAGCGTGTTTAATTTGCTCTCAAAGTTCATGCCTAATTATTTTCTGAACTTTGAGTGCTCTCGATATAGAAATTACCTTAATTTCATTAAACACTGTGAAGTGATTGGATGGTTCTCATTGAAACAGAACGTCTTTGAGAGTGGCCCCAACAGGCGGTCGAGGCTAGTCGTGATGGGTGTAAATGATCTCGATATTAATGACAGAGCGCTCTGGGAAAGGATCAGCTGCTTAGCATAATCTTTTCGCGGCGTTGGGCAACCCGAGGCCTGGTAATCGGCGGCGCTGCGCAATTAGCTTTTAATAAACATAACAGGGCCAGCCGCCTGTTAGAAAGCGAAGGGCCAATAAACCTGGATTCCGCCTCTGCGGCGTCCTTGCGGCATTCCGTGCCGTCCGTTCCATTTGGACTCGGTTTCGCGGCTAGAAACCGACCAAACTGACCCAGACATCCTAGTTCGCGGTTATGTAAAGCATAATGGAGCAATAAACCCCGTTTAGCGGACCATCTCTCCATCCTTAATTAGACGCAATAATGGCGGCAAGAGGAGGTCGCCGTTTTGCAATTCGAGCACAATGGGCATTGTTCGCCGCGAGCCAGCGTCTTCCGCCTGGTCCGCGGCCCTTTTCGGGAAAACAGGCCGAAACCAAAAGTGATCGTAATACGTGGTGGCGAAGATAAGATCGACGTAATATGACGAGATCCTGCAATACCTGTGGGCGGCCAAGGACGCGCGCGTTGGGCCGCAAAGATGGCCGTAACGATAGCGGAAAATTAAAGAGCCTTTTTTAGAGAAATGCGAAACAACTGGCAACTGCACGCCAACGTGGTCTTTTAGTGCGGGCCGCAAAGGTCGTTAAGTCCAAAAGTTGCCAATTAAAACCATTCCTTATATAAACTGCAATCGATTTATAGACATGAGCATTTAATAACAAGTTTCGAGCAATTTACCTATTGAGTAACAGCTTAAAATAAATTTTTAAAAAATTAATTTTAATGTGCGAGGGTAGTGGATTGGATAACAAGGGCCCGTTCCGTGGCACCCACATCGTCCAGATCTTATCGTTTTAAATTTTATTTTGTTACCGTCCCCCCTAATAAGGATGCAATAATTTAATTTAATTTAAAAAAGGTCTTCGTTCTCAACGTTTCAGAAATGCGTTAATACGTCGCCTGTTACTGTCCTTTCTATAAATTTGAAGGATACCTTCTAAATTACTACATTGGGGTCGTCCGATTTTCACTACCTTGTTAGAAGTTTTTCTATTTATTTTTAATAGTCGAATCACCATTCAGTTGAGGGAGGGGGAGGGGGATTCGATCAAGACCTTCAATGGCATTGTATCGGCTTTGTGGGTAGTGTTCTGAAAGCAGCGCCTTATTCTTCTGAACCAGACAACTTGGTCATATATCACTCAGTCGATCAGGATTTGGCTTTCGGTGCAAAGAAGTTTTCTAATTTACAAATTTTTATTTTCTTCTAGTTGTGGTTTTTCGCCATTCACTCCCAAGACTATCCTGAACCCCATTGTTACGCGAACTTTGAACTTTGCCTTAGCTTCTGTAATTTATTTCGAAAAAATTACGCAGGCAAAAAGAAAAAGAAAAGCAAAAGGCTTAAAGGCCGGATTATACGGAGGAAAAGTTGAAATGACATCCAACTCTTGTTTTCTTCGTCTTGCTGCGAAAGATTTCGTTTCTTGTCGACTAAAATCGGCTGTTTTCGGCTTAGCTTCGTTTAAGACAACTTGAAGTGAATTCACCCTCAACACTTCTTTTTTGAAAAATTTTTCTCTAACAGACAAGCTCCGCTACTAGTCTGAGATTTAGCTTTTCTTTGCTGGAGTTATAAAACTTCTCATCAGAAGTTTTTACCATATTAAACACTCACGCCTCGTTGAGCTTGTGTGGAGGTCAATTTAGGCGACACTTCAGGACAGTGTCCAATAGGTGAAAAGCTGACACGTCTATGAATGTTGATCTAATGGATTTTGGTCAACTCTTTCATACAGAATTTGGAAATCTACCGCGACTGCACAATAGAAACGCATGTAACCTTCGGGCCCAGTTTGTGCTACATAAACTAAGCAGAGATGCAACACTATATTACTGTATTTTTTGCTAAATTGGTAATAAAAAGATTGAAATTTTAATGTAAATTAATTGGGACAAATTACGTAGGTTCCGCATGAAGTATATTAATAGGAAAAATACCTCAGCACCCAAAGGAGTTTGGCCTTAGAAAGTCATGTCTCATATCGAAGTTAAATTCAGAAAATATTTGAAGCAGCGCTTTGGATATAAACATATTTTCCACTCTGTAGGTGTCGGAACGGTTGTGTTAAGGAGCCAAACCACAGCTTTCGAAGGTTCGAGACCGTGACGGTACGTGTGGTCCTAGAGAATTCTAGAAAATTTGAACAAGTAAAATCCACAGACCTAAACAATGTATTAGAAAATCAAGATGTAAAAACGACAACGAAGAAGATCTATTTAAGGCACTCCAGAACTTGCTGAGAGACTGCACCGTCGATTTTTAATTCAGGATCAGGTCTCATAGCAACCGACAACTTGGTTTTGCAAAATTATTATACCGTAAAAATAGTACAAGCCCCTGATAATCCCCAGATATGGCTGCCTTCTCCCAAAATAAATTGAAGATGGCCTTTAAAGAAGTCGTTAAAAGAAGGGGGTAAGCGGGATTGCAAAAAATAAAAGTAAATGTGGGCAAACACTTTCGAGGTTTTGCAAAAAAGTTTGAGGGAAATCAGAAGAACTAAAGATAAACTCGGGTGCCTTAATGATAAATTTTTAATGATGGAAGATGATGTTCTAACAAGAAACTTGGAGAATGTCGATGGCACTGAAATAGGGTTGTAAATGTACTGAGGAGCAGAATGTTAGAAATTTGTCATTTGCGCAATGGGACATTAGAAGAACATTTTAAAGGCGTAGAGGAATTGTGCCAGAAAGAAAGTTAATTCGTTGCTGTTGATCATTTACCAGTTGAAACACAAGATAGTAACCCAAGAGTCATCTACTTGGACTAAAATTTTAGTCCAAGAGGAGTCAAGCGATTAAGTGGAAGGTCAACTTAATATCAAGGTCAAAAAGGAGTTTTCTAGGCCCATAGTTCGGTTTGATTCTGCAACCTACGAGAACCTAGTGGTTTCTCAACGAAACTCTATATCCCAAGGTTGCAAAAGGCTAAAAGCAGTTATGCCTTATACTGGTCACTGTTACTTATACAACCAGAGCACGTGCAGATTTCTTTATAACACATTCTGGGATAGAAAATCCTAAAGGAGGAAACAGCGTAACAACGGCCGACTCCTTGGACAGGCTGCCGGACGGCTTTCGAAGATTTGGAACGTCAGCCTACGGACGTACGCAAAATTCAGTCCCCCACTCTAATATTGTGATTTTTAAGTGTAAGACCTAGAGCGACTTTTTTCCTTGTCCTAGAAGACATAATAAAAGATTATTCTTTGATTTTAGACTGAAAGAGGTGAAGAAATCTACAGATGTATTTCAAAATAAGGGTGGGTTCACATTATACCGTCAAGTATGGCGCAGAATCGTAGATATGCAGATGTATAGATCAATGCGGGTGGTTAAGCTATAATTTAAACAGTCTTCCTTTGTCAGCAGCACATGACTATATCTTCAACAACTTGACTAGTTCTTTTTCGGCTTTCCCCTTTTCCGCTTTCCTTCTGGTTTTACCTCACCACCTCTCTACACTTCTCTTTGTTTATTCTATCCAGGTATCAGAATAATTGAGTTCTTTTAGATTTTGTTAAAGTCACTAAAGGGTGATTCATCGTTCCTTCTTTTTCTCATCCAAATTCAGTTTTTGCATGTCTTTTTATATTTCTTCTTTCAGTTGATTAATTTTTTATCATTTTATGTCAGCGTAGTTCTCAAAACGTTTCATACATTCTAAATTGTGTTGGGATCATGTTGTTTCTATTTGGAATTCTCACATCAATCAGTATGTATGTAAGCATAACTGTCCACTACTTCAAATCCTCATGAATCTCCATTTGCCTTTGTATTTTCAAACGTCCTTTAAGTACATATATCAACCCTTAAATTAATTTGTAGGAAGACATCATAATCCATCTTTTGAAAAGTGAAAATAAAATAGCGCTGGACAGAGGCATTCTAATCGGCGAGTCGGAAGCATTAAGAAGCTTGTAGCAGATTAAAAAAATAGAAGTGTCCGTTTGATTTATTGTTTGTTGCCCACTGCCTCCTCAAATTTGAACACAATAGCGTTTGGTAGGAATGCGAATTTGTTTACTCTAACGATTTTGATTCACTTTATACCATCACATCAACAAATATGTGAACAAATAGTTCTCCGAATGCCAAACATTTGTTACGCGGAGGTGATCGAGCCGCCTTGCGGCGAATGAATTAATTGCGTCCGCGTCTAATTGGCGTCGAGCTCCCGCTCGATTTTAAAATCGTTGCAATCGGCGTTACTGATCAATAATTAGATTAAGTCATGCACGCTTAGAGTAAGGCTTGCGCGCATGCTCCGCTGAGCGTTGGACGGAGGTAGTGTAGCCGGCGGCGACCCGACGCGTGCGTTTGTGCGGCAATCCGCGGCCCGCTAATCGAAAGTTGCCCAAGAGTTCTTTTAATTGCACCGTGTCGTCATGACCGTTGCGTGCTGCCGCGCCGCGGTCTTTGCCGGCTATCGCTAATTAATTTTTGCCGGGCAGACGGCCTTCCGCGCGCTCGGCTTACCGTTACGTTATTAACGCCGAAACCGAGAAAAACGCCGATAAATAAAGCCCGCGCGGAATTTATTGGATTAATTAGGAGCTGCGGCCGTTAATTTCGGCTGCGCGGCCGGGCATTATCACAAATTTCCGCTAATAGGCGCGCGTCCTCACCGATTGGCTTGAGCAACGATAGATTCGTAGTCCGAAACCTGCGCCGGGTCAGAGGTGCCCATCGGCGGCTTTGTATTGGGAAACGTTGAGAATTACGCGCGGATGCCTCTCAATCACCTGGACGTCTTAATGAGCATCTCGAGACGTTTGGCGGTGTAGGGCCATAAACGGCTTCCGATTAAAATTATAATGAAGTTTTGTGTGAAAGGCGCGACGGGCGAGTTCTCAAAACATCTAGCCGAAATCGGCGCTCCCTTTCTCTCTGGAATACGCCCTTCCGCAATTTACTTGGTCGTTCGCGGAAATTCGACTTTAAGCTGGATATAACATGACGCTATTGTAGACTGACACTTGTGAGGTGGCGTTGAGTTGACTAAACCCATGCCGCCGTCGTAAGATTGTAATTGTTCGTAATGGTAAAACTGTAACGGCCCGCGCAGCAGCATGGCCTGCGAACTAAGAGGTTAAGGCTTCCACATGTCCCTTCCCTTTTGGTACGAGCCGATATAACAAGTACCACACTTTAGAAGATCGCATTATCACCCCTTGTTCGAAATCTAAGCTCAAATCCAAGTCTTGTCCGTAGCGTAGCAAAGCGTAATTGGAGTAATTTTAGGACTACCCCCCTCGTTATTCTCACTTCAGCAAAAAGAAACGAACTGTGAGGGGCATCTCAAGAAGGCCCCAATTTAAACCCACCTCTCCTCTCCAGGTTGACCTGATCTCAAAGGGTTGTTGGTGTCAAATTCCGATCCCTAAAACTTCCTAAACTCACCCAGCTACCGCAACTCCATTATTTCGGTAGGCTCTATACCTTTTTGTTAGACAAAATACATCAATTTTGCAGGTCCTAATATCTTGTTTCTTATTTTATTTTTAGCTTGGGATGAAAATTAAAATTTTCGCCAGCCAAGCCACTGATGCACACAGTTTGTGTGTTGTTATTATTTTTTATAGCCTCAACCACACGATGTTTCGTTAATTAGAGCTCCGTTGCAATAATTGGCCACACAATATTTTTAAAATATACCATAGCTGCTGATAAGTGTCCTAGAACATTTAAGTCAGAATCCCAAAAATTGCTCTGAATTTTAGTTTTTTTTTGAAAATGTGGGGTTTTTGCTCTTGACACACCTAAATTTATTTTTTGAAATTCAATTATTTAATAACATTTACGTACATACATTCACACTCTGTAACTCTATCTACAACACGATTTATTTCGCACTAGAACTTCCCCGTTGCTGCTCAGCTGCGTGCTACTTGTACATCTAGCATATGTTCTGGAGTCTTCCGTGGCGTTGGCACCGTTCCAATTCCTTCTGGAGTATTCCGCGCTGTTCTGGTCCTCGCAGTGCGGGGATCTCAAAGGCAGCGGCTCTCACATTAACGGCGGCGACTACTGTGTTAGCCGTGAACTTCGCAAGGTGACGGCGCCTTTACGGCGCCGTTTGTAAATTTATTATAATATACAATGCACCTAATATTAATATTAACAAACATTTTAGTTGCCACATCAGTTGAGTCTAGATATTCCTACCGGCCTGTTCTAGTTTCTAACATATCTTCGTTACTACGCTAATGTGCCTACGCTGAGCCGTGCTTTATTTTACACTGTTTACTACACTATTACACAAATTCAAAAGAGGTCTTTTTGAGTCGTTGCACTAGATGATTGAAGCACTTCAATGACTTATGACTCTTGATTTCTTCTTTTATCGTTCTCTCTGTGAAAATAACATTCTTTAGCACTCAGTTTTGGAATACTTGAAGGCAATCATAATTGGTTTCTTTGGGATATGTCCGTGTTGGTTGTTTTTGATAGACAGCAGAGAGTTTCTTCCCAATATTATTTTATATTTGAGATGTAATTCCTTAATTTTCTTTTTTATATGTTCTTTCTATTTAAGCTTGGCATCCAGATTAAGACCCAAGTATTTGGCTGTTTCTTTGCGTGGGATTGTTATTTTTAATTCTACTGGGCCATAATTTATTTTTCTGCTTGGTAAAATTGGCAGATGCTATGTTATGTTATATTATTATATTTAAGATTGCTGTTGTTTCGTCTGTGGTGTTCCCTACCACTAAAACTGCAGTATCATCAACAAACTGGTAAATTTGATGTTATTTGCTAGAGGCATGTCGCATATGCATAACAGGTATAGCACTGGTCCCAGCGCGATGCCTTGAGGCATTCCTGAGCTTGCTTAACTGAATGTTCGGTGAATGATTCCAAAAGCTGCATACATACTGGTAAGCATGCTTTGAATTTCATGCCAGACTCTGTCAAATCTAAAAAGATGGCATCCGTTATTTAACCGTGACATGTTTATTGCGGATGATTAGGAATCAGTTGTTTCTCTTTTCAACCTTCCTAAGAACAGTTAGAGATTCACCATTCGTTGTTTTTTTCATTTTTGGCCTGGACGTCTAGCATGTTCTAGCTGCTCTACTGTTTTGATATTTACGTTCAATTTTATTCTTCGCTGAGTTCTGTTTGAAAGCTTTCCCAGTCAGTAGTATCGTTATTTCCGTAAGTAGAATAGGAGAACGATCGGATGTTGTTCATTTTCCCTCTTCAACTTTCTTGTAATTTAGGTCTATGTTTCTTGAAATAAAGAAATCCAAAAGATCTAGAATTTTACAGATGTCAGTAAGTAGGTTTTCCACTTTTCCATTCTGTTATTGCTTGATCCTTTTTTATTGTTAAACGCAAATCACTAGAGTCGCCTCCTGATCAATTTTCTTCTAATGTTTTAAAGAAGTTTACGTATTAGTGACACGTACACGGCTGCCATATTTACTTCATGGCTCGAATTTTCTACGTCACATCATTATTTTTCATAAGGAGTTATTATTAACTATAACTGCTGCTCTTCCTCTTGTCGGGTTTTATGGATGCAATGTTCTGGTTTCTAATGTTACTTGTAACTCCTGCTTTGAGAAAATGGCACACAATAGAAAACCCCCAGAAAATAAAATTTTTGTGTCAACAAAAAATATTTTCTTTCATTGTGTGTTTCTTCTAAACTATCAGTTTAAATCCACTCGGAAACGCAAACCTAACACGATGTTGGATTAAGGAGGCTTTCCATTTGTAAGATCGACGAAACAAACTTTTAAGCGAGTGTGAGGACTTGTTCACATATGTACCATGAGAGCGATTTTGTAGCGACTCATTGGCATCTGTGCAGTACTAACAATGGGTATTAAAGAAGTAACGTCTCTGACCGCTATCGGCGCTGTAATAAATGTAAACAATCCCTAAATAATGCGAACAAGCCCTAAACAACGTGAACAGGCGTGTGCTTCGTCGGCTTCGCTGTCACGTTGGGGTGTTCTGTGGGAACCCCCTTTTAGGCGCTAAGCTTAGGTTCCTGCTGAATGGGGCGCCTTGGAGGGGCTGAAGTGGGCGACCGGGGCGAAGCAGAAGAGGCCGACATCCGCCCACATTTGTCGAACGCAAGCCGGCGCACTTCCGCCGCGTTCCTCCGCGTTTCATATTTAATAAGCGGCTGTTAATTCGACGGGGCCATTGCACGCAGGTGCAGACGTCCAGGAATCCGCGGCTGGAAACCGATAGGAAGTGGCCCCCGACCCGGCCCGCCATCGACAGATCAGCGCGGAGTAACGGTGGTTGTGTCCGCAGCATTAATTTTCAAACGCTGATTTATGCCGGCATTTGGCTCGTGTCCGCGCGGCGGGCCAACAGGCATCTGCACCCACAACACATAAATTTGAGCTGCTAGAACGGTACATTGATTCGTCCATCCAGAAATGATAAATTGGGGACATTTCCAGAGCCCAAGCGCGACTTTCGGGAGCAATCTGCATTCGGATACAGTTACGTCCTGTATCAATAAAATATTAAGGATGATGACAAGTGGCTGCCAGATGGCAATGGCGGATGTTTTGTGAAATAAAAAAAACTCTCCAAACAGTTTTTAGCACACTTCATAAAAAATTGAGCCAAAAACATCCGCTTTGGTTTATTTGTACAGATAATTGCGTTTTCAAACACTCAGTTTGTTGATTTCATACTCACTTAATTAGCTGAAATCGAATTTGCCCTAATATTAGAACATTGGAAAGACCAACAGCTCATTTACCTTTTGATTGTTATGCCGGTTAGCACCCGCCGTCTGGAATCCAAACGATTTCGTCTCCACCAGCTGATGGAGACGCACGTGAATCGCATTTCCTCCCTTTCCCCGGATAAATTAAGCAGCCGGCGCTTCCTGTTTGCTTTTGCCTAGCTTTCAGGCGATCCTTGCTCGTGCCTTTCTTGGACCAATTAGCATATAAAGCGCGGGTGCGGCGAGAACGTCGAGGGCAAGCCGAAAAGCGCTTTCGAGAGGCGAGCGGCCTAGACATTTGCGGTTTTTTGCCTTATCGGGATTATTAATAGGGCACGAGCCGGGGTTCCGTTTGGGCTGCTTTGATAAGCCTTCCCGTGAGCCCGTGCCAGTTAAAGGACCAACTCGGGCAGCGGTCACGTCAGATGGTCAATTTCAGAAGTCTCGAATTTCAGTTAGACATTTTAATGAAAAGGTTACTGAAACTCGAACTAAAATCGATCCGTTTGACCTAGCATTGAAGTCTCCAAGCGTATTTTCAGGTTTGCACTAAATTTACGCCCAGAGAGCTTAATTATGAAGACGTTTAAGATTCTTTAAGAAAGTTGTGTAACCTGTAACACTATCCCAAGCAGGTTTGTCCGTTTGACTCGTAGCGTTTTATTTAAATGTAAATTAACAAACTAACTGTAATTGCGGTTGCGTAAACTGCATGCCAGAATCACGGACAGGCTTTTTGACAGATAATAAACAACAAAAGCGACATTTCGTTGTATATTCTGAGCTTACTGCAATAAACATGTATAACAGCTGCCTTGCTACGTACGCATTGTGGTGAAAATGAAATGAGCTCTTTAAAAGATGAGTTCTGCCGCTTAACAGCCTGAAAGGAAAAAAAATCCAGTTACCACTTTCTTTTAGGCAAAATTGCGTATTGTTCGGGCTTTATTATCAAGAAGTTGATGCTTCTATTATGTTTGGAACGACTGGGCAAATACCGGCAAGTGAGTTTAGAAAACATGCAAATTAGCGCCGTTTGTTTTGCTGGGTGGGAGGAGTGGGAGGCGCTGGTCACTCCGCACGCTGATTCAATCAGATGGATGGATAACCTTGTGGCTGCCTGCGGTTAACGACTCGTTGCATTTGAAATTCAAATATTGCACATGATTCACTCTCGCACTCGCGGCCAGCGGTGGATTGAATTAAGGATGAGGCCAGGGGTGTTCAATTTCGAACTCTCCGTTCTGCTGATGACAGGACGCGGCGGCGTAGCCCACCGTTTAAATTTCCCACGGTTGCGAGAGAAATGCGGGTTTGTAGAGTGTGATCTGTATTTTTTCCGTTAAAATCCATCTCGTCCTGCTTTGTCGTTACGTTTATGCTTAATTAACTCGGACGACTCGTCCTCTTTACTAATTAAGGCGAGGAATGCAACAGCGCTGCCCCGTTTTGCACTGAATAAGCAATCGCGCCGCTATTAAACTCGGACGCCGATTTTTAAGCTCTTTATTTAGGAGTTTAAGATCGATAAATTATAATTAAAGAAGCTAATTGGCATGAATTAATTATACCGGAGATTTTCGCGTCTGCTCTGCCGGGTACCACCCTTGCATAAGACAACGCGGGCCGTACGGTAGAACGAACGGCGGTTGACAGACAGGTAAGGCTGTAACGGGATCTAGCCATCCTCTTTTGTGTAACCTGCTCCGAAGAGCACCTGGATATCTTCATAAAGGCGTGAAGCGCAGTGGTCCGAGGAGTTATTGGGAATTTTACGCCTCGCCGTATTACCGCGAGAAATCGGCCATGCTCGTTACCTTAATGGCCTTTTGAACACTCCGCTCCTTTCTAAGCAATTACTGCCGATTTGAATCCGTTCCAGACGTGAATTGTCGTCTCGTAAATCATAGTGCGACTCCGCGACGCTGCTTTGTGCGCTTGGATCTTTAAAGGACCGGCCGAAAAGTAGGGCGACCTCTAAACGTTTCCGAGTCGGCAAGAACAAGTTCAGTTTTCAGAAACGCGCGCCACGGAGAGGAGAAAAATGTCCTTGATTAGAAAGCGGAAGCGGAAAAAAGTAACCGACGAAACTTGGTCAATGGATGCATGCGAAGCGCGGCAGGCTTTCTATGAGTTGCAGAAGGAAGCTGGAAGGAAGTCAAGGCTGCATTTAACCGCAATTTGTAATGCAAGTCGGCTGCAGCATTTAATTGCAATAAATCATTCGCCCCGTCGAAGGGCCGCGGCTGGCCGAGCTGAATTCCGCTGGATTCCGGGAGACTTCGATGCGCGCGGAGCCGGCAAACCCGCCCAAGAGTTGATCGAAGCCGGGTTTAGCTAAAAGACTGATGGACTCGCAAATTACACTTCCCTCGACGTTTTTTTTATAAATTTGAGATTCTGGCGCTAATCGCAACTACGGCTTTGCAAACGCTGCCAGAAGGTGCCTTGATTATACTGTTAAATTAACGATTCCGCGGTAACGATTGTTGTTGTGCATCGGCCGCGTCAATTTTTTCATTTGACCTCATCAGGAGCCCTCAGTGAACAACTTGAAGTAAGCGCGCTTACGAGGTAAACGCCAAAAGTTCCAGGCCTGACTATGTTCCAGTAACAATAGAAACAAAACGGCGGCAGTGTCGAATAGCGCCAGCTTTGGCAGCCGATTCGTCTCAGTCGCGCAGCAATAGTCACTTGAGTTGGTAGTGCCATGTCATTTTGCGCAATGTTGGAAGTCGAGTACCCAGCCCTGATTAAATTTCTCTCTAAGAAGGTATTAGTGTCAGTGATGTTGACAAATGTTCGGATGGTGTGTGGGGTGCGCATCTTCGCCTTCATATTCAAGAAAACATCGAAGAGTACAAAAAATGACAAAAAAGGCAAATGTGGCTCATGGCAACGATTCTTTGGGATGCTAAGAAAATCTTGTTAACTAATTTTAAAGAAAAGAAGAGTAGCATGGGACTATAATTGTCTAGGTTACTGTGAAGGACTGTGGCTTTGAAGGGTTTCCCGCCCTACCTTACACCCCTATTTTCAAAACTGAAGGGAAACCTTCGATGTAAACAATTTAACAATGACGAAGAGTTGCAGGAGGCCATTTTTGGGGAAATTTTGCAGATTGAGTTTCAAAATATTTTTCCTTGTTGAAAAGCATAATCCAATTACACAAGATGCTTCTTTGACGTTTGTGACTTAATCCATCGTTGAAATCCCTTTTCCCAAGGTGACAATAATTAACCCTCTGGCGTGAAACATTGTAACTGACCCACGCAAAAGCTGGGCAGTGGCTCATTTTGAGTAGGTTTTCTAATCTCAGTGCCGTTTAATTGGCTAGAACTCCCGTATCGATATTGCGGGCAAAATCGCATCGACGAGCAGCTAATTGGGCCGTTGTTCTCTCGACCTTAACGCAACGCTGTTGACAATTTTCCGCCACCGGCGGCAAAAACGGCGCGCTGCCAGCGTACCAGAAAGAGTAATCGTTTAACGTGTTATTGCGCAATCCATAACAGCATGTAACAGGCTGCGCTCAAATTAATTCGAGCGCTTGTGCACTTTAACGCCTCTTGCGGAGCGGCTGCTGCAAATTAAGCGCATTACTGGAGCGAGTATTCAGAAACCTAAAAACCAGAATCCGTCTTTTTGCTCCGAAATAAACATCCTTTAAGTTACAGCAACATTTATTATTGTTATGTTTATAACAATGAGGGCTTACGCCCCAAGTACGAGCACGGCCTGCGAACTAAGAGGCTGAAGCTCTCATATGACACGGAGCGCTGTGGCAAGCACCACGCCTTAGAGTGCTTGCGTGCGCGTTGTGATCTACAGTTGCAAACACGCCGAGCTGAAATGCAAATGAAAAATTCGGAGATCTACGTAAAGATAGCGATAAAGTATGCGGCAAGTCTCCGTTTCCCATTAAAACACGCCCAATTCTGGTTTCGAAAGGATGTATACGTTAAATAAATGTCAAACATGCAAAAGACCACTACAAAACAGCTGCAGGTTTTAAAACCGTCCGATACCGTTGTGCGACTGGCGCAAATAAAATAAAGCTTTAACTTAAGTGTGAAACAAAAGCAACATTTTCAAGCTACCTAAAAGATTTAAAAAATGTATTATGGCAGCTGCAATAAAACTGAAAGGTTTTATAAATGCATCCGTTATAGACCATAATAGTTCACGAGCCGAAGAAACCACTAAAGACCAAAAGAGGCACATCAGATGGACCCATAGCGCTTTAGTATAATTGCAAATTTATTCCGAATATTTTTAGAAGCGAAATTCATTTCCACCGATGTAAATTTAAAATAGATAAAATTAAATTAAACAAGAAATAACACCACAAAACGGAATAAGCCGCCACGGAAGTAGTTAAGATATTCACGCGAGGCCAAAACTTTTCTAAAAAAAAGGACTTGCCCGAATTGTGGATTTACAGGGCGTCTCAAAACTGTATGCTATCAGATGTTGTGGCTCCATCTGTAGGCCGTTCGTTCGATTCGTTTCGATTATTTTAAAATGGTTGAGTACCGGAAGCGTTAATCGACAGAGTTGAGTTTCGAAGAAACGCCCACACCATCAGCGAATTTTTCAAAAGAGCTCGAAATCAAGAAATCATGGCTTACAAAATACAAATCCATCAGCTAGTGAGTGAGAAAACCATTTAAAATCGATTTCAGTCCACTCTCCTGTGAACAAAATGATCGAATCGGGACAAACCGATTAGAAGAAGATATGGTTCGCTGTCATGTGTCATTACGGTTAGAAAGTTTTAAGACACTCAGAACAACCGTATATGGGGTTCGGAAAAATTAAAAGTTACTTCAGTGTGTCCCCTACACTCAAAGCACATAACTGTTTGGCGTGTCATAAGCTACTATGGCATTGTATCCTCCTTTCAATCACATAAGTCGAACTTCATAAAAGCGTGAATTCTGGTTCAGGCACCAAGGTTCATCAAACTCAAGATAATATGGATGCCATCTCAAGGACATTCGGTTCGAATATCATAGCTCTTGGTACAAAAATAAAAGCTGGTCTAACCAAGGGCATTGTGTACCATCCCAGTCGAGGATCTCCGAAAACCTCGAGATTCTCAAAGGAAGGCTCAGCGAAACAGCAGAATCAATTTCAGAAGACTCAAGGCTATAACCACTTTTTGAAAAGGTTGAGAGCGGTTACCAAGAGCAAAGGGTGCCTTTTTGGGAACATTTTTATCTAATCCAATCATTTGTCAATACAATGAAATTTACCTGGTTTAGATAACATTTGTAGTTCTTTCTCAATAGTTTTTTCCCAACGATAAACTTGTAGGACACGTTGTACAAAACAAGAAAATGAAAACAGACTTATCCTTAACAATAAAGAAAGGTGTTGTACACATGATTTAATATTGAAGAGAAAAGTTAAATAAAATAACTTTAAGAATTGTAAAATTGCAAGTGAATTCATGGAAATTCGCGGAAACAAAAGGCGGCGTCGTGTAATAGATACTGTACTGATGAGTCAGATGATAAGGCAACCAATATAAGATATTCTATACTCAAAGGCTAGTCAGAAGAAAACAGTCCAGACTACCGATACATACCAAAGTACTTATTTGGATACATCCAAATGATTAGACCAGTACAGTATCAATATGGCGGATGAAGAAACATGGCGGCAGATCCAAAATCTATCGATTTCCTGAAAACTCCGTTAAACTTAGCACAATAATACTGAAAACACTTAGGCAATATTTTGAGGTCGCTTACCAATTTACGGAAATTCCCTTATAGTTCGCAAGTCCTTACCTGAAAAATAAAAAAAATCGTTAATCAGTCAATCAACTTATCTATCGAAGTTAAGAAAAAACATTCTAATATCGCAGGAAGGTCCTTTTAGGTTTATGGCGAATTCTATTGCACATTACAATTGATTTATGCAAATGCCCCCCTCCCCCGGGTCTAGCCGTCGCCGATTTTTCCCACAGCTCGCGGGTCATTTCCGGCCGCGGGCAGAAGGATGGCTCATTGAACTGTCAACCACGGCCACCGGCTGATGCATGGGCCAGGCTGGTGCATCATTTCCTTTGTTTGATTCACGGCCGGCCCGCAGTGAGTAAATCAGCGCCGCGCTTCCTGGACGTGTCGACGGGGCCACTCCGAGCGATCTGGATTGCTGGCCGTGGTCCCACGTCGTGGGCATGCAAATGAGTAACGGGACCGCGCCGAAGGACTGCCACCTCCTGGATTCATTCGTCGGGTCGACATGCCAGGTTGAAATCGCGCATTTGGCAACTCGAGAAAACGCGATCTTATTGGTTCCTCTTTTTTCTAATTAATATTATGGTCATTCATAACATAGATAGCTCTTGATACCCCCTCCACTCCAATGTCTTATTTCTTATCTAGTTTTGTTTAAAATGCGCAGGAGTTGTTTGATAATTGGGATAAATTTTTCAGTTTTTAGAAAAAATCTTTTCTCGTTCTTCAACACAGTTTTGGTAACATAAGAAAGTCAATCGCAGCTACATCTGAAGAATAAAGAGAAAGGGAATTCGTTCAAATCCTGACTCATTTAATTTTGCTTGGGCAATGGCGCGTTTTATTTTTTATTCGCCAACCTTGGCCATTTTTGATTCAGTTCTTCTATTTTTTCTTATCTGGATAATCTATTGGAAATCCCCAAAACACTACTACAACTCGTTACCTTCTTCGCCGATAAAGTAGCCCTTGCCTTTTTCGGTGCGCCTTCATCTCTCGTTGGTCATTGTTTCGGCTTGGTCTACGACAACGCACCATTGTAAGAAGTTGTTTAGACTTTAAACACTTTCGAACACTACATTTTTGGTCAATAGTCAAGAGTCATTCATCTTGCACGTAGTTTTTTTTATTATAGAATATTACATATCAGTTCAGCTGAGATGCTTACCAAGTTAACAACCTTCTACATTGTTATTCAATCACAATCGTTGAGCTGACTTCAACTGAGTGCAGTTTTGGTCGTAAGTTTCCAATGATAGTGGATTTCGTTCAACAAGTCGCTTTTGGTTCAAACTTAGGCCACTCTTGTTTGAAGAGTGGTAATTGCCATGATCTTACCAAATGATGGTGCTAATTACCAGATGATCCTGGTATCTTTAAGCTAAGTGACAGTCCAAAATAAAAAAATATGCGCACTTTTATTTTTACTGCTTCTTTATTTATAGAAGTGTAAACCGTTTTGCTTAATAGTCTCAGTAAAAGCTTCTCCGATTAGCATTTAACAGTTAGCGCTCAAAACTTTATTTGCGAACATTTAAGTTGCGCTAAACGACCGTGGCGAACGAACGGGATGATGCAAACGCATGCTCAATGTCAAGTTCTTCATGCACGTTATGAAATTGGTTAGTACTGTTATGCAAAACATAAACAAATTAACCTAACGGTGAACGTACACACGAAATTAAAGCTCTAATTTTAGAATAGCAGGTCAAGATGCGCCGAACCGTAACTCGCTCTGCTAACAATAAGCAACACGTCAAGGCTCAAACTTGGTAAAAAGATGCGGTGTTCAAAACTGGGGTAAAGAAGTCACTATTTTCAAAAACCGCGCTCCCTACCGCTGGTGAAAAGCAGAAGGTGGTAAACATCGTCAAATTTTGGAAGCGCCATCTATCTAGCTCACCCACCCACTTAAGTCAAAGTTCAAAAATTTTGGGCCTCAATAATGCCGAAATAAGAGGTGTTCCTTTTGTCCGTGGAACGAAGATTGAGAAGAAGAAGATTCTGGTTCAGCCATACTATGTTGAAGTCCACTTCGTGGGGATGATAGGAGGTTTCTGGGTCTACCCCTATCACCGCCCTTTTTGGTAATCTATCACGGATGGTACGGGAGTTTATGGCGCTTCTGTCAGTTCGTAGTTGTAGATGACAGGGGTGATAGAGTTGCCATCACCATAGACGCTGATATGGAATGGTCCAGAGCTCTAGGAGATCTGTATCTTGATGCACGGCGTAGTTCCTTATGTCCCACCTGAATGTCCGGTTTTGGACAACCTGCAGCTTCTGCACGTAGAATTTTGCAGCGTAGCCCCAAATAACATAATGGTCTTATATATGGTCATCTTGTTCCAGGTCAACCGGTTCCGTGGATGTCCAAGTTCACTCCAGAACGTTACGTCATTGCATTAACGAAGTTTCATCCTGGTACACAGTAGGTTTTCTGTGCTGATTCCTTGATAAGATCGTACTACCACGTAAGGACGCAATGAGTTGGTCAGCTGCGGCGTGTCGCCTGCGTCCCGAACGCAGATGTTACATAATAGAATAGAATGGAGACGCCAAACTTGGGGCCAGACGGGAGAGATCTAATCTGTTGTACAATCGGCAGCAAAATGGTTGCTGAAGTCTCCTTCAATATGAGCTCGTTGAACCATACATTAACTGCCATACTAATGTTGAACAACGTTTATAACAAAGTTCAGTTCTTCATCAGTGTTTCCATCATTTGACAAAACAAAAAATAACCATTTGGGTAACGGTGCTAAGGTATAGACCACGTAGCGTCAGTTTATGGTCTAACCTTGAAACCAGAGAATTGTCAACTCTTCAGTAAGATCTTTAATCTTCTAACTACTCTTATATTGTCAAACATATCAAGGACTGTAGTGTTTTAGTTGTTTTTCTGCACTTTTTGTATATCTTGGTAGACAAAGCCTCTTTTGTGCCTTTTCTAGTTTATTTTTAACATTTTAGCACCATCTTTTGTGACCATAATCTTTGTTAACTCGATTTTTCTTCGCGTTGTCCATATGACAATAAGTGATGGTAGTATGAGAATTCTAGCTGTAAGTTGAGTAGTGATCAGGTCCGCCAAAAGAACAAAAAACGCATCGTATCATTAGGGGACGATTTTCAGCATTTACAGGAGTTACTAGCGAAACACTAGAGTGCGTCGTTGGTTGAAACCGAAACGGCCATTTGCATAAATAATTGCAGCGGTCGCGAGCCCTGGAAGAGGTAATGTTTATCCGAATCCTTTTCCTCCGTCGAGCGACGTTAATCGCTCAGCATGCCAGATAACATCCTGCAGATTGTCTGCCCGCCGTCCATTCCAAATCCGCGATATTTGAATAAGCGCGGTGCAGGAATCTTAATGGCCTTTTTGCACTATTTTCATCTGCACCGCGGTCAGTGACTGTTCGAATGGTGCACCGACCATTAACGCACGCATCACCGCCATGGAGGAATTCGCGCAGATCATCACAATCCGCGACTGCAGCGTTTCGGCGTGGGCCCGAGAGCAAAACCAACGTGGCACACACGCAGCAGTGAAACCGTTCATACCACGGTCGGTTATGGTATGGCGGTGACGTCACGGCCTTTCCTTTTCTGCGGCGAGCATCGCGCTGGTCGCGGCCGCAGTTCGTTGGCCCCGGACTTTTGCATCGTGCCCGCGTTTGTTTATTTACCCGCCCGCCAGATGGCCGCCGAAATAATTCGCAACACGCGAATTCCTGCAGTCCTGTTGCGCTGCGATGAGATTTACGGCCGCCCGGCGCCGTTGAGAACGCCGCGCGTTGCAATCGCCTCTCCTTTCGCTTTGCAACATGCCCGATGCCGGGTCTCCTTGCAGGATAATTATAAACAAATCGATTTCCAATAGTGCAGCCTTGCACAGACACTAATCATAGGGGGAGTACCATTAAAACAACTTAATTATTGGCCACAGGTGTTATTGTCCCATTTAAAGACAGTAATGAAATAGGGGCGATAAGAAACAAAAGAAATCAAAGGCAGGCTTCAATCATAATAATAATGGTGTGGCTCAACACTGTTGCGAACTGACAGGTTAAGGCTCTCATATGTTCGCCCTCTCCGCCATAGACCACCATTATTACCCCTTGTTCAAGTGAATGCAGGTACTCAATTATTTTTAGTAGCCGAGTAGGCCACTCGACAGGCATCAGAGAGCTCCGGGAATGGAACCCGGGTCCCTTCGCACCGCATGCATATGCCTCAACCACGTGGCCACGTTGACGCTGGCTTCAATAATAATTTTTACTTTCATACTTCGTTGTCCTATCAGGACTTCCAAAGGAGAATCTTTTTCCTTTCAATATGAAACAGACTTACTCTAAAAGTTGCAACCATTTTGAAACACCGTTAACAGTATGACCGCTGTCACTGCCTGAATTAGTTGCTTTTAGTAGATAACTACAGAAAATAATCAGACGGTGACAGATACATAAAATAGCCAATAGAGATGGTTGTATATATGTATTTCTTCAAGAAAATCCAGATATTCTTAATTGCTCACGGTTCTCGGATTTGTCGTGGTTTCACTTGTCAGGATTCAAAATTTTAGTATTTGAATGTGAAAACCACTTACGAACCTGCTTGTTTAGAGATTGTTCTTCACTGTAGAATGCCTCAGCGGTCTATAATTGGTTCCACCTTCGGTACAACCATCGCAACAGTTGCATATGTAGAAATCTGACACACTTTTGAATCAATTGGACAACAAGAAACTTTTTTAACATGGTCGAAGTTAAAAAAGAGAGTTAACCATATAAAATCACGACCCTAGATTTTTTTCCAAAATATGGTGCTATGAGATCATTACAAGTTCAACAAACTAGGGCGATTTCTCTTTGAATTGCACTGCAATAGTTTCAGTAGAATTAAAATTATTAAAGAAATCCCTGGTTTAGTAGCGAGGGGATAATACCTTGTACATTTGCCATATATCTGGTTAGTTCGTTCAACATTAAAATTAGATATTGTTCATCTGTCCATCGAGAGTAGTAGTTCCATGAAGAACAGCTTAATAAAATGCTCTACATTATTTAACACTGTAATCACTGGCGAAGTCAGAGATACTCGAGTTCAGCCCTTGGATAGAGTCGAGTCCGGTGGTGTAAGAGAAAGTTAAGAGCCACTCATTTTTTCATTCTCCTTGTTCACCGCCCTATCAATGTGAGCTCTCCAGGTCGGTTTTCGGTGTAGCGTCAGTTCTTGGTACGTAGTTTCCTCCTTCCAAGTTATTTTCCTTCCAAAAATTCTAAGACTCAACAAGTTGCCTCTCCAAGTAGTATCCTGATGAGAAACAGTTTTACAAGAGGTCCAGGCTCCTCTTGTAGACATCAGATCACAAATTATGTTGTGAGCGATCTGAATAGCACTACCGTGTTGTTTGCATATTGGACCAGTGTAGTAAAAAGTGTAATTAGTATTTCTTGGACGTAGAGAGCTTCGGGAACGCCGGCAACTCGGAGCTGCCTTTCCGACGACCGCCTGTTTTGTGACACCTTGTTACAGGCCTTAACCATGTCAAAAAGGCTACATCGGCGGTTTGTTTCTTGGTGTAGCCCTTGGTGATGTTTGTATCACTACCCCAAGAAGCTGGAGGGTAACCGTAGAGAGATCCAAATTGGTTTTTCTCTTCATCATAAAGATCATAAATATATATTTGAATTTTTTTTTGAGGTCACCACATTCTCAACAAAAAAGGGAAAGTTTGTTTGGTATTGAAATTATTAAAAAAATCCCGGGTTTACTAGCAAGAGAAATATTTTGTACATTTGCCACGTATCTGTTTAGTTCTCCAAACATCAAAATTAGACCTTTCATCTAATGCAGCCATCTAGAGTAATTTCACGGAAAACAGAATAATAAAATGCACCAGTTCAGAGATTCCTGGGTTCAGCCGCTAACCTCGGCTCTTTTGACATATAACCTGACGGTGGGTGTTGATGGGCCGTAATCTTCGTACAGATCTTGAGAGCTTTGGGCAATGTACTCCTAAATAGAGGCTATGATTTCTAACAAACTACGAACCGTAGAACTTGGTTCTGTGTGGCTTGGAATGGTCTAGCCCCAAATTGGAACCATGTATATCACCATATTCAAGGTAGGTAGTTTCTTCCTTCTATGTTATTGCTTTCCGAAGATCCTGAGGTTCACCAGGTCGGCTCTCCAATGAAGCGGTATTCTGATGGAGAACAGGACTGCCGAGCTAGCTCTCCCCTGTCGATCAGACTTGCAAGAGATTCAATTCCTCTTGCAGCTATCGTGTCGTCTGCATATTGGGGGTAGAACAGTCTTCAGGGGCGCCGCTTCGGAGTTGCCTATCCGATAACCTCACCCCACCGAACTTGACGAGAAACTTTTTTTCGGAAAGGTCACATCTTTTCAAAGGCCTTTGTCGCCCCTAGAACGTGGTTTGCTTCTTGATGTAGCCCTCGGTGATGCGTTTCACAGAATTGAATGCAAACTGACTCTCAGGAATAATTTGAAGTTTTTAGACAGGGCTCTCATCTTGACAACCATCGTTATACTTTTGATTATTTTTTAATTTAAGCAAACTAGTTTTTGTGCTTAAGTCCTTCTGATCTCCACCAATGACCGCTTTGGCATTACAATAACGAAGGGCTGCTTGTTAACATCTCAACATCAACATTTTACTGCTTTCTCTTCCAGATTCTCGACAGAAGCTTTGACAGTGGATATTTTTTGTGCTCTGTCTAATTTTCATGATGAAAAGGTTTCAACATTTCTCTAAGATGCTCTATTTCAACTTTCTATTTCCTTCCGAAGTAGATGGCATCTTTACCACCTTCACCGAAACATATTATGGAGGCAGGTCACACGAATTTCTTCAAGTAAATGGCGAAAAACAACTTTGAATACAACTTCTACTTGGGAGGTTATTGGAGAATGATCAGAAATTGTTTAACGTGCTGCAGGTAAAATACTTTCGTATCAGTCCATATGATCACGAGAAACGCAGAATTAAGTTTTGTTTAAGCAAACCATCGTCAACATTTAGCAGTACTTCTCACGATTCTTCGGAGTAGTGGATAGGTGCGGTAAGGAATACCATCCGTTTATATATCGTGCGATGTCTCATAAAATGAGCAAACATATAGAGATTGATATTTATAAAATTTATAAAATGTTTAGTGTTTGCGGAATCCAAATCTCTCTTCAACTTTATCCGAAATTCTGGCCAGCACCGCTTTTCATAGAAGATAATAGGGTAAGGGGTGACTTGTAGATACTGCTGATTGGTAGTCTATCTATTATTGTGTAGAACAATTTGGAGAGGAGGGCTGTTGGTGAATTTTGCCGAGAAAAGAATTTTTTTGGTAACAGTAGCGACGCTTTTACTTTCCAGGCCTTTCCAAGAGAATTACGATGCCTTCAGATTATCAAAAAGACCAACAGAAAATTAACATTTAGGGCAAGCAGTTTTGTAGTTATGAGCGTAGTAAACGAAGAATTATCGACTAGACTGCATTTTCTACAACATCCAACGCACGTATCCTTTCTCAAGAGACAAAATTGCACAAACAAAAAATATCTTCATAAGTGACTTGCCCAGACTGATAATTAAGAGTTCAACAATGTCATATGTCGGGCATTTCATTAGGGTAAATCTATTACAGGAGACGATAAGAAACGACAAGAGACCATTGTTTTTACATTCAGAAAATTAAAATTCTGAGTAATTCATGCTGACAAAGAGCCTTTGCTAACTAGATCTAGCCGACTGATACCATAGATGGTGGAAATGTCTACAAATCTCAACCAATTTTAAATTATACAGTACCTTATCCAGACCAAGATCTTATCGAATCCCTTTTGCATTTTTTCAAACGAAATAGCGAAAGGTAAGGTTCAGAAGTAAGAGATTAGGGGAAAAACTGGTTGTAATGTTATTGAGGGTGTTCTTAATGTGGTATCCAATATGGAGTTATCTTTGGCTAGCTTATCGATGAATCATCACTAGTACTCAAATTACAGTATAGGATTCGCTGTGTATCTATAATCACCAGATTACCTCCAGATAGTTTTCAAAGATTAATTGTAACTAACGAATGTTTCTGGTTTTGTAAACTTTCATATATAAATGACAACAATACGTGACCAAGAGCATCGAACAAGAACACTGCTTCCAACAGAAAAGCGTGAACATGAGTTTTATCACTTCTAATTAAACGGTAGTGGCTTTTTAAATGATGTTATGTCGAATGATATATTGTTTTCGCAGGTAATCAAGCGGTAGGCTGACAGAAGCCGGACAAAAGTCGAGACTAAACGCGTAACTGTAAAGGCGGCGCCATAAAAATGCCATTTCGTTTATTGAGACGTGTCGGCTGTAAAAATCCTCCGAGCGGCAGGAAATGACATCGCTCTCGGTCGCGCTTGCCACGCCGCAAATGCAGAACCGCGCATTATTAACATGTCAATCATAATAAATTGGAAAAGATATGGTTTCAGATGAGCGATAAGGCGAACAAAGGCGCCAGGACGCGGACGGAGTTGCTGTGTATTTTTGTATTTATACAGATAAAAAATTGTTACCATAAAGACAATTATAAAAAATAATTGGTAATTGTTTAGTACCTTGGCGCACTTGAAGCAGTTGTGTTATGGAAATGATTGTAGTACAAAAATGTTCGTTACCACTTTCCGTAGCTCATCTGCAACTCCGCTCCTTGTTACAACTCTTCGAAGTGATTTTTCGTTGGAAGTTTTTGTGTGTTACTGAGTTATTATAATTTACAGTCTCTTTGTGATGGATAATTTGCAATGTATATAAGCACGGCTTCATTGTATAGAGAGTAGACAGGTTGCTAGAGTAAATAGAAGTAAAAAATTTTGGGCGACTAAGAGCATTCAAAACGTTGAACTTCAAAATAGGGACACATAACAGCTTCGAGTGCATCAAGGTACTGAACAATTATCAAATAACGTAATGCAACACCAAGTTTGTGAAAAACTAAGATACATAAGATACTGAAAAAAATTTGTAATTTTATGCAAACACTTAACAAGTTCGAGATTGTTCGGACAAGTTCAAATCTGCATTGCAGTCGGCAGGACGTCCTCTGGATGGCAATGTCGTTTTGGTCAAAAACAGAGTCTTAACCGGTCTTTGGAGAAAATTGATCTTGTACTAGATGATTGTTCTTGTTATACGACCATAGTCAGATAATACTGGAAGATCAAGAGAACTGCCAGGAAGATTCCCCATAAATGTTCTGCTATCCAATGTTAAACGCGTAGCAAGTTTTGTCCAACACAGCGGTAGTAGTGTTGGTTCCGATCGATCCATGATACCAGAAATAGATCCTAGCGCTTCTACTAGTCTTGGAATTGCAATAGCAGCCTCTAGACAAGTCTGTAATCTCTCAACCACAACACACTGGGTATTTCTGGATCTCAATTTTTGCGGTTGCGTTTCTCCTTTAGCCGTCTCCACATGACCGCAAACTACAGAACTGCCAATAAGGATATGCTTTGTAATCTCTAATTATTTCAGGAATTTCACTTTGATAAATTTACCTTAACATAGGATAGTAATAAAGTTTGCAATGTAACGTGTGATAGTCACGTTCAAATCCGGCGAAAAGTTCGCAAAGCTGCTTTGATGGAAAATAAAATACCAGGAAATTTTCTTTAAAACTCTATAGGTGGTTTGATTATTGATTGGTGTTTGGAGTAAATGGTTTTTGATGGGATATGATGGCTGAGAGGGAATTGCGTACTAGAAGACTGGAGTTCAAGAGATATGTGACTTACTCCCACATGGAAGATTATTTGGATATTCCTGTACTGCTAGTTCATATCATTTTACATAACCACCTTCAAATGGGAAGAGTATGTCCTTTTGGGTGCCTTAATGAACGACGGGTAGTCGCGAGATGTCCAATAAATTTGAAAATTGCGCATATCGGTATGTCAATAGCATCGTGTCTTCTACGATGTGCCCACTAAAGCCCAAAATTTTCCAACTACAAGAACATTGCAATAGTGTGGGACGACGAATGTGTCTATATACTAATTGGGTAGATCACAAATTCATAATTTTTAGTGAAAACGGTTAGAGTTCGTTGAATCCACGAATATTACGCTGTTTTAGTTACAAAGTCAGACATAAGTCACCAGCGAGCAGTTGGTGCTTGCACAACTGGTACACGCTCGATGAGTGAGAGTAAGGGTAAGGGGTGGGGATTCGAGCGCGTGGTTGGAGAAATATGCAAGAGGCGCCCTAGTTTCTGTAAAAATTGGGAATATTTAGCGAGTCTTTACGATGAAGAACCAGAAGTCGTATCTGCAGTCTTCCAAACATCACGAGCAGTGAAACCGCCCCAGTCAACTTCCCACTTTCCTTGCCGGAGAGCGGTTCGAAGCATATCAGCGCCTAGATGAGCCCTAGCGCGGAATAGGATTTCTAAGCAAGCGGTGCCGCGTGCCACAGTCGCGATGGTGCCGCCACCCCCACCGACAGCGACCCTCAGTAATCGAGAAAACGATGTTCCGATGACAGGTCTCTTCAGTTCCCGCTAGGGCTACGGTGAATAACCACAGGCTAAGATCCACGTTCATTATTACCTACTGAAAATAGATAAATCACTCCGGGTTGTCATGAAAGAGAACTACTAGAAAAAGAGCTTAAGAGAGAGCTCCTTGAGCACGACTCTCCACTCCTCATGATCAGGAGAATGAGAAAGGACCCCCGCTGTCACCTCATTTCGCTCATGTTCTTGGTACTTGAGCGCCCCAACAAAGGGACAGAGATCTACCATCTGCGAGGATCCTTGACTTGGCTGTTACGATAGAGCAAGCAAGAGAAAGAAAGTGGTAAGCCCGTGCCAACGCTGTCAGCACTTCGGGTACGCACAGCGTTGCTGTGCAGCTACCACTGAACGTCTGGGTCGCCAGTAAGCTTCTATCTAGGAAACATCTATACGACAATCCACCTTTTAGCGTCAGGGCTTCTTAGAGAGGAAATGTTAGGGGCTTAGAGCCAGGTACCTTGTTTGCCATGGATGTCAACGTCAACGTCAGTTACAAAGTAACGTCAAGGCAAGGTGTGGGTTTAGTGATCACCATCGGCATTAACAGACCCAATCGTCGATAAAACGTAGATCCCTTCGTCTTCAAGACGTCCTGCAGTTTTTACAAGCCAGCCACCCATCGAGATATACAACTCCCTCTCCATGCGCAGTGCTATCTCCCCAACTTCATCTTCATCTTCGGTTTCAGTCTCCTTCCTGGTTATTTATATCGCCGATCCAGGAAAGATCGCAATCAAGAGCGCCGCCTACTCGTTGCCGCAGGATTCGATTTCCGGCTGCAGGAATGCCAGGCGGCCCTTATTTGGAGCGCTTCCAGCCTCCTGCGCCGCTCGCGTTCTAGCGTTGCATGCAAGACGCGGGCGAATTCGGCCGCCGCAATTACCGCCTGAATTTCCCTCCGGTCGGCACGCCCATCTAATATGCATGCCGAGGCTAATCTGCAGATGCCGCAATTCCTGCCTAGGGAGGGCCGGGCGCCGACCGGCGGGGCCGCCTGGAAAGAGCGGCGGCGGGCTGCAGCCGGCCGCGCTGCAGCTGCATAGGCAATCGTTTTTTATCGCCACGTGGGCGCGAGAGGAATTCGGATTAGTGGTACATGCAGATCCGTGGGTCGCAGTATGTAAATCTGGATAATTATAGAAAACAAACCGAATTCCCGGTGTTTGTTATTGCTGTCGTTCGTCCCACGCGCGCGCCGTAAAAACCGGCAAAAGTAAACTTGATTTATATGTTAATGCTCACTCTCACGAAAATAAAATGTCCGATTCGGGCCGGACCATTGCTTATGTAGGTTTGTCACCCAAGCACCAGACTTGGTCTAAGGAGTTTTATTGTCGCAATGTTCTTACCGCCGATTGCAGAAACATAGCCGCATGGCGGCGCTGGTGGTTGCTTTATGGTCGTGTAGTGCACTGAAGGACAGGTTTGTTTATTTATAAAGACCATACTCTAAATGGTTTGGCAGATATCAAAATGACCGTTGGTTGTCATCTGGACGATCGACTACAACAGTTACAGCACGTATCTGCGGACATGTCTCTATTTAGGCACCATTTTTAGAATAGAGTCTTAAAAGTCAAAAGGTTGCTATCTCTTTAGTGGGATCGGATGGGTATCATTTTTTAGTTTGTTTCGATCAACTGGACAAATAACCGAGAACACCAGACCACGTCCTCCATGACCCCTATCGGTTCTCCAGACCACGCTCCTTCAAATTTTTCTGGTTTCTGCAGAAAGGTTTGAATAGAAAGAAGTTTAATTCCAAGAGAACTGTCCAGAATTACCTTGCAGCCTTTTTTGTAGTATAAGAAATACAGATAATACTTTCCAATTAGTTCAGTAGTTTTAATTGATCTTGCATTTTTAAGGCGTGATCTACCGTAAATGTATAACACATTGCCTTCCCGCCAGGAGTGTCACGCGTAAAATACTGCCGCAGTGTTAAAAACGCAGCTCCATTACTTCTGCGTCAATTCTCGTTAATTTAACGCGACGCAGAAACGCAGTATGATAATAAACGGCACCTCCCCTTTGTATTGGCGCAAAACAGGCGTCACTACGTTGTGGCCATAACTCACCGCCATTAACTTAATTAATGGCATAATACACGGCCGTGCAGTACAATATTTCAAACATTTATTTTGTGCATACGCATAGAGAAGGTGCTTTATGAGGTCGCCATTAGCCGACTGAAATATGGGGATTTCAACATTCAAACGAGCTCTCGCTGCGACCGTAATGTCGCGCCTTCCACACACCTTTGCTCTAGACGGCAATGGTGTCGGGAGCTAACGGTAGATATAAGCGTCCTACCCCCTAGTCACTCCTCAAGGATAACCGGTGTCCAGATCGTTCCTTTGATCGCCTTTATGCTTCATCGAGGCGACGACTTCTTTGGCCTAGAGGAACATTTTTACCTCGATGTTACCTCAAAATTGAGACCTTGGTTGTTGTTCTGTTAATCTACATTTTCCACAGAGTACAACTGGTTGCCTGTCATTAATAAAAATGATAACGAAGCGATAGTTTAGCCAAGTACAAATAAATATTGCAAAACAAGTGCCGGCAGGAAGATCGGTGCACCCAAATAAACAGTTGGTAATTCAATTAGAGTGAGATGATCACTCAGGCTGACTCATTGTTGCAATTGCACGTCCGGCTGATCGTTTGAAATTTAAATTGCGCGGATTTGGCACTGCTGGCCTGCAATTATTCACGGCAGTTAATAATGTGCATTATTACTTCCACCCATCACCTGGCAGCATATCAATTCGTTAGAAAGTGATTGATGGAAAATAATGGCAATGCTTGCCTTAAGCTTCTGAGATGAACGTCACGATCGTTATGTAATGCTGGACAAATAATATGATTCAATTTACAACGAAGTTCGAAGCACAGGCGACAAACAAAGAGGTGACAACATAATGGATGATTATTTCACAAGCCCGCAGCAGGAATATTAAGGATCTGTCACCAGCATGCGACCTATGTGCAGAATCGCTAAAAATAATCTAATTATTCAGGGCAGGCACGGCGTACAACGCTGGAGTGATCAAGGTGAACAAACGACCATATGCTCGACCGCAGATACCCATGAGTGAATGTGATAATTGCAGTCAAACTGCACCGACTTTTCTTATGCAAGGTCGCGAACGTGTAGTTTGCTGTCACGCAATTAGCTGGCGGTAGCGGCATTTAAAGATCGAGAATTAAAATAGCCCCTTTTCTCTAGCTGCGCTTCCCTCACCGAGCAGCCGACTCATTAAGAATGCGCTGCTGGCTTCTGTGCCACCCCCCCCAGAATCGTTATTGATGGGCTCGCTCCCAAAGCGGGTCCTTGGCTCATTTGCCGATTTCTTGGCCTGTCACTGTTTTTGTTGGTGCAGTTCTTATAGACTGCCTTGTGTTTTTGCCACAAAGATACAACGACTGTTCCGCGTTTCCTCATAGCTTTGAGTAGAGAAAAGATCTCGTTGTTACAATGCTTTGTCACCTATCACGCGTCGTGACATCTGCTAGTCGGCTAAGCCATTGGGTACCCAAACGGGAGAAGCCTTTTTTACTTGAAGGTTTAGAAATGTTTAAGACTCTTCCAACTGGTGATAGGCGATATATCTGTCCGACTCGATCATCTTCCTGACAGCAGCGATGTTCTTCTTCGTGACAAACAATGATAAACGCCTTGGATTCTTTTTTAGAAGATTATTTCCTCTGTGAAGGTCTAGATTCACTTAGATATGGTCGTACGATAAAGGAAAATTACTCCCCAATACAGGAACCATTTCCTCCAAACGCTAATCAATAGTCAAACTGCGTATGATCGAGAAATGGTTACTATTGTTGTGGATGAAAGATTATACTTGTCAGCAGGCTGTCATTATAATTAAGAATTCAAATATATATCTAGTGGTATGGACCAACCGGAACACTACTATCGTTGGAAAATTTTAATGATAAAGCTAAAAGCTAAAATCTTACTAGGCGCTTAGCATAGAGCGAGAGAACGCGTTCCAGAAACTCGTAATCTACTTCTACTCGGCAACCAAAAACCTTGGCTGGTTTAAAGATAAAAATAGAAAGACGGCAATATTTATAGCTAAAAGATCCAAACAAGTGGGACATAAAGGACAAAGTTGTGATATAAAAGGACTAAAAGAATTTTATTCAGTCATCGCAGGGTTGTCATTGACAATCAGAGTTAGTAGAAACTTCTACGTAAAAACAGAGGCAATGGCTAAAGTGCCACGCCCCTCAGAATCATTATTGATGGGCTTGCTCCCAAAGGGAGTCCTTGACTCATTGCAGGCTGCGCCGATTTCTTGGCCTGTCACTGTTTTTGTTGGTGCAGTTCTTATAGACTGCTTTGTGTTTTTGCCACAAAGATACAATGACTCTTCCCCGTTTTCGCGTAGATTTGAGTAGACAAAAGATCTCGTTAAAAAACTTTGTCACCTATAGCACGTCGCAACATCTGCTAGTCGGCTAAGCCATTGGGTACCCAAAGGGAAGAAACCTTTTTTACTTGAAGGTTTAGAAATGTTCAAGACTTCCAACTGGTGAAAAGCGACGTATCTGTCGAACTCGATCATCTTCCTGACAGCAGCAATGTTCTTCTTCGTGACAGACAATGATACACTCCCTAGATTCACCTAGAAAGTAGTTTCCTCTGTGAACCTCCAGATTCACTTGCATATGGTCGTACGATAATGGAAAATTACTCCCCAATACAGAAACAATTTCCTCCAAACGCTGATCAATAGTCAAAACGCGTATGAATCGAGAATTGCGGATGGCGCATTCCACCTTGTCGAGGCGGCAGCGAAATCGAGAGTGTGGTAGATAAAAGATTATTGACTTGTCTCCAGGCTGCTATTATACCTCTAAGGATTCAAATCTATTTCTAGTGGCATGGACCAACCGGAGCTAACACTACTACCGTTGGAAAATTTTAAGGATGAACCTAAGAGTTTACTAGGCGAGAGATCGCTTTCCGGAAACCTCTAATCTACTTCCACTCAGCAACCAAAAAGTCTATCTGGTTCGAAGATGAAAATGAAAAGGCGGCAATACTTACAGCTAAAAGATTCAAACAAGTGAGTCTAGGAAGGACAAAATTGTGATTTTGTAAGAGTGATATCAAAGCGACATACGCAAAGAACTATGCTCGGATAAAATTACAGGATAGGATAACTAATGTGTGGATTGGAAACAAAACAAAAATTGAATATGTGGTCTCTCGTTCGTATCGCCAAACTGAAGTGGTAGTGGGCTGGACATCTAATGAGAAGACGAGAGAACGACAGATGGAGCAGAAGGGTGACAAAAGTGGAGGCCGAGAACAGGAAAAAGATCACGGAGAAGACCTCGTAGATGCTGGAAAAAGACGACAAAATCGCAAAATTATAGTTGATCGTGAAAAATAGAAGCAGTTAGGAAAGCGATGGAACATTAGACGCTGATTTATGATGATAATGATGATATCAAAGGACTGGAAGAATTTTATTCAGGCATCAGAGGGTTTCAGAAGCCATTGACGATCGGAGTTAGTAGAAACTTCCACGTAAAAACAGAGGCAAGGGTCTTGAAGATTGAACTGTAGCTAGAGACGGTTTCAATTTTAGCTCACACAAGCAAATCCCTTTCTTAGATTTGACCTTGAAATTGAAAGGTTATGGAAGATGATCAGTAATATATCTTATTTACAACAGAACAATTTAGACGATAATCCAAGTGACTAAAATGTGAAAATGGAATCCAACCTGACTATGTCAAAGAGTATTCACAGATATAGAAAAAAGGCAACGAGTAAAACTGTAAAAATGAGCAAACAGAACACACAACACAGCCATGAATCGGGAGAAAAAAGTAATATATTAAAGATCCCAAAGCAGAAAGAAGTGTTCCCCCACAGAACCGAGCTCTAAAGATCAATAAAAAAATTCTAACCAAATGAATTTAAACTAGGAAACATCAAAATCCGGTTAAAAGACATAAACTGTCTATTCTAGAAGGATTAAAAGGACAACCAACAAAATAAAACCAAGAACGCGCTTGGTCCAGATGAAAATCATCTGATATTAAAAACAAATTCTGGAATTTTTTTTACCCCCGAGCTAAAACCCTCCTTTTGCAGGCCTTCGTGACTTCTTGACACATTTGGCAAACTGATCGCTAGTCTTCTGTGTCAAAAACTTGTGAGTTGGATCAAGAAAATTTGATGTTCAAAAATTCCTATAGTTCACGGCAGATGCGACTAAAGGAACGCAAGGACATTAATTTTAGCTTGCTGACAATTGACCTTCTTGTCTTTACCAAATTCGCTAGGCTAACAAAAAAGTTGAGGGCAGATCAATAGAAGAATTATTAATTACCCAAAGCTAAAATTCTTGTCTATATTGGCTTCTCAAAATATCTTCAAGTGATATTGATTCTAAGCTCTTCAGACCTAGAGGCCCAAGGTTCGTTGAATTATTGTTACATTCTTTCCGGTTCTCGGTCTTCCGCTTCCAGTTATCGATGTTTAGTGTTTTCAGGTTCTAACTATTGTTCCTCAGCCTCTCTTTTTTCCCTCTCTGTTCCATACTTTATTATTGCTTTCATCGCCCTACAATCCTCTAAACTTTGTAGATGACGCAACCATATAACTCTTTGGGTTCTGATTTCTTGGGATAAGTTTGGGTTATTATAGAATTCAATCAGCTCCATTCACCATTCACCATTTTGCCCTCGAATATTCGCCTTAAAATATTTTTCCTAGTTATCCACACTACCTGTAGAATGACAATCTTAAATATCCCCACTTTTGCCTCTCTTGATATGTCTTCCTCTTTAAATATCCTTAGAAATGCTACCCTTCACTAAACGAGCGTTAACTTCTACCTTTTCTCCGAAGTACTACCATGGTTTATATAATAATCCACAATGGTACATTGCGGTGGGGATGGACCCGGGTTCATTTACCGGGGCTCTCTGATGCCTAGCGGCTAAATTATTGTGTACCTGCGTTCACTCCAAACAAGAGGTAATAATGACGGTGGTCTAAGGCTCCGCATCAGAAATATGAGAGCCTTAACCTCTCAGAGTTCGCAGGCCATGCTTCAACGCAGAGCGTTTAATTTCACTTTTTTTGTTATTATTATAGGGCATTGAGTTCATCACTACATAAGTGAAAAGATATACGAAGACTGATAATTTTAATCACAGGAAGTTCGAGAGGAAGCAATACAGCTAAAAGGAAGCCAGAGCAATGCCGAGTTTTTGTAGAATGTCAGCGCTCAATCCGGGACTCGCAGCTCCAGGACAAAAATCCTCGCAAGGAAATAAAAGGAGCGACCCGACTTGATTACAACTTTCATCACGCGTCGCTGCGTCCATCCACGCAGGAAGCTCGAGGGCAGCACAAAAATCGCGAATCCGGGACGGATGCACGGACCGCGCCGAGGAGCAGCTGGGCATCCTCCGTAAATCAGCATTATGCGGTGCGTCGGCGACGTTTTTCCGAGCGAGTGCCGTTAGCCGCGGTGGGCGTTGGGTCCATCTCGCTTTGTCATCGGCCGCTCGGAAAAACTGCGCTTATCGAATGTCCAAGGCGAGTCGCTCGCGGCCGCAAAAAGCGCGGAGAAATCGAATCCTGAAGAACTGGCAAGCCGGGTTCACAATGACTAGCTGATGCATGTGCGGAAACGGGAGATAACTCGCTCGCGACATGTGTGCTGAGGCTGCGGCCAGCAGATCGAGCCGATTGCATTGTGGCCGGGGCTGGGACGATCGGCGACGACTAAAAAACGGCGCCGTTTTTGCGCTCGCGCCTGCAGCCGGGATACCATCGATGTTAATTAACGTGGGCACGAATGCTTTCGTTGGCCGAGCTTGTTTTTGTTTGCGTTCCAAGGTTTGAGGAAGTTCACAAAGTTGTTCTAACTCAAAAAATCAATTTTGTGCAATTTTCAAAATTCAGTACATTTTTCTCAATTTTGGAGAACTATACAACAATTATCTTAAAGATATGACTTTGGTAAAGAAATTACAAATGTCATTGAGGCTATCTGTGGAAAAAAGCGTTCAACTTCCCATGGTAGGAATTGGTAACTATTTGTTGGAACGAGGAAACATTTGGAAGACACATTTCGTTGGATGTAGCTGTGGTTTTAAGCTCCTCATTTGAGCAATGGGTAGTCCGGCGGTTGGACGGAATGATGTAGGCTTTCTGCAGCTGACCGCACGTGGACGACAAACTGTCTGGACGTGAAACCTCTTCGATATGGTTGGTTGCTCAAGAATGGAAATAATCCAGATAGTCCACATGGTCCAGGGGGCAAACGGAGTTACTGGCTAGGCCTTCGGTTCCGAGGGCAGTTGACCGCATGTGGGCGACGGACCGCCTAGGTTTGGGAATGGCTTTAATGGCGTCCTAAGGTACCCAGTCAAAGCTGTTCCGAACAAGGAGGTATTTTTACCCCCAACGCGACATAAATAAAGTGTTACAAACTTCCTACAAATCTTTCTTTTTATTCGAGTCCATCCTTATACCATAACACGATTCCTTGTCAAGGAAAAACACCGTATAAAAATATATATTGGGCGATTGAACTTCATGTATGCAAAGTTAAGATACTACAAAATACTCCTCATATGAACTTTTGCAAAATATCAGGATTTTGACTGTCAAATTTAAGTCTCATTTTAAGAGTCATACATGTGTAATGCTTATGAGACTAACACATGTAGAATCGCCAAGTTCAACGCTAAACAAAGAGTTCAAATTTAGATTTATCCTTTGGGTGTCCTCATTTTATGTTTTCCTTTTTGTGACAAAATAACCAACCCATATATGCTATTGTCATTTACCTTTTCTTACCCCCCCCCCTTAATTCCATTTCCAATTGCACAATTAGTAGTTTCAAATTTTATTTTAATATCTCGGTGATTTATGAGAAGTTAGACCATTTTGGGAATTGAGATTACACCTGCCATTGAAGATTGTTCTCTGCCTAAAATCATGTAATCGCTGGGTATTGATTTTTGACCTATGCTTGGCTTGGACCTATCTGGATATTACGAAACTGAGTTTAAATAATAAAAATAACATTTTTTAAAATGTAATGGTCAAAAATCAAACCTAAGCTGTAGAGAACAAAACTAAAAAGAGAAAACAAAAAAAAATGCGTTTACGGAGATTCAGAAAATTGACCCCCCAATAAAAGTAAAATAGAAAGTTGTTCTTTATCACTTTTTTCTTTTGAAAAATAATAAATCGCTCCAAACTTGGCACCTCATTTTGATTTTAAATTTGAATACCTAATAATATACAGGGTGTACACATTTAAAATAACGAAAGTGTTCTGTAGTATAATTAAAAGTATGCCATCTTTGAATGTATTTTTAAGGATGAACGAATGTATTTATGCATGTATTAAGATAATGTTGCTGTTAAGAAAATATATTCAGCTCTGGTAGGGCCGTATTCGGGTACATATTAATGAAAAAGAAAACAACGCAAATAAATTACAAAACATCATAAAAATCAAAATAAAAAATTAGTAATCGACTGAAGCCACCAATTAAAAGTATTGGAAAGCTTAATACTTGAGGATTTATGCAAATAAACGACAAATAAACTGAACTAGAGTTATAAAAGTAGAGCTAAAAATAAAAACTTGCGCCATACGGTTAACAGCTGATAAAACACCGATAAGACAAATCCGCGAAGCTCATTTGACCCCATTTGTATGTAGTTTAATTGCATATTGCCACTTTTAACGATCTCTAAATGTCAGAATTTGCAATTGTAATCGGATTCCGAAAATCCCGGCCGGCTCCTTAGGAAAGGAAAACCGAGAGCCCGAGCAGAACCAGTCCGCCCCTGTTCCCAATTAAGAACGAGCTTTATGGCCAGCCTACACAGAAATGGCGCAGAAATGGGTTACGGCGCGTAACGTCCATGGGTATCGTTAAGCAGCCGATAGCATTAAGTAATAAAAACCTATTAGGAATGTTTATCGTTATTACAGCAGCGGACTAAGAGGTCTAAACGCAGCCGAATTATTGCGGCCTCCAGCGATTGGATACCACGCCTAGATGCGTTCCTTTGGGAGGACACTAGGGAATTTTAATTCGCTCTAAGTTGCTAGGAGGTTTATGTACATCTCTTTGCTGTTTGGGGTTCGCATAAGTTCAGCCGAACAACCATTTTGACTGTATGGATGGAGCAAACCAAATGAAGAACCATCGAAATGGGCTTTGCCCAAATAGGTAATTTAGGTTTGAAGAGAGTTCTTTATTAGGATATTTTATGACAGTATCGCATCCATTAGAAACAGAAGGTAAAGCATCCATCAGTACAACTTATAACCACACATTCGTCTGGTGTTACGCCTTTAGATTTTCACTTTTTTACATTTTTCCATTTCCCAAATATTTTGGAACTGTTCTTTGTCAAAAACATGACAGATTTAGACAGAATCCAAGCTGTTTGAAAGACAGGTCATAGAACGTGTTTGTTTTGATAAACCAAATGAACTCTCTGACCAAGCTATAAAATGATAAAAATTACTCTTCCAAGAACTCACATAAATGGGTATTACACAAAAACTTTATGAGGTTGTCTCATATAAATATATAGCGATTGGATCTTTTCCGCCATTATCATATTAAATTGAGATAGAAGGCAGAGACAGGTAAAAAACCCAAACAAAAAAGGCCCCTTAAAAACGACTACCAATCAATACCCCACATTACGATGGGAGAATTAACATGTTTTCACAAAGTAAAAACGTGGCCAAGGTCGCCCCAAAGGTGACTATCCTGAGCATTTGGGTTACGTAGCAACGGCATCCAAAAACTGTTATTACAGCGTGGTTGCAGCGACGAAAGGTAGGCGGCAAAAACCGCGGCAAAAAACCGATTAGCGGCTGGACGCCGGGCGCACTGCTTCCTCTAATCGTAACCTTAATGTATATGAAATGGAGCAGTCGACCTCAGCAAACCTGTCGGCCGGTACTATTAATAAGGCCCTTCGTAAAAAGCGCCGCGCACGGCTCTCCGCAAGAACTGCATTACGAATGCCGAGGCTGGCACGGCAAGGCCACTTTGGAGCCACATACCAGGGCGTTCGCAACAAAAGCAGAAGAACAGGCATCGTCCACGGCGAGGGGCCAGGCGGCTTGACCGTGCCCCATTGTGTTCGGCGGCGAAGGCCGCGGTCGCCAAATTGCACTGCCGCAAAAAGGCCGTAGCCGAATTGGATTCTCTCCGTCTCCTGCGACCTCTCCGGAAATTGACGGGGATCGTGCGTCCGCTACTGCATCGCGCAGTGACGAAAATAACTTAGAAGTAGCTTGAAGTACGATAACTTGGCAGGCGGCTGGGGAGCGCGCGCGCGCATTTTCGCGGCGAAATCGCCCGTGCGCGTTGTAAGTTGCACTTTGAAGAGTTGGAACGGTGCGAGGGTCATAGACGAGTTAGGGAAGGTAAAATGAGATTTATGGTCGATAACCACAACCGCTTCTATACTGTCCCGGTGCGTCAAGGTACTATTCAATCACCTAGTCGAAAAAATCGAAATTTGAACTTCAAATTCAAACAAATCATACTTGAGATATCATCATAGATGACAAATAGAACAATAAACATACAAAAAGTACTTGGGTTACTTTTTTGGGAGGGGGGGGGGCGACTGTGGTTATTAAGTGGCGAAGCGAAGCGGAGTTGTCTGTCCGTCCGTCCGAGCAATAACTCGAGAACGGCTGGGAATTTCCAAATTCTGTTTTCACCAATCGACAGGTGACCAAAAAGGCTTGTTTGCTAGTGATTTTGAAACTGATTGGTCAAAGGTCAACCAGAGGGTTCTCAAATTTGAGAGACTCCTTCGCCACTTCGCTATGCGTTGCAAGCTTTGCATGTTTATTTTACTTTTACCTTGGTAATAAACTAGGAGTGATTTGGAATTTTGTCTATTAACAAATATAATAACCAATGATACCTCACAGTTTCGTCTATGTTCAAATTCAAAATATTTTGCCTTTTTAATCATTTGTTTTAGATCAAAAAAGGTATTACCCAGTACATTAGACTTTCAAATTTTAATATACCCTAAAATTTTCAAAAATGTGCATTGTTTCGCCACTGTAGCGCTGATTTAGAACGAAAGCTGAGGCTCCGGGTTCTCTTTGTCTTACTCAGAAAATAACGCCAATTGTTATAATTGCTGGGATAATGTCAATTTCAATAGTACAAAACACCGCGGATTTACCGCGTGTGGTTAGTTACACTCACCACCGAGGAATTTATTGCTGGAAATGAATTCTGAGATCACCAGCAATGCGTGCAGTAGAAAGGTACCAGGCGAAACCTTCCCACAGGCTTGGGCTTTGGGCTAACTCTTTGGCCATTTTTTATATGGGCGTCGGGCAAAAATTTGATATCTTCATGTACATAATTGAGATCAGGACAGTCAAGTCGCCAAGAATTCCATAACTCGACCTTATGAAAAGTTATTCCAAAGGATTCAGGATAGCTGGCTCTGAAAGTCCTTGCAATGTGACTTACGCAGGTTTCTCCAATTAAGTTGAAAATAATTTGTTGAGAAAACTAACCTGACGTTCTTCCATCTTCAATTAGATAATAACCCTTCGCCTTTTTTTGACCTTTTCTAACCTTTGCTCACTCAATCCAAGCTGTCAAACAACCTACTGTTCAAAACTTTGATCGTTAGATCAAGTTTTTCGATATAAATACAAGATCCCCCCTCGTCTTTACCATCACTCTATACTTTACCTTAGTTGATAAGACCTCTATAATAAATTTCTATGCTATCTCTATTGCCATTCACCTCTAGAGAGCAAAACACGATAGGTATACCCATCCAATGCGTCTATATCGTTTGACCAGTTTTTGTGATTGCGCTTGACAGTATTACAATATGCTCATCTCATCTTCATAACTTCCTGAAAAATTTTAAACGGACAGACCTGGCTTTAATATGCGCTCTAGATGCCTCTCGGTGGGGCTTATTGATGTGTTATAAATAATTGACTAATTGCGGTATGTGCCAAATTTGAGATTGAAGCCTTGACCTTACTATTCGTAGGTCATACTACGTAGAGGAGCGCAAATCAAATTAAATTGTGTAAATTTTCATTACAACTGTCCACAAGATTAACTCTAGAATATTTTGTATATTTGAAAAGTATTTTTAAAATACTATTTCGTGACTTCCACGTATTTTGCTCAGTTTTGATATTGACATTTCTTTAATATTTTGTAAACACATGTTTGTGTTTTGATTTTTAATTTTTGTTTCATGTCCCACCAAGATTTCAAAAAAAGAGTTGCCGTAATTCTGACCGTGTTTAAGAATTAATATATCAGCTTACTTCATAAATGGACAAGATCGGCCAAGAAAGTGGGGAAAAACAACTAAATTGTTTTTAAGTTTTGCCAAACTTCTACGAGATTAAATTTGTAGACATTTTGCTTGGGTTAATATCTGGGGATAGTCAGCAAACATGGAGGAGGACCAGATAAAGCGATCGGGAGATATAGCTATCTGCCTCTTGATGACGCTCTTTTCAAAACGAAATTTTTACGTTATGGCCAAAATGTGAATTCTGCTACAGAATATTTTGAAAGTGAGCAAGCAGTTCTTCAGCTATCAAATAACAGTTCCTTTAGTTTGTAACAATAACTTACGAGGAATCAAAACGGTTTTTAATACACCTTTTAGAGAGATTCACAAAGTTTACTGTTTTAGTAGATCATTTTGATATACATTCCAGTAGCAAGCTGGAACTATTATTTTTTGGGATCGACGTAAGATGTTGCTTTAGTCTCCCACATATTTTATCTTACAAAGCGTGTCTTAAAAACGAAACGGTAAAATGTTTGTGCAGTTGGTTATCCAGAGAACTTTAAAAAGCGCCACCTAACAAAGAGTACACGTGACCATCAAGGTAAACTCGCTGCGGGCAGTCGAACGTAGTCAATGTGAGAGGTATACTCAATGTTGGTGCAATTGTGGATTGTCACCTGTGAAAATTTGAGTAGGCTTAAGATCTGTGATCTGTTCTAGGTTTGTGCCGCACAAGCCGACAGGCGAGCAGAAAGTAGAATGGATGGAAACCATTGTCGAATACGCTGAGACCTAGCGCTAGCGGTGGCAGTTTCCAGAAGTTTTATGAACGTTGTCAAATAGGCATTATAAAAGAAACATGAAAACATTTGGGGGGGGGGGGGCTAAAACTTCAATTTTTTATCTGTTCTCAAAAGCCTAGCAAGTAGATTTTTGAGATTTGAATTTTTCATAAATTTTATAAAGAAACGGGAAGAACAAGGAGAGAAGACGAGATTCTTATTTTTATGTATGGAGATTCTTAAGGTGATTACAGTGGGAGCAGAGAGAAAGAAACCCTGATCGTTATTTAAACTTTATTCACTCGATTCATTCCCTAAGCTTTAAGAGAGCAAAATGGAGTTAAGATATTGCAATTCGGAAACTCAGGACACCAATATACGTTGCCTGTAAGTTCATTTTAAGGTAGTTATGGTGAGCAGGGGTATGAATATTCTCTTAATCGTACGAAAACTAAGAACCCCAACACGCAACATTGGATTGAAAATGGAATGATTCCTTCGCTTTTAGTGTTAAGTGTTCCAAACTAAATGGGAGTGAGGTACTGGAAACAGATACACAAGGCATGCGACACAAAATTTTATAGGGGATTCAAGCGCCCTTAAGATCAATTGCTGGATGCTATTTTTAAAGTTTCTTTTTTTCAAATGGTGATAGCATATATCGAAAGAACCAAGTATTGCAAAGAAGAATAAAAGAACATGTGATATAGCAGTGAGTGAAAAAGTGGAAGGGCAAGGGAAATGAAGGAAAGAAGAGGGAAAGAGAAGACGAAAAAGAGAAGAGGAGAAAAAAGTAGGGCGTTCACAAGAGATCCCAAACTTGCTTGTTTCTCTTATATGTATTAGCGATCAGATACCCCAATCCTTCAAAATAATCAAAACCATCCAACTTTAAATTTGTCCTACTCTACACATTTCTCGCTTCGGTGGACAACATTAAACCAACCCCTTTTACGTATTGTAACGTTTTCGCTCTCCACAGTGGTGAATAACCGTGCAAATTTGCTTAAACTACTCATTTAGTTTGCTTACAAGCTATTTATATATATAAAATTTCTTAACATTAATTATGTTGTACTCGCACAGCTTCGGTTGACTTCCGGGGTTGCCTTACTGCATGATATTTTAGCAACTCAAAACCGGTGCCAAAATGTACGCGAAGTTTCTCGTAAACATCTGCAATTTCGTATTGTTCGAGCTCCGCGCGCAGACGCAGCGCGGCTGGATACCTGAAAGACTTTATGTGCGTCGCGGTTTCTTGAAAATTAAAAGCTGTTTAAGTGCTTTAGATTTAACTCTGCAGTGCTTAAAAGCTCTTTTCTTATCTACCGCACTATATAACAAAGCTATGCTTTGAATCATTTTCTTTATACGCTCGCATGGTCGGCGGAGTAATGTAGAGGATGTAAGCACCATTTTCCGAGCAGTACTTTCAGATTTAACACCTGCTGGGTTCTTAGTTAGCTAAAAAGAATCTCAATAGTCTGATAACGTTAACGACACCTGCCGGTGTGATACATTTAAGATTGACTCGAGTCTCAATTGCATAAGATCATAGCAGTTTGTATTGTATATATGCTAATTTTTAATCTTACAAAAAGGGCGCTTTTTGTTAGTGTCTTTAAATGGGACCAAAGCTTTCATTTTATGCTTCACGATCACTTTATACTTCTCTTAAATATCTTAGAAGTGGTTCAAGTTTTTTTTCCTTTTTCTATTCTTTAAACTATCAGTTCCTTACCAATGTACTACTGTAGTAGTCTAGTGTTTCTTTTCCCCTTTTCTTTAAGTTAACTCTGTTATTTTTGAAGAGGTGATGCGGCCGAAGTCCTTCGAACGCTAGCGATTATTCATTTTTTGTTTTCCCATTTTGCGAGCAGTTCTGCAATCGTTACCAAATTGTGAGGATCGCGTAGGTTATGTTATGTTATGCATCAGTGCTGCATGTTATCTGTGCACGTAATCGTCGTCGCTGTACTCCTCTGCGCTAGGCCGTTTTGGTTTTCTTGTTTTGTGTTCTTCAGCTGTTTTTTCACCGCCGTTGTAATTTAGAAGGTAGGACTGTTCCTTTTGCTTACTTTTGGTTGGTAATCGAGCCCTCTCTTCTTTGTTATTCGTCTGTTTCGGCCTGAAATCGAAATTCTGAAGCGCAGCAGCTCTTGGCTAGTAGCCCGCACTTAAGGCGGGTATATCCAATGCGACCTTCTGAAAGTTCTATTGTGCGCGGCTTTATTGATTGCCGATTGTCCGGACGCCTATTATTTATCTGCAACCTTATATTTTATTTATACGGCTTTCGCAAGCATACATTATCCTTAATGGCATCGTAAAAGCGAGTCGCATTCTGCGACCGTAAAGTGTAACAACACCGACACGCTGTAGTTGCACCGACACCCGTTAAATTTCGCATTCCGCGGCCGCAAAAAGGCGGCGTTTGCCGATGGGATCTGCGGACCGACACGGCGATCTCCAGAACGAGCAGCACTACGCCGAGGAATCCGCGGCTCGCCGCCGCCATTTTTAAATTCGCTCGCCCGAAACAGGCGCTCGTTGTCTGAAGTCGCAGGATGGCTTTGGTGTTTTGCGAGTTTCGCTCGGCAGTGCCACTTGGGAGAATTCAATTTCTGATAGTTAGAGAGAACATTCCACCCCGCAGATCGTCTACAACCTCTACATCCTCGTTACAACCTTCGAGGAGCGACTTCGCTGGATGTTTTTGTAAATCCGTGCCGCTTTCCTTATCGGGAGCCGATCAGTTCTGCCCACCAATTAAGTAACACGCAAATATCCGCCATCTAGCCAAAAAGAAAGCCAAGAAGGATCCGGGCGGTTTCTCCTCGCCGAGCAAGCGAAAAGCTCTGTTGGCCTGTGATTTATTAGCCGCTCGCGATTTTCGTTTTATCCGGCGCTAGTAGGCAGGGTAATTTGTTCAAACACAATTTATCTTCCGGCGCGCAAGTGCTTTACGGGCATTAGCGGCGGCCTCGCCGAGTAATGAGATGCACGGCCGGCCGCGCTTTCGCGCTCGCTCGAGCTTTTTGCGGGCGCGGACCCTTGGCTACTCTTGCAGAACGACGAGTTCGGCCAGTTCTTATTATTTGAAGTAGCCAAGCGAGCGCCGGCCGCGCCGCATTTTTGCGCCGAACGGGCCTTGACCTTGAACTCCTCGTCCTGCGGCCAGCGGGCGCTCCAGGAAGGGCCGCGCAGGACCCCAACGCGGCCAAGGCTAGTTCGCACGACGCACAAAGGTCAGAGCGGCGCCGAGATCGTATCGCGCCGCCGTCATAATTTTCTGCAATTACGCGGGCCGTTTGTCCCCGCGCGGGCTAAATGTCAACGGCTAGACGGATGCGCGGAAAATTAGCCGGAACGCCTAATAACTCCGAATTCCTACGCACCAGCGAGCTGTCAAGCCGACGAGGAAGGTTTCCGTCACGTACGTAAGGTAAACAAGTTGCAATTTGCGTCTTCCTGTCTTGGGACACCTTTCAGGTAGACGAACTTTACTAGGAATTTTGTGGTTGCGTAACGCCTTTGTCTCTTTACGTTACATTTGTGTTACATAATGGGCTGCCGTCGTAGCTTAGTGCTCAAGAGCATTGTTCCTTCTGTTGACACAGGCGAGTTCGAGTCTCGCTCAACCCATGGGTGGTATGTGACGTCCTAGCATTAAGTGCAGTGCAACGAAAAAAATGTTACAGAATATAATACGGTCAAAAGCTCTTTTGATATTTTTTTTTTTAATAATACCGATTATTTTACAAGGTAACCAATAAAATTCTTGCCGTTTTTGCTTTGCTATTGAATGAAAGGAGAATAAATATGCAATTAGTGTATCACCTGGTTTAAAAATCGGTCGGTTGAAAGTATGATTATCATTTGTTATAAAACCAGGTCCACCGCGCACTTTCATCATTCGTAACTCTTACCGTAGCGAAGACAAATGGAAGTGTCCAAGGATCTCGTTCGGTGTTGTTTGCTTTACGAACTCAAAATGGGCTTATCAGCAGCTGCATCAAGTCGCCGAATATGTCAAGCGTTTGTGGATAGTGCTGTGAATGAACGTACTGCAAGGCATTGGTTTCAAAAATTCGGGTCGGAAGATTTGCCCCTCTGTGACGAACCTCGCAGTGGACGATCACAGATCTTGGATGACGAAGCCCTGCAGGCGGCCATTGAGGAGGACAGTAGTCTAACGTGTGGTGAACTTGCAAGACAGTTTAACGTTTCTGATGAAACAGTTAGACTTCATCTGCACCGCTTAGGTAAGACGTACAGGCTGAGCAAGTGGGTTCCACACACGCTGTTGGAAGTCCACAAGAGACAACGAGTGGCAACCTGCATGTCGTTGCTTTTTCGCCACCGTGCCGCATCATATTCAATCGAGTGCTTACTAGTGACGAAAAGTGGGTCCTTTATAACACTCCCAAGCGTTCCAAACATTGGTTTCACCCCAGGATACTGTCCCCCACAGCACAAGACCACCTATGCACCCACGCACGATTATGCTTTGCGGCTGGTGGACAGATCGTCAAGTGGTTCACTATGAGCTGCTATCAACGGGCGAAATGGTCACTGCGGACCTGTACTCGCAGCAATTGGAACGTGTGCAACAGGTATTGCAACAGAAGGAGCCAGCACTGGCAAATCGCAAAAGTGTACTCTTCTTTTATGACAACGCCAAACCGTACGTCGCGCGGGTGGTCAGGGACACCATACAGCAACTTGCGCCATCTGATTACCACCTCTTCCACTCCCTGGACAATCACCTTTGTGGAAAATCTTTCACCAATGAAGCATGACTTGCGCCAAGCACTTACGGACTTCTTTGCGTCGAAAACCCCCGAGTTTTATCGCAAGGGGATTGCACAGCTGGAGACACGTTGGATTACTTCGAGGACTAACAATAGACTACACTTTCTGTAAATCATTTTCTTTTTGGCCATTAATAACGGCAAGAACTTTATTGGTTACCTTATAGTTTCAGCTGCACCGCTTCACCTATTCAGTAGCAGAGCCGTTGAAAATGTCATCATTGACAACTAGTTTCATAATCAAAAGTAAAGAAGTGAATTTCTATTAAAAGTAGTACCACAATGCAGGAAATTAGAATCAAAAAATTGATATAAAAAACATATCGATTGAGCTAGTATAAGATACAGAAGATGATTTAAGTGTTACTGTAAAATAAAGATGTACAAGATGAATTTAAACTTTATTATTGCTAAGTGGGATGTAAGTGTGGATAAGGCTTTAGATTCGCAAGAAAGCATGGCGCACGAACTGGAAGTTCTGGCTTAGCAAGCACTATATTTTATCAGGAATGACGTGGCAAACAACGCGCCTTAAATAGCCCCATTTTTTTTGCTTATGTAGATTGAACGTCAGGGCTTTATTTTTTATGACTGAGTAATAACCTGTTAGGTATCTGCGATGCAGATTTTATGACAAAGCAAAATAATAACAATATGGCTGTAACTATGGCAACACTATAGACGATACGACATAACAACTCTAGCGAAGTAACAATGAGCGAGCAACTTACATAAATACCTATAGAATAAAAAAATACATTAAAAATAAGCACAAAGCTGTAATAACTTTCCCCGTAGACGCACCGGCGGCCGCAGTTTTTGTAGCCACCCAACCGTCACGGTCGAGCGGCGTTTGTGCACCCGCGCGCTTGTGCACCCGCGAGGACCCAAACAATTTGTAATTTTACGTTAAAATTGCTGTGTTGTGCATATAAATAGTGTGACGTAATTGAATAGTCTGTAAGTAAAATAAATAAGTGGTTAAGTAAATCTACGCGTGTTATTCACCACTGTGAAGAGCAAAAACTTTACAAGCGGTATAAACAGTAGAAGGAAATAAAATTATATTTAATATTACAATATGATCTTATGAACCAACTTAGAATATAATTAAGCAAGAGAAAGGTGGCAGAATCTCTAAAACAACACTGCGAAAGAAGGAATGGAAATCGGATGACATACGGGAGCTCATAAAGGACAAAAATACAATTACAACAAATAAACAAGATTAATAAATGAAGTGGGTAAAAGAGAAAAGATGCAATTTTACAATTAAAAAAATCTCAAAAAATTTAGATCACACAACACGAGAAGAGTGTACAGCATAACAAAATAACTCACAACAAACATCAAACAAGCCCACGTTAATGAGATCAAGCTCACTGGAATCATTTTCATTTCCATTTTAACGAATAAACCTTAGGAAAGAAATGCCAAGCATGCATTCTAATCAGAAAGAAAATAGAGAAAAGCTGCCGTCTCTGACAACCTGTCCAGTAAAATCCTTAAAGAATTAATTCACCCTTTTCTTTACAAATTTGGGAAACAGTCACCATCTTGGAGGAACAAAAGGAAAAGACGCATTATAGTACTTCTGAAAAAAGGATGTTTCTTGAAATGTTCAAAATGGCTTGATATAACAACATTCAAATCGTTTTATGAGGTGCCCATTCACTAACGTTCAAAAAGTAGAAACCTGTCTGGTTTTCAATCGGACCACTCATGAATGTTCGTGGAATTTAATAAGGCTCTCAGAACGAATGGGTGCCAAACAACCTTCAGAGATATAACTACTGATCCCATAAACTGGAGTACGGAAAGGTGCGTTTTGTTGCCCCTTCTTTTCGATATCTTATCAGATACAGTTCTGGAAAAGACATGCAGACCTTTCTGTCAGATCTTGACTACATAGGTAACATATGCCCGGTAGTACATTTTTGCAGACATATAATAAAATTCGTAAGATTAAATGCCACATATACAAACTTTTTCTTCGCAGATTATCGTATTATTGATGATGAAGAAGAATTTACCTCTTAGAAAGCATCATAACCATAAATGCAAGTGTTGATTCTAAAAACAGAATTTAAAAAGCTTAAAAAAATTTTGGTCGTCTAAAATCCATCAACAACAAGAAATTAAGAATGCATAACTCTAGTACAAAGTCTGTGTTGCTAGCGGGCTCTGAAGTGTGGAAAGTAAAGAAGGAAATAACATCGAAACGTCAGCTATTCGTAATAAATGGTCAGAACGAAAAATCAATGATGAACTGTTGCAAAGAGCAAACCGACACCAAATAGACAAGAAGTTACTAGTGGGGCTGGATTAGACATACCGACCTAGAAATAACATAGCGAGAACAGCTTTGGAATGGAAGTTTCAAGAGAAGTTTTAAACGACTTGTAGACTATCAAAACAACTTGACAATAGGCAAAAGCATGGCCAGAAATAGAGCCCGTTGAAAAGCTTTTATTGAAACACTATGGAGGATGTGAGTAATGAAGAAAAAACAAGTAAATACTTAATATTCCCACCAGTATAGGACGTTATAGGCAATTGATAAACCACATGAACACCATACAAAAATGCACCTTAAGAAGCAAGACAAAACTTAGAATATAGGAAAAATATTAAAAAAGAAGACTAAAAATGGTGTAGATCAAAGCACAAAGATTCTCAAAGTTTTTCTCTAATGTAAGGAAAAAAATTCTAACAAACCACTGCGCCGCCACTAATGCGCACGTCATACTGCGTCTGCGTCAGCAAAAACATCAAAGAACTTGTCTTGTCTTTGGGGCGGTGTTCGTTAATAATCGTTTCTACGGCTGTGTTCGGTTGGTAGGTATTGTGTTCCACGATTTAAATTGGAAAAGTCATTACACTTGTTACACAACAGCTGGGATTCAGCAGAGTGGTAATCACGTGCGTTTGCTCCTTGAGAACAATTTGCTTTAGTGGATAAATGTATATATCAACCAGAAGTAAAGTTTTAATTGCATTGCAGCATTTATTAACAAACCTTCGCGATAATATAACCCTCTCTCCTCCAAAGATTCTGGTACTTATTAAACGTACTTCTCGTTTCGATTGTTCCAATAACGTGGACTTCATACTTTTGGGTAACATTTCGACTTTTAAAGACTATCCGAATATTATTGACGATAATGTGCTTCATGGTCTGACAATGCTTCTCGGAAGAAGGGTATTTGGTAGACGCTTACTCGAGAACAATAGCTTTGCACATGCTTTTCCTGGAAAGTTTTCAGGTTTTCTATTGGTCATGTACGTCTCTGTTGTCAAAGTCTCCCTATGAATTTTACCATTAAACTACAACTCGTCGTTCCTTGTTTCACGGTTTGAGATATATTAGCAGAACATCACCAGTAAAATACAATTAACATGAGTAAGTTCTTAAGAACAATGGGTCAGCACTATTGGCCTATAGTAATAATCGTAAAAGTACAAATATACTAATCTAAGACCAGCTGACTACCTAGAACGCCAGTTTGAAACCGCGGTTGTGGATTTGATCGACCAATACAGGAACGTATAGAACCCCCAACGTTCTTTCTAATCATCCAGCTACATTAGAAACTTGTATCGGATGTTTGATAGATGAAGTTATACATAAAGGGTGTCCCAGAATTAACGCAAGATTTAAATTTGCCCCCATTTATGCAGTAAAGTGTTGACAACCCTAAAACAAAAACAAATCGACAGCTGACAGTTTAGGGTTAGTAAAAATGGAGCGATACACGATAGAACAACGTGTCTTCATTATTGAACAATATTTCAAAAATAATGAAATCTTGGCGGCCGCTGTCCGAAAATTTCATACAAAATATGGTCGGAATAGTGTTTTAATTTCGTCAACTGTGAAGAGATTAATTGAAATTCCGAGAACAGGATCCGTTGGAGACGTGAATCACGTGTCCATTTCCTGAAAATTTGTCTTTATGGATAAAGTGGTTATCAACCAGGTGAAATTCAGGAACATTGCGCAATTAACAAACCTTCGCGAAAGACCGGTGCCTCATGCCATACAGATCTGGAACATTAAACTATCTGAGACATTCCAATAACGTGGTACTTCTTCTTTGGGTATTGGCTAGATCGTGTCGATTTAACACCATTAGATTTCTTAATGTGCTTATTTAAATGACAGGTCTATGTGAAGAAGGTATTTGGTAGACTCGAGAACAATTAGCTTTGCAGATGCATTTGCTGGAAACGAAATTCAGCCTATTTTGCAGAATGGTCATGGAAAATTTCGACAAACGAATGTTTACCATTAAGAAACTCGTGTTCCTTGTTTCACGGTTTGAGATATATTACAGAACATCACCAGTAAAATAGTATTTAATGATTATTAAAGAACAAGGGTCAAAAACTAAAGCCTGTAGTGAGAATTTAATTCAAATCATCTTAATTTTGGGACACCTTTTATAAGAGATAAATAGTGTTCAGTTTGCTGCAGAATTAAGTAAACTTTTATCTTTGTTTCAAACAGGATCTGACATCCTTATATTATTTGGCTGCGAATTCAAAAGAACGACGCAAGACAGACATCAAAAACTCAGCTATGTATTATTCTTGATGCCGAACATAGTAACTGGAAGGTTTCCCCTAAACTCTACTAGTTCTACGCTTCTAACGTTTAACCCCTACTTGTAAACCATGCCCGAGATTTTGCAGAGAATGCTTAATATCAAAATAATCTACAAAGTCCAAGAGTACTGTCGGGAAGTTTCTTATAAGGTCCGTAATCAAGTATAAGTCAATAAAAATGTATTGAGTCGAATTAGACTGTTCATTTTGCTTCTGGAAGAGACAAACTATACTTCAGCTCTACAACCATTTGTTCTATATAAGCAACCGAATGATGTTAGTCCTGTTTGAACCACTTCGCCTAAGAATTGAACCACCTGCGACCTCATTTGGATAATTTCCAGAACGTATCAGTCATTCGGAAAAGAAAAACACTAAGAAGAATGCGCCTTGTTCTTTCGCGGCGCCAAGAGTCTACTTGTGTTGATAGTGCACCAGTGTTTCCACGTCTACGTTAATAGTATCAATATATTCTTTCAAATACATTGCATTTACGAGACCAAATCAAAAGCAAAACGGAGAAGGGCATGGCTTCTGGGCATTGCAGTTAAAGGTTCTTGAAGGGGTAAAATACCTCGCATCACTACCTCTTTAGTCAGTTTTTCACGCTCAGATTTTAAGAAGGCTGAAGGCACAGTTCGAAAATAACACTCTTAAGAAGACTCAAGTATACGTTTGGTAGAAACAATTTGTGAGGGGACGAGAAACAGTTACTCACGTCGGTCGAGAAACAGCGTCGCTGAGTATTTTTGTATTGTTCGCCACCTTTTCGTGGAGGATCGCCAAAATTGCATCTGTGAACTTGTGAACGGCACAAAACTCACATATTTTGACAATTAATAGAAGCGTCTGGAAAACAGAGATTTGATGCTGCTGTTGAAAAATTCGTGCGCAATGGACTCATCAACGGCAGTTGATTCAAAAACTAGGAAAATGTGTTTCTAAGTCAGAGGATTATGTAAAAAATTAACTTTGTATGTTCGTATTCTTATAAAACTACAATAAATTAAAAAAATCGATTCATGGACATTGAAATATTCTTCCTTAGTCATTCTTAGAATTGTTGTCAATCTTCAAATTCAAGCACAATCTGTGAAGACGACCTAGATATTCAGCATTGGAGCTTTTAGGTCAAACTTCCTCAAAGAACACGGTCCATGAATAGACATGCGGGACCAGACATTAGACAAGTTCATCGCGCTTCAACAAGCGAACAAATCTTCATATTGTTGTTGCTATTACGTTCTTAGTTAACTGGAATATTTAAAGATAGTATGACCATCCGTTGATTCCCCCACCCAAACAATCGTTGCGGTTTAGTAGACCCTTTGAGGTCCCACGTGAAGTTTTATTTGAAGTAATAGAAGATCAAAATCTATACTAGTTATGCTAAGAAATAGATTAATTAAAGAATCAGTGCAAGAAGATAAGAATTCAAGATCCAAATCAACAGTTGATTTATGCTAGCAACACTGCGAATTTTACACCCCCCAAAAATATGGGAAGCCACGTCTTTCTAAACTCATATATCCAGTCATGTTAAGTTTTTTTGCTTAACACTGCTCGCGTAGCTAAGTGGTGCAGACTTACCAACTAATTATCCCCCCAAAACGATCAGTTCGGCCGCCAACCACTGCTTACCTGAAAAAAAGCATTATTTTACAATTTGGCGTTTACGAGCAGTCTACATGTTGCGTGGGGGTGATCGGCGACCATTTCACAACGCGGCCTGCCGTATCAAACACTAGGTGGCCATAAAATTTTTAGTGCCAATTTTGGGAGGCAATCGCCCAGCTAGTTGCAGCGTGCGCCTGGGCCTCCTCGGGCAAATATGTTTTCGGCACCGGCCGCGGAATGTGCCAACAGCTGCATTCCGATGCGGCTTGTAAGTGAATACAAAATACACCTCCTCGGAACAGTTACGTCTAATGTTTCTCCAAGTTGTTCCTAAACCACACGGCGCGGTTTATCGTCGCCGTTGCCTTACTGGACCAATAAAGTTGAAGGCAAAAATGTTTTATTGACACACCCAAATCTAAATCCTTGACATTACAATGCGCTGTAAATTATTATTGATTGTAAAAATACTGAAACAGCGAACCAAACGATACCAAATCAATGGTGGATGAGGAAGGCGCAAGTAATACAAATGAAAATTAAAAGTTAATTGAGTTTTATATCGACTTTACTTAATTTATGGGTATGGTTTGTGGTACCTAAATATCCAAAAAATTCCAGTAGTCACAACTGAAAGCAGGCACCCCTTCCCCAAGATAGCAATGGTGTTTATATTTCCTGATTATTTTATCCTACGTTTAGTTAACGTGGTGTCGAGCGTTCGAAAACAGTGCGGAAGAGTCGGCGTGGTAATGCCCAAAGTGGCTTGTGCAGGCACGCACCCGAAGACGACTGAGGAACCTTTGTGCAACCGACTGCACACAAGATGGTTAACGCCGTGCCTATATTCGGCCGCTAATCACGGAGCCGCTGAGCTAATGGCACCTCCGGCTCGTGGGAAGAATCAACAACATCCACCCCAGGCTCCGGGCTGGCTGTTCAAACACGGTGTCGATAAAACTCCAGTTCGAGTCTCTCCTCGCCTCGCGCACGCCTGCTCATCCACTTCAACAACAAAGGGTTTCGACTCGCGCTCGCGGGAGCAGCCTTCGTTTACAAACAGTAGGCCACCGCAGCGCCCGCTCAATTTATGCGCCTTTTGTTTATGTTTTCTAAATTTGAATTTTAAATTGTCCGGAAAAGGATAAACGGAGTCGAGGGGCCGCGGAGCAACTCTCTTGAGGGGGTGGCAGCAAGAGCTGGAAGCGGCTCTCTTCCCTGACCTCGATTCTTCACTGGACTGAATGCTGCGGATCTTTTCTATGCAGTACTGCACTCAAAATAACCCAATGAACCACATAGAGTGAAGTTAAAAGGACAATGAAATGTTTAGATAGCTTTGTACTACTTTCTTAAAGGGTTTGCACATTTACATGTAACCAACTGACCTCTGGAGGCCGTACACATCCGATCGCTTTGAATCGCATTCTTCATTACCTTTTCTATAGACACCAGAGGGGATGTTTTGAGTAGCTTCCCGTATATTTTCTTTGAGTTTTTTAATTGTGTGTGGTTTGACAGCTTTAAGATACCCACGCGGAAAAATCTAGTGATCTGGGGAACAAGAACGGGAGACTAAACGTCCTGAAAACATTATTCTAAGCACATCCTTCATCTCTCTTGCTGTATGGCATGTCGCATCATCTTACTGAAACAACATGTTCTGAAGTTAAGCTCTCCAATTTCAGAAAGTAAAAAATTTCCTATCGTGTAATTAGAGAATTTTCCTATTCATCTGCAAGCAAATAAGATCTAATTGCATCTCAAAACAATTGCACCAAATTGTAATCCGACGTAGATGTAATATTGTTTGTGATAACGCGAGGATTTTCTATTCCCCCCGCCCCCAAACCACAGAGCCGAATAAGTTGAATGGGTAACATTGCTGATTGAGATTTTCAAAAAAAGCTCATCTTCGAAACTAAATTTCAGTAGGTATTTAATAGTCTTGAGTCAACTAGATCTTGTACTGTTTTATATAATCCTCAAGGGTTTTAAATTTTCCTTTCTTGGGAGTAACGTTTGGTAAAGGCGTTAAGATGCGCCTGAACACTTTACCATCTGTTCTCTACATGATCTCCAAATTACAAATTCCGATGTCTACATTTATTGTTCAGCTCGTAAAAATAACAAAAGACTATTTTAATCAATAGAGCGGTACAATATTCGTGTGTGAATATCCATAAGATGTTAAAATAGAAGATTGGCCAAAAAGTTCGTACTCAAGATAAAACGTGAGACTTTTATTTTGAGTTTGAAATTGTAATCAATATACGAGGGTTATTTTGTTAACCTTCGATGGGGCATTAAATAAAGAATGAATGGTTTTATTACCAAGAGTCAAGTACAATCAATGTTACTTTTCCACATAGTCACATTTGTCATACCGGTGGACGAGTTTTCCAATATCCTCCTTCATAGACAGCTCTCCATGGCGCCTCGAAGCTTTTTGTTGGTAAGGACGCGCTGTTCTCTCAGACTTCTCTTCAGCTCTCGAAAAAGTGAAAGTCACTCGGCACCACATTTGGGCTGAACAAGATCTAGTGACAGACTTGAGTCATTGTCCACCTTCATCATAAACGTCAGTTCGACCATTTTTAAATTTCCTACGCAGCTTATTCTCCGGTGAATTTCTGCTGCGCTTTCTGCCTGTAGGAAACGAATGGCGCTGTGCACCTCGCATTTGACGGGAGAATCGATCATGCCGGCTATGTTAACGGGCCTGCAGCTCAACTCCAATTGATGTTTTGGACGCGGCAGTGGTGGACATTATGGTGGGGAAGCTGCGCAGACCCGCTTCGTATCGCTCGGCTGCTCACTTAGCAACGATATTAGATGTCGAAAAAAATAGCCCTCGTATTTCAATCATTTTCAGGGTGGCTGATTACGAGATTATAAAGAGTGAAGTTCGGGTTTTGGTATGAAATTATTGGAAGAAAGGTCTGACCATAAGAGATGCTGCTAAAGCAATTTGTGAAGTTGAAAGCGAGGAAATAGTTGCTCAACGAACAAGGAAAATTTTGATCTTGAAGGCAAACCTTGTTCTGTCAAAGTTGAACAACGAAAATTTGTTGCTAGTGGTAGAGGATGAGCTTTCATCAAGAATTCGTGGCAAATCTGGCAACGGTTCTTAGAGTTTCGTCTCTTCAAATTGCGCTCAAGTCCCGACAAGATTAGCATTCGCACTGCATGGGGCCAAACGTTTCTACCGTATGCGCCGCATAGCTGACAGCTGGTGATGGTCCGGACCAACCTGTGACGCTGCCTTCACCAGCGCTACTTCGAGAACCTAGGAACCATGTATAGCATTGCAGCTATCCTAGCCGTTTTAGCCAGTGCTCTTGCTTCGTGCTCGTTTCTGCTCGTCCTACCAGAGGGCGAATCGGAGCACCTAGAAAAGCCCCGGTAAGGATCAGGATAAATTTAAGTCTGTCCGCAAGCTCTGCCGTATCCACCTTCCTGCTGCGAAGAAGTAGGCGCAGAAATGTCCGCCATAAGCTACTGGTGCTTGATCTCATCAATCATCTTGTAGTTAGGAAGGTCATCCATAAGAAGAATATTGGATTCACCTAGCCCAAGAAGATAGTGGATGGAATTACCACCTATACTGCTGCATCCTACGACTACCGGTGCTTGACTCGCTTCCTGGGAGAAGCAAAAAACCAGCACCACTTCTACCTGCTGAAGATGAACAGGCTTCCCCGAGGAGAAGCTGAACCAGCAGCTTCTAAATCGAATAATTTCCATTTTCACGGTGAAGCGAATGAGGAAGTAGCCAAAGAGACGACTGATTGTCGCGCTGCTCTAAATTGCGTAAAGTATGGGGACACCACACTGCCAACTTCCGAGGATGTCCTGTCTTTCCGAAGCCAGCATTCTGATCGACAGTGGCGACTGCAGGCCGCAGCTATGCAGCAGGAGGGGATGCTCCAGCTTCCCAATGACCCCAGAACATTCATCGTAGCCCAAACACCAGGTCTAGTCCACCATCGCCGGGTGGTTCTAGAACTTGGACCCCACCGTGTTCCTGGAATCATTCCAACGTCTGGTGGCGGCTACTTCGTGGAGGTGGTTGCAGGACTGATGACTTGCAGCAAAGACTTAAGGCCACCATTGGCATGTTTAGGACTACCAACTAAGCTTCTGCCACTCTGGAAGGACCTAAGAGGCAACCGATTTCCAACCATAGAGCTTTCCAGAGAAGAAAGGTTGTGGGCATAGATCCAGAGACCTTGTTAGCCAAGGATGTCCACGTCACATCGTCCTGATAGGATTAGCACAAGCCAACAAGCGAGTCAAGATCTGCTGTCAATTGCTTAACTATTGAGAAGTGTGGGGAGCTAGACGACGTCAAGTTCTTCCGCACTCAACCTACAGTCCAGTGGTTGTTCCATCCGACTAGGCGCTCTTCCAATCAATTGAGCACTTTTTGTATGGTCGCCAAATTTTGGTCTTTTGATATAGTTGAAGGAGCGTGTCAAAAATTCTTTGATTCAAGTTGCCTAAAGTGAGAAAACGTGGATTTTTGATATCGATCGCGAACTTTTTGGCCAATCTTTCTTATAAGTTATAAGATAATCAGTAAAAATTTTGATAGACCACAACTCATAACTACAATCGCCATGATGATAAAAGAATAAGATAGGAAACTTCCATTGTTTACTAAGGCAAATCGATTTTTCATAAATTATTCAAGGGCTTTATTCTCGTTTTCAGCGCAATAGCTGAATGACAATGACTAATTAGCATTAATCGATTTCTGCCTCACTATGCAGATCGCTAGACTGAATTCAAGGCCGCAGTCGGCTGGCCGGGCGGCCAGCAGCCGAAGCGGCGGGCTTAATGACCCCCAAATTCACAATATCCTGCGCGGGCTCGTTAATTGCAGCCTTCGAGAGCCCTATTTGTCATGTCAAAAGACGGGGCTCTCATGGGCAATTTGGTGCGCGTTGCGCAAGCGACTGTTGTAACGCCTGGTTGCGACACACGTACGAAGCTCCGCGGGCCTATTCATTACGTGTGTGAAACTTCCTAAACGTTTCCTGCGCTCGACCGAGGCACGCAGGCTTAATGGCACTTTGTGATCCACGGAGGACGAAGTGGAGCACGCTCGGGCACTTAACAAGGAATGGCCGTTTTACCAGCGACCATTAGGCCCGAGACCATTCATCCGGGAAGTTCCGATATTCGGTGTCAAGACCACGTTTCATCTCATTAGATTCGCGGCGTCAGGAAATGGTTGCGCCGTAAAAAACTACATCGGAGACAATTAATAAACGAGGAGAAATCCGATGCCTCTGCATGCAGACTCCAACGTCCTGTTACTTTTGAGGCGCGCCTCGTAGTTACGAGACGGCGCTCTTTGATCCAGGCATTTTAAAGTCCAGCTTTCACTGCGACTTTTAATTCTTTTACTCAACAGACTTCACACAGCGCCTATTATGTTCACAATCCCTAATTTCAATTCAGGTACGGTATTATAACAATGACTTGAGACCCCATTCACATTTATAATTCTGTAAATAATGTCGGTTTTTCTCGGCTGCTATTCGTCGTCAAAAGGAACGAACACCACAAAACGCAGTTAATGCACGTTCGTTTCATCGTTGTAATTAGCTTGGTCTGTGGTGTTAAAGAATGGAATAAGGAAGCACACACGTGTATTAAAAATTATGGAAGTGTATGCGGAAGAACAACAAGTTTGACAAATTCAGGCCTGGAAACATTGGTCTTCAGAAAGAAGCGAGACTTCAACGAAGACGTAGAACGAATCCCTTTCTGATGATGAGTTTTTCAGAACTTCTCTACAAATTTGAACCACATTCTTGTACGCCATCACTCCTAAGACAAGCTTTGATCTTGTCATCTTTTAAAATCGTGACTTTGCTAAGAGGATTGGAAAGATCCAACGTGCTTTGTCGACCAAGAACAATTTGCAAATTCTAAGAGTTCTGTTATAACATTTAATATTTTTTCCAATTTATTTCTCTTCTGTCTCTTTTGCACTTTGAGTGAGAATGAGTTGCTGCTAGTTCTTTGAGAATATAACGCAATATATTTATTGATTTAAATCTAGCGATAACACAATGTAATGTCTCTCTATTTTTCCTCTGTAATCTTCTTTATTATCTAATATTTTTTGGTCTTTTCTCCTAACTTGGTATTTTAAACAGTTCTTTGCGTTTTTCTCCATTTCCTAGTTTCGAAAACTTTATCAGGGGACTAGTTGGATAGCTGTGGTGCTAAAAACGGCTTTGGAAGAAGTTGAACAATAATTCCATGAAACGGCGAATGATTATACTATGTTGAAACTAATTTGCAATCCGACATCGCTAAACGTTTTCCACATCTTGGATGGACATATACACACTTTTTTGCTTTGTTGGAATTCTGGGTCCAAAGGTGTCTTCGAAATCGATGGTCTAGGGTCACAGACTTTTGTCAGGTGGTCCTGGCAATGTCGTTACCGTGTGAGGTCAACTAAACGCCTATTGAGTCAAGCACTTTTACTCATCCACCAAGGCCTGTGGTTTTGAGTATTTTAATCGGTTTTACGTAGTAACGTTAAACAAAAAGCATTTCCACAATCGCATTTCTGAGAAACGACATGTTCTATTTAGACCATTAATTTCCAAGAGTTCAAATTCCCTTTGGTTATTGTCACTTTGATAATTAAAAAAATGACGGCAACCAAAGCTCAAAGCGCAAAACTGCAATGGGGTGGATAGTGGGAAAGGGTAATCCCGTGAAACATCATTGAAGAAATTAGGAAGAAGGATGCACTATCTACTTTGTACTTTTAACTTAATTTTACCTTCAACGCTCTACATAGGACAAAAGGAAGCAGATGAAGAAAAAGAACTTAATGTTAGAAATATTACGGGAATGGTGTGGAATATTTAGACAAATATGATTTATACGAGGGATCATACTACACCTTAACGAGAAAGGAACAGAGTACTTGGTAATGAAAAAGAAAAAAAGAGAACTAAAATAGAAATTAAAATAAAAAAATATGATATAATAAATACGCGAAGAGACGGGGGTGGCGATAAAAATAAAAGAAAAGCGAGTAGGTAAAAATTAAACAATTGGATATGAAACACTCAAAACTAAACAAGCTGCTGAAAAAGCAGCAGAATCCGATTAAATAACGCAGTAATCGGACGTTACAAGTGTTGCATATCATACATCCTCGGTTAGTTCGACTTGTATTTTTATAACCTTTGGGTGGTTTTATGTAAACCTAGCCACCCTAGTGAAGGCCCTCTCTGGAAATCTAGCGTATCCAGAATACAAGTCAAATTCGAGAAGAATATAGCCGCCCTACTCGAAATCTTCGACAAGAAGGTAACCCTAGAACAGACACGTGGCTTCAAAGTCACCTTAGGTTAGAAACGCACTAGGGAGCTTGATATGAAAGGGTCAGTTGCAAAAGCAAAAGTAGCCGAATAGACTATGGCTGCCCTTCTATCTCAGGAGTCGCCTATCCCTTTAGCAAGATAACAACTTAGATCATCATCCCATAATGCACACCCGTCTCATCTGGGGGTACTGTGCAAAAACCTACATGAACAAACTCAGATGGTCCAGAATCGGATCTCCAGAACCTTTTCGGCACTCTATGGTTAGTTAGAAACACCGTTTTCTACAGAGATATCAACGTGCCAACCATCCAGTAGTTTATCTCGCAGAGCCCTCAACAGTTGTTTTTCAGCATTTGCGGCTTCTACAACTACGAGCTGGGCACAACCGCCCAAAGGTTCTAATTCCGCCTTAAGGCGGTAAGACACAAACCACCTTCCGCGCCAAGTCACCGTTAGGATTTGGACTTCCAAAGTTGCTAGTGAAGACAACGTCGACGTGGGGCAAATTTATGACACAAGAATTAGTCGAGCAACTCCATTATGTCTGCAACAGTTTAAAGACATTTACCAAACATAGAAGTTTTGTCTAAATCGTGCACGGATTTTGTACCACCTAAATGCTGTGGGTTGACCTTACTCGTTGAAAAAAAACACATTTGCATAGGCTGCCAAGTGGAGATAAAGTAAAGAGCGTCATATAAGAATGCTCAATGACGTCATGAGTTATGAGTGAATGTGAAAAAGACACCTCAACCTTCACCAACGCAAGATTTTCATCCCACCAAAGTCTTGTTGTGTATGGTGGGATGTGAAGGGCAAAGAAAAATTTTTAAATGCTAATCTATAATCAGACCAACTTAAAAAGTGGCATTAAACAAATCATTCATCTTTTGGCAATAAGGCATGGCGTATTGTTCCTCTAATTTTGTACCTTCCAATTGCCCAGCTCTGGATTCCTGCAAGTATGTGAATAGGGTACTCCAAAATTCTTCAATTCGAAACCCTAACGATTTCTTTACCATCTATGTGAAGGAGTGTTACAGAAGACGATGAAAATTGGATTTTAGTCAGAAATTTGCATTCTTTTAGTTTTGTGTTGCTAAAACCAAAGGTTGTTGTCCAGCATTTTGACGCATTTGAAGCAGTTGCTAGTACTCTCCCTCTTGTTGCAAACTACAACTGCTTACAAGCGTCAAATTACTGAACAATTACCAAATCGAGATTATGAAGTGGTCTAATAATTTTCTTGTAAATCTTATTAATTGAGTGAATTAGTAGGCTCTTCGGATATTAAGTTTATTATTCTTATTATCATACAAAAATATACAAAATACTTATTTATAATGAACAGTACAATAAAAGGTAAATTCAATTTTATTTTTTCTTCTCCATGAATTCTCCTGGCCCATTTTCTCTTGTTACTAGCTGATATTTTCCCCTCGTCCCATGTCATCCCATTTTCTTTAATATATCTTCTGATTGGCTATCCCACGTTTTCCTTGGTCTACCTCTTAGTCTGTTCTGTTGTGTTCTTGTTAGCCATATTTTATTTTTTGTACCTTCCTCTCTTATTCTCACTAAATGTCGTCGAATACCCTCTCTAATGGTTCCACTTCCATTACTTTTCTTATTTTGTTAACTCTTGTTCTGTCTCGCTTTGTTGTTCTCATCATTTTTCTTAAATACCTCATCTCCATTGCTTGTATAATGCTTTTTATTCTTTTCGTTAATGTCTAGCTTTTGCTTCCGTATGTGTTCGAAGATGGTCATGTATTGTGATCTTGGTTTTCTTCGACATTTCTTTTTTCCTCATAAATATATTATATATGTTTCTAATCTGTCACTTAATTCCGCTTCCATACTTTCTGATACTTGCATTTCAACTACTTTACCATTCAGTCTTACTGTTATTTCTTCGCCTTCTTTTCCTCTCACCGCCATGTTAGTCTTTTCTGCATTTATTTTAAAACTTCTATCTCCTAAAGTCTTTGTCCGTACCATATATCTAAATTATTTTTAATATGTCTGCACTTTTTCTATGTTTCTTTGGTACACTTTCAATTTTGTTATCTTCTGTTTTACTTCCTTCATTACAGTGTCCATTATTGTGTTAAAGAGCCCCTCCATGTCTTCTTCAGATCTTATATTTTCTTAACCATCTCTGTAGATGTGCCGTCGTGTCCTGCAGCTTTGATTTTCTTCCTCTTTTTAAAGCCTCTCTTCTTCAATTATTATATCTTTAACTTTTTTTTATTCTATTTTCGAATTCCTTCTAGTGTTCTTACTTAGCTTGTTTTGCTATTATTTTTACAGTTTTTGCCAAGTACTTTCTTTTGTCACTCAAACATTCTTCCCATGTGGTTTTCCTTTTTTTGTTCACTGAATTTTATAACTCCCCACACATCTCTTGCTACTTTTAATCTTTTTGCCATTTCATTGATTTTATCCATCTCTTTTAGCTCTTTTAGCTTACGCGTTATCGTTTTTCTTATGAATTTATTTATTTTGTCTCTAATTGAGGGTATTTCCTTCTGTTTTGTTATTTGTATCCTCATTTTGGCCATAACATGGTACTGATCAGAATGTGTTTCACCCTTGTGCCCTTTCCTATAGTTTTTATTTACTAAGACGTAGGCTAATAAGGACCTTTCGTTTCGACTGGTTTTTTTTTATGGGCGTAGTTATTATTGAATTGTTTAATATACAAAAATCTTGTTTTATTGATGTTTTTAATATTTGCCCCGTACGGGCCGAATAATCCGGTTTTTTCATTCTATCTGTCTATTCTGGCGTTTAAATTATTATTACTCTTATTTTCTACTGTTTCCACTAGTAATTCTCAGAAGTCATTTTTGGGTTCGTTTAGCTCATACGCCACCATTACCGATGTTTTCAAATTTTTCTCCAGATTTATTTCCATTTGTAGTATTCTTTCTGATATCACTGTCCATGTGTGTACGTATTTTACTTTTTCGCTATTTATTACGCATCCCTCCTTTCTTTTGTCCATTCCGCTGTATATTAACATGTGACCTCCTTCCATTTCTAGTACACATTTTCCCTTCTTTTTGCTTTCAGTCATGCCGTGTCCCTGCTTTCTCAAATTTCTCCTCTAATTCATTTTCTTTTCTTGATATGCTCCGGATATTTTCTTAATTTTTTACTTCTTTCCTTTTATTTTTCTCCTTCTTTGTTTTGGTGTCGTTCTTAATTTTATTTCTCTCCGTGTCCATTTATATTGCCGTGTTTGCCATCATATTATCATACAATAAGAGAGTTTGAAGTTGACCGATGCAACTCCACGCGTTTCGAAAAAACCACTTGGACAAGCGAGCAAGCGGAGAGTGGTCAACTGAAAGGTATGCATACGAATCGAAATCCCCAAGACAAATTGAGCTACGGCGCTGCTTCCACACAGATGTATCGAGTGGCGCATATTTGCGCCGCTAATTAATTGCGTCCGACATAAAGAGGGGAAATTCTAGGCGGAGAGCGGTCCGCAATAACTGGGTCGTAACATACCGCAGCTTCGAAGCGATCGCCCTTTAATCGTCATATCTATTTCAACGGAATGTGGTCGGTCTTCCTTCGATCAGCAGCCATATTTTTACGGCGCCGCTCGCGCCGAGCAAATAAACCAATTCGCAGCCACTAACGCAGGTATAGAATTGCGAGTGCTTTTCTATCTCCGATTTTGGTAGGTTTGTAGGTTTTAAATACCAATGTCTTCATATATATGTTCCTCTTTATTGATTTTCTTAAACGTAAAGAATAATAATTTCATCTCTCCTCCCCCATACACATTTGGTGAAATCATCCTTAGCGTGGTATGGGTCAGGAACCCAATACCATAACGCATCTTCATAGACACAAACAGGAGGAGGTGTTAGAAGTAAAGAAAAGGAAAATTAATGTTGTTGAAGCATTCCCGGAGCAGGAAAACTTCGTTAGCAGTACAGTTACGCAAGATCCAAGAGATAATTTTTGGAGGCCCACAACGCTCAACATCGCGCACCGTTCCCCGATTCACCCGGCCGCCTTTGTTCTCGTTTGCTTTTCCAGTTACTCAGCATTGTGGCGCGCTGCGGCGCGGCTCCGCACAATGAAATTACCGAAATGTAGGCTAACGACTGAAGTAACGACACCTAATCAGGCGCTTATCCCACCGCGGGTCAAGTTCAAGCGCTGTCATTTACAGCTCTGTGCGAACGGAGTGCAGCGAGGAGGAAGTCACGAAAGCCGGCTGGCGATGCAGGCTGCAACTTACATTCCAACCGCTTGGTGAAGTGCAGCTCAACAATGGTTTGTTTGGATTAGACAATCGTTGCGCAAGCGGCGAATTAACTTTCATTAGCCGTTAAAACTCTAGTGCGATCTTAAGTAACTTCTTTCGCACCCTCACTATATGGTAAAGATGATCTGTTTGCATCATTACTTTTCTTCTCTCTTTATGATCTTTTGATAAATTAAGACTTCTAGATGACACCAATCCAAACTGAAACTATTCTTATCAAGCAAATTCACTGGCAACAGATTGGGATGTATTTCTAGACATTTAATGCATTTCTCACTAAGAAGTATATATAGTTTCAAGGTCAGTGCAAATGACATTGTCTATGTAAATCAGTTATACTCCCTCATATTTTCGAAAAAAGTTTTTGAAGATTATAATATTGAATTTAGTACTATTCCATATGAAGACCAAGCTGTGGTTTTGGTCCAAACAACCAATAATGTTTTCAAAAGTTCCAATCCAAGTTATATACTATGATAGTGGTTCTTCTCGGAATTTAGTGAATACGATGCAGTGTAATCTTTTACCCCCTTTTAGCTTCATTGATGTATTGTTATAATTTGGTTAATTCGAAAGCGTGCTGTTGCAAAACCAAAATAGTATTATGGTCCGCTACCACTTTGTTGAAAGTTCTCGGGAATTTTACAAGCTCCTAAAGTCGCATGGTGTGAAGTCTCGAGAGCTTGGTGACCAATTCTTGTAAAATGAAACCCGTACTAACATCGCCATCTTGTTGGGGACACAAGTCTACCAGATCCATACGGCGTTATCAGATTGCCATAACGTGCGCAACTCATTTTAACCGCATTTCCGACTTCTCAAAAAAATATACACTTTCATCGCTCCGCCGCCTTAAAATCCGCACCAAACAGCGACTTATGGTAGCAATGAGTCTGTGTCCTAAATTCAACAATTTTTTTGTTTCACGAACCCATCAAATTGCATGTGGTCCCTTGGTTTTTTTGTAAGAATTTGTTGCATGTGTTACGAATAGTAGCGAATCGCAGGTTTTGGTCTCTGCACCACTTCTCTCACTGGCACAATGTTGTTGATGGAACGGATGATCGGAAGCTTTACGTTCATAATTAGGCTAGTATCTTTAAATGTATCTATTGTTCTTCTGTGTAGCATTCTATGACAACTAATCGCAAATATGGACGGCAGGTGCGACAATTTGTATTTATCTGGTCCCTTCATTGGGACACATTTAGTACGGTCAATACAATGTTGAAGATTGGACCATAGTGATTCTAGCATTTGTTTTAAATTGAGGTCACTATTGATGCCAAACCTTGCCAAAAGCTTAACTGGCATCTAGAAACATCATTGCACAATTCTATGTTTGAATGTTTTATATTTTTAGCAAAATAATCTTTTTGGAGTCAATTTCTTCCTAATTCAATTCATTTGAATAATTTTTTCACTTCTGTTAGTGCGGTAGGGTTCGCTTGGATGTTCCTTTTCTTCCAGATAGAAATATATTGTTTCGGTACTCATTTCAGTTATCTGGTAGAAAAGATTTAAAGGGTTTTCCCAGGTGATCTACTTTAGCTGTTTCCTCTTTGTGTTCCAGGCCCATGCATTTTTCCGAGGCTATTGCAGATTTTCTACATGATGGTTGAAAGAGCCATTCATCAATTACTGTACTTGTAATTGGTCTTTATGTTTGCCGAATTTTTCATAATTTTTCTTTTCTTTGATTACTCTTTGTTTTTCTTTACATAGCCTGGTGCTAAACTTTATCTTCTATTTCCTTTGATGTCGATTATCATTATCATATTATTATCGGCGCGTAATGAGAGTCAATAGCATAATTTGGTTCAATCTTTAAGAATGCATGGTCAAGAAATCCAAACAGCCTAAAAATATTTAAACTATCAAAGTTAGTAAAGTAGTGAACACCAAATGCCATAAATTAATAAATTGCGAAGAAGTTCCATGGGCACAATCCAGATGGACAGACCTTGGAATCTTGCTAATCACCTTTAAAGTGGTAGGCTGAAAAGCCCTACCGAACCAGAAACATCAACAGCTACGGTAGTACATCTTCTAAACAAACCGAAAAGTTTAGCATTTCAGATTGATCTTGCAGATATCTGAACTTCACCCCAACTCATTATTTTCAATAAATTTTCGACACTAACACAAACTAAGATTAATTTCCCCCTTTCCATTCTTAAAAACTTGTAGAATTTGCTAGGGATGACGAAGATCATCGACGACAATTGTGCAAGTGTTGTCCGGCCATATTTTGGAAGTAAATAGAAACAATTGTCGTCAATGGAAGTTGATTGCATACTACATTATCCCAGAACCATGGTGTGGGCTCAAATATGTGAAGAACAGTTGACCAACCATTATATTTTTGAGGAATAATTGAATAGGAAGAATATGCCTTCACATGTTGTGAATTTTATGATAGATTTTCTCAAACAAGTGATCAAGTGCTGCAATGTGTATACGTTAAATGATGTGCGTGCTGCAGCTAGATAGATTATAAAATATCATCATTGCACTGAAAAGTTTTAAATAGAGCAAGAGTACATCAGTGTTTTCTTTAGTATTCTTCACTTAGTACTGCTTTCAATTAAAGAAATAAATTTTAATTATTATAACTCCGCAGATGTTTACTTATGTAAAGCTTTTTATTTTGTATCTGCAAAGGACGGTCGTTTGTAGACACCATGGAGGTTGCAAAATATTTAGTTGAAACTAATCAGGATTTTTTCGGTCTCTTTAAAGAATTGCAAGCTTACGTGAACAGTTTTGCGTCATTTCAGAACTTACCAGATACTTGCATGTTGGTTTATTAAATTAGAACGTGCCTGGTGTCAACTAACTAGCACTTAATTTATTCAAAAACATTGTTAACATTGCCAGTTTGAGGTACAACGGTTAGGGTGGTGAAATGGGCCTACGTTCGGCCCTGGGCTTTAGATGCCTGGCACTCAGACGTGTTTCAGTTCAGTGTTATGAAGAGACTAACAGAAGTTAGCCTGTCGTTGTATTATTAAGCCTGGCCGCACGGTTGAGGCGCGTCAGTGCGGCGCGGATGGACCCAGGTTCATTCCTGGGGCTCGCAGGTTTGGCGGGTGGTATTGAGTAATAATGAGGTCTTCTAAAGCACGGTGCTCCCACATCATCCCGTACCAAATGCATACTGAACCGTAGAGCTCATTAGGAGCTTCGGCACGTTGTCACACAAATTAGCAGAAATGAAGTGACATAGCAGATCAAAGAAGAGATGTTTTTTAGCATCTGACAATTATGATCCCCATTCCGTTTATAACTCAAGTTTTAAGTGAAACAAATTAATTTTATCATAGAGTTATCGAAGATATTTAAACGATGACGACTATCAGGCCAATTTCTTATAGATCTGAAAGAATAGAAAGTAGGGAGGGGAAAGACAAAACAGATGCATAATGCACAACGAAATCGTGAGGAAGTTTAGGTATGTTGTAACAGAGATGAATAGAAAGGTTATGAGAAATTAGCTGCTTAATATCTTTTCCCTTTCAATTAATAACACAAATAATCAGAAACCAATTTTTTAGAGATTCTCAAAGAATAAGAATTGGGGAGAGGGTAATATATAAAGATTGATGAAATTAAAGGACTAAATGTGAGATAAATACATAGAGAACCTGAGAAATTATTAGCAATTTTAGTTTACTTGTCTGTTTGGTGAATAAAGATTATAGTACAGAGTTTTTCACGTTTGTCTACTGTTATTGGATATTTTGGCTAATTAGCAAAGTCCTTTATAAGATCTGGAGAGTTTAAGAAATGGTGAGACCTTAAGCTCGATGATGAAACATAATCCGTGGTAAGGATGGGAACACCTAAGGTTGTGGCAAATGTACTCTGGAGACCGAAAGTCCGGTATAAGAACAAACCTGACTCCCGGGTCAGGATGGGCACCCTATTGTCCTGAGGGTGAAATCGCTCAAGTGCGGAGGAATCGATAAGAAGATCAACGGCATTGGGATCAGGCAAGGCAACGGAAAACCACCTGATTAGAGGCACAAAGTGATTTCAAGAAATCAAGATGGCAATTATTGCCATCATGGTTTCCAACATCCGAAACGGATCGGAACTTTAAGAAGAAGCAAAGTATATTTGATTATGATAATGGTGAAACCCTTAAGACAGCACATGGAAACATAACCTGCAAACTGAGAGATCAAGGGTCCTATATGTTTGATTATCATTTATCACCTTGGTATGGGAAAACAATCACTGATTCAAGGTGAATGCGGGTACTAGATCACTTTCAGTCATCAAGCAGACTACCCACCAAACATTTAATTGGTATTCGATCAAAAAGTTGTGTCGAGAGTGGCATAGGTACCGGGAAACAGATGGCTACGTCCACCGGCAAGGAGGCAACCGTAGGCGTGTGGCAACATCTTAATATCCTTCAAAAATCGATATATGACTGGTGTTTACCTCAAGTCAGAGTTGAGTGCGGTTAGAGGAATGGTCACCAGCGCTTGGACAGTGAAAAGAATACTTGACGGTAGCCAACTTGACCCCAAAAAAGTACATTGGAATGCTATCGTAGTGTCGATTGTATTGCTCTCAAGTGTAGTTTCCAATCTAGTTTCATTAAGAAAAATGCAGTATCATTCAAATATCTTTAAGGAAAGAGACGCAAATATTTTTTCAATACGAAGGAACTCTTCTAACACTATTCATTGTACATTTCCCAACAAATGGATTGGACAACGACGTTGAGTTGAGTGCTTCCATCTACCTCGTATCACTGAACCCAACACGTTTAAATTTGTTGCTGTGGGGTCACCTAAAATTTGTTGTGCACCAAAGGTGTACAAGAAACATATGCCTTACCTTATAAGAATGATTTTTAACATTTCAATATTTTTTCTTGATTAGGGTATCAAACTACAGAATCAAAACAAATATAAATAGTTGTATCTAATTATAAAAGGTGCGATAATGCAAAAGATTTCAATGGAAGTCCGGGAAGCATAACTGTACTGGAAAACCAAAGTTTTCGATGTTCCACTACTTTCACTTTGCTATACAGCAATTTGAAATACCGAGCCCGGTGACGAAATGGCTCGGTCGCAAATCTATTAACAAGCTTTGTAATTAAAAATCTTATAACGTTTTGTTTATCGTCTCGTAAATAACATTTATTGCGCATTCTTTTTACGAAATAATCACGCGGAGATTTGACGTCCAACCTTTGATTTACATGACGCAACAGGGGAACGATTGTTTTTCTTCAGCAAATCGAAGCAATGCGCCGCAGCCGTCGCGTGCGTCTGGCTCGAGCTCGTAAACTGGATGAAGTTATTTATAGCGCTGAGCCTACGGTAATCCAAAGCGAGCTGGTCTACTTGTCTTCAAATATTAGTTATTAGGATAGTGACTCACTCATCGGGTTCACTTGCTGTATCGAGATTCAAGCGATGATTCATAGAGCGCCGCGTTGGATGCCTGCGGCCGCAGCATTGTCAGTATCAAAATATTGAACAAATCTTTGATAAGCGAGCGCTTCGGGGCACTATGAAGCATGAGTCGCCCGCACTCTTGGCAAGATATAAAGCTGGCAACACCCAGTCGTTGAACTGGAAAATGAGGCAAAGAAAAGCGCGGCGCCGTTTTCCCAGCCGCCCAGGGCACCGAACGGGCCGCCATGACGCAACGTGTTCGGCAGAGCGTGTTGACCCACGTAAAAATTTCCTGTTTAACTAGTGTTACCGGCAATTTGAATGTCAAGTTTAAATGCACTGCCGCTCGTCAAAGTAAACAAAGGAGCACGGCCGTACCTGAAGAGGACTCTGTGGATTCGCCTAAAGACAATTAACGATGCTAAGCTAAAAGAGAAAAACCATTTACATAAGCAAGTAAATTAATAAATGTTGCGGTAATGGAGTCAAACGAAACATTTGTATGTTTATGGTACAGCAGCAAACTTACGGGATTAGGGCTTGTTCACATATTCTGCAAGTAATAGACTGGTAGTAATTGGCTGGTAATTATGCAGTATTAGCAATGGAAGCAGCGTAAGAAACGGCCGGGAAAGCACCGGGTGCATTCTATGGCTCACTTCCAAAATTCATTATTGCACAGAGCGGCTCGTGGTCCTTATAAGTGACTAACCTCGGATTCATTATTGTTACATTTCTAATTCAGTAAGATCCTAAATTATCTGCGTTTTATAACCGCAGAATACGTAAACAAGCCCTTAGGTGCAAACCATAGTAACGAGTAGTAGAAAATGTAATTCGGCAAATAGAATTATATTGTTCACACAACAAAAGTGAAAAGGACTTTTTTATTTTTGAAACTTTGTTAATACCGGCAAACTTTATTTGCCTTATTACGTTTTAACTTAAACGTGATTAAAGCCCTGTCCCACGCAGTGTTGCGCCTGGCCCAACTGCTTACATTAAAATAATTGAATGGCCAACTCATGGGCGATTTTATTGGCCCGCCCGGCCAGACGCGTACTGACAAGAATGTAACATAACTCGAGTAGCAGAACGAACATCAGGGCGGGTATTAATTAGTTCGGCCCGCCGGCTTTGTTCCTGCGCAAATTAATGGCCCGGCGGCAGATTGAGTTGTCGCACTTCTGCCGGCCGTGGGAAAGTCCCAGAACACTGCGGGACATTTTAAATTTTGGATTCCAAACGGAAAACACAAAAATGGGGCACGTCGCTGTTCCGAAGTAGTACGGCGGCTCAATTTTGGTGACTTAGCCTTGAAGGCTAATCATGTTCCGGCCGGCCATCTGCTTTGGATGTCGAACCTTCATCAAGCACTCGCTATTTGCCGGCGTCTCGCACATCTGCGACTTTGTGCGCAAGAAACTAAGGCAAGAATCTTTCGAAATGAGTTAAGAGTTGCCACCAACTGCTTGAAACGCTGGGCCCCTTGAGCCAAACTCCATCTCCAAAAAAAAGTCATGATATAGGTTTTGGTGGAATTATGATGGTACTATGAATTTGGATTACTTACAATGGACTTTGATCAACCCCAAACAAGCTCTTCTTCAACGAAACAACATACCCACACACCGTGCCATAAACACCACAACCAAAATTGCTGAACGACATAGAACTGAATTCTTCTCGCTTCCAGCTTCCAGTCCCGATCTTACATCTTCACATCAAGGCCTGTTTTGATCCATGAGTAGTTCGATCAATTTTATTTTGAAGTTGATAAATTGGTACTCAGAACGGATGCGACAATACGCAGAGCGCAAGTGTTAAAGAACTTTTTTTACAACCCAATATTGGAATCGCCATATGAATTGCTGAATGATACTTTCAATATAAGGCTGCCCCAAAAGTTTCTTCTGCGACCTACATGTGGCATAAAATCTTATCTCTTAACTGTTGTCATCCAGCTAACGCCGTTTGTACGAAAACACAAAGAAAGCATTTGCAACGTGTAATGTCGCTTTGTATTAAAAAAGATAACTGCAAATGAGATTCGCACCGTTTATGGGAATGCTGCTGCTACAAGTGTTCAAATAGTACGCATTTGGTTTGGAGCTGGTACATTTAAGCTGGAAGATGAAGACCTTATCAAGAACATGGTTGACCGTAAACACTCTTGGTCTAGCGATAAGAAGTCTTTAACTCGAAGGAAGTCTTGATGATTGTGTAATGGGATTGGAAGAGTGTCATTTATTATCAATTGCTTCTATAGGTAAAATAATTTATTTAACGAAAGACTGTTGTCAAATAGACAACTTTAAGAAAGCAATTGGCACAAAACGGCTAAAATTAATCAACAGATGAGGTATCGTCAACATCCAGCCGATTAGAAACAAACTGACATTTGACCGGGATGCTCTATACTAAAATGCACTTTGGGTGATATTTTGCTGGCAAACCACAAAGTTTTTGAAAGATGCGCCCTAAAGGCCACTTTTGGGACAACCTTATACGAAACCATGATATTTATCCTCACTGGCTAATCAGCGTTTGGTTTCAATAATTTGATACGCGCATGGAAGGTTTGTCTTCACAGCCGATAAAAAATGTAACGATTATAGTCCTCGTCTGGCAGCACCATTATTGTTTGTTTATCAATTTTACAAAACATTCCATTCCAATCCACCGGTCTGTCACTGCATTGCAAGCCAATTCATAATTGAAACTTAATTAAAAATCCCCCAACATATATGATCTGCATCTGTGGGGGTTTGATTAACTATGAACTATTGAAAGAACTTCCTTACTATATGCTGGGCCTCCAACAGTTTCGTTGACCTAGATTTATTTATAGGGGGATTTTGAAGAAGTTTTTCATTCAGTCAGGATTCTGCATATCCCAAAATGCTTGAAGGACGATTGGTGTTCGCCCAATGGCTTTTTGGAGGCACAGTGGAAACCTTAATGTGCCCATATTCAGTTTCGAAGCGGTTCCGAGTACTCCCATGACGAATGTCGGTTCACTTTCAGCCGCAGTTGTAAATTACTCGGGCAAGTGGTTTGAGCCGGATGTCTTTCACCCGACTTTTGTAGTGTTCGCTGGCGCGGCAGCGCCGGCTCGCTCAAAGAAGTGAACGCACGATCCCCGAAGCCTGCTCTTCGGAACCCGGGCAACAACACAAAAATAAATGTCACAAACAGCCTTGACGTTGGCAGCGCACTAGGCTGATTTGGCGCACAATAACTGTTTTGGGAAACCGTCAGACAATAAATCAGCGACGCTCAGAAATAACATCGCTCGAACGTAAACATGCAAGGTTAACGTACGTACGAAAGGTTTCTAAACGCTCAAAAATTTTTATAAATCATTTTCCTTCGTACGGCTACGGCTTTTTTTGCTTTTCAATTAAATAATTGAAAATATAAGAAAACGATGAAAACAAAACCATATTGAAGACGGTATTGTAACCACCAAAAAAAAATTCAATAACACAGTACAACACATGATTTTGGGGCTCAATTCTGAGAATTGCACGTGAAAGTAGCCCCAAAAATAAGAACTTCTGCTTCATTCGTTTTGTCCAGTTGGCTGCATGAATAATTTAATAGCCATACGAATTTTTTTGCTCAAGGTGCATTTGTATCACTTTTTCTATATTTTAACACGGTTATATCTCGGTATACCGTACGGAATATCTCTTTTGTGTCTGAAGCAAAATTGTAGATATTGAATAGGAGGAAAAAAAAAGCGGAACAAACCTACCCGAAAAAAGTACATCCAGTGCCTTAAAAATCGCAAAAATGTCCATTTTTCCCCATTTTTCACCTTTTTGCTCAATAAGTGGATTACAAATCCCGTTTTTTTTCTTTATAAACTTTATTTTGCATGAAAATAAAAATTCCGATTCATATTACAGCTATTCTTACTCCATCCTCGTTGAAGTTGACGCTTGTGGTTCTGATGATCTTGCTTTCTTCGTAGGTTGTTCATTATTCATGTTCTGAGTCTGCATCATCATCCGAGTTAGACATAATATTCAAGGACATGTTTTCTTCAGTGTGTCCACCGATTTCAGTGTCATCTTCATCTTCGGTGCCACCAACAAACCTCCGCAAGCAATGCATCTGATTTTTTGCCTTTGAATCGCTTTTCCATTGGCATGGTCACCTGGTGGAACCTCTCTCCTTGTTCGTCCGATTCCTGAGGTAATTGTGCCAAAAAGGTATCAAGGTGGAAATGAATGAAATGTAATTTTAACTTCATGGATGCATTGATTTTTTCAAAATAATACAGCAACTTGTCCACTCGTGTCTGTATGTCATCTCACTGTACACGGTTCTTTCCTAAAACGCCTTCAATGACTTGTTTCAATGCGTCCCATGCACATAGGTGGTTATAATGGTTCGAAAGCATATTTGTGAAAGGTTGTTTATTCTACAGCCATTAAATTATTAATACAGCCAACTTGACAAAACGAATGATGCAGAAGTTCTTATTTTTGGGGCTACGTTCACGTGCAATTCTCAGAATTGAGTCCCAAATCAATGAGCTGAAAAATGTTGTACTGTGTAATCCATATTACTATAGTTAGGAGTTCAAAGTAAACTTTAGGTACTAATCACAAGATAAAAAACTGTAAAGAACCATTAAAATTTAAAGTTACTTTGAATCATTTGATCATCTGTGCCTTGCTGTTCTATCTCTCAGATGGTATGGTTTCTACTAATTTGGGTGAAAAAGGAGCTGCACCCCCAAGGCAGCAGCTATTGCTAACCGCTGGCGCAGCCTCGCTACGGTAAACGACGCCGACCGGGAAAAACAATCAAATGCCGCTCTAATTATTATGCAAAGCGCCTTTTACACGGCGATTGGTCTCGTTGGGCAATAGACGGCAATCCATTCGGCGGCCTATGCCGTAGAAAGCGCGAGCAGGTCCGGCATGATCGGCTGCTCCACAAAAAGTCTTTCAAGCGCTCTCCGCGATCGAGATGATTATATCGAACAGAAGGCCTTGACTCCTGGTCACTGTACTGAATTGGTCTTATTTGAAAGACAATTGGGTACAACCGGTTCAGCGGCTACCGTGCCGTTTGCCGAGCTGCCGAGAGAATGCGGGGCACCGGCAGTGGACCGCCGCTTGGGCACCAGAGTTGGTGTTCGCTGGCACCGGAGGATGTTCCGTTTTGCCCCAGGAGTAGCCGCTTCGCAGGTTGCGACAGAGCTAGCAGGAACAGGTCGTTCTGTTGAGAAAGCTGCTGAATACTGATTTTGCTCGACCTTTTGAGATGCTCTTCCATTACTTCAATTGGTACACAGAAGAGTTGCGCGTGAAATTAAAAAAAAAGATTGATTTGACCTATCAAATTTAAGTTTAGCCCCTAGGAGTAGACGCTTCGCTGATTACGAGGGCTAGGAGGAACAGATCGTTCTGCTGAATATTGGTTTCGCTGGAGCCTTTGAGGTGTTCTTCTATTACTTCTTCACTTGGTACACAGAAGAGTTGAGCGTGAAATTTAAATAAAAAAAAGATCGATTTGACCTATCAAATTTACCTTTTGTTCCCCAGGACTACCCGATTACGACAGAGCCGGTAGGAACAGATTGCTCTGATGATGAAGTTGCTGAAAATTGGTTTTCCTGAGTCTTGTGATGTCCTTCCGTTACTTAAATTAAAGCATAAAGAGTGGTGCGCGAAATTTAAATTAAAAAATTGGTTTGATTAATCAAAATTTTCGTTTTGCTGCCCTGAGTAGTCGCTAATTATTACAGAACTAACAAGAACAGATTGCTCTGTTGAAATCGCTGAATATTGGTTTTACTTTGAACCATTGAGATGTTCTTTTATTACTTCACTTGGTACACAGCAGAGTTGTGCGTGAAATTTAAAAAAAATATATCAATTTGACCTGACAAATTTATGTTTTGCCCTCAGGACTAGCCGATTACGACAGAGCCGGTAGGAACAGATTGCTCTGTTGATGAAGTTGCTAAAAATTGTTTTTTTTTAGTCTTTTTGATGTCCTTCCGTTACTTAAATTAAAGTATAAAGAGTTGTGCGCGAAATTTAAATAAAAAAGAACCATTTGACCTATCAAATTTACGTTTTGCACCCCGGAGTGGGCGCTTCGTGGATTACGACAGCAGCAGGAACAAATCATCCTGTTGAGGAAGTTGCTGAATATTGGTTTTGCTGGAGCCTTTTAGGTGCTCTTCTATTCTTTTAATTGTCACACAAAGTGTTGTGCATAAAATTTAAATGAATGAAATCGATCTGACATAAATATTTCCGCTTTTGACTTCAGGAGTGGCCTTTTCACTGATTACGACAGAAGTAACAGGAACAGATTGTCCTGTTGAGGAAGTTGCTGAATATTGGTTTTGCTATTCCCTTAGTTGGCACACAAAGTATTGTGTATGAATTTTAAATAAAGATTTGGTTTGATTTTTTAAATTTCCGTTTTGTCCCTAGGAATAGGCGCTTTACCGATTAAGGTAGAGCCAGCAGGAATAGATCGTCCTGCCGAGGAAGTTACATTCTTCCAATCAGCACACAGAAAAGTGGGTGAAATTAAAAAAAAGGAAAAATTGGTTTAACTCATTAAACATTATATAAGTGTCTTACATTAGGATTCAAGTCAAGGACGGCTGACTGCAATTAAGCCACGTAACTTGAAAAGCTGCTCAATTAGCAAAACCATAAACCCGCTTTTTCTAACAGGCGTATCCAATTTGCGAATCCATCTCATTCTTGCTGCCAGAATTATTAGAGGACGTAACCGGGCAATTAGGCGTTCTGCAGCAACAAAGAGGAGCCTACCTGCAGCCCTGCCGCTGCCATTTCTGGCAAATCCGGTAAAGATAATGAGGGAGGTACGCAGAAACCTAGCATCAGATTAGAGGCCTCCCGTGGACGGAATATAAAAATCTCCAGAAGAATTATCGACGTAAGGAATTTTGTCAATGGAATGGAAGTGTGAAGTTGTTGACTCAGATTGTCCGATTTGAGGATATTTATTTATTTATGGCGATAATCTGACACAGACAATGTCTATTGTATGGTAAGGGGTTCCATGAAAATGCTCTCTCTAAAGAGCTCTTTACTAGTCCTCCAAGTAGGTCTGCATTTTTATTATCAAGTCTGGTATATTGATAATCTTATTACAACTTTATAGTTTGTTAGTCGTTGCATCACTATATTGTTGCTCAATGATTCCATAGCAAGGGGGTTAAGTAAGTCATTAAATTAATATCAGAATTTGAACAATTCCAATTATCGTCTTTCTAAATCGTTATTTGGTTTATGCAACAAAAACGATTTCCCCAATCAAAAACCCGCCGAATTGCCAATTTGGAGCGGCGAATCTTCCAAATCGTTCAAGGCTCAATGGTCGGCCGAAAAGAATTCGAGAGGGGAGCTTTTCAGGCCGCTCGCAGCTTAATGGGCGCGATTATCTATCGGCCGCAATGCAATTAGCAAGCGAAACCGACGCCAGTTTCCATTCATGGGCAGATATTTCGAATGACACAAAAACGCGTGTGATTTAACCGACAATTCAGCGCGCTGTTACTCAACTGGACTTCTCGCTTTTCTCACGCACTCGACGGAGTTTGGCAACGCTCCGCGCTGAAAAAGCCGTGGAAATTGAAAACCGCGAGATCCAGTGCAGGTTGCAGTGTCTGAAAAGGGCTGAAAACCGAAATCGTCGGAAAAATGTCACAGAAGTAAAATTCGCGTTTTGCTAATAAAACCTAAGTGGAATATGTCATTATGCTGCGAGAAAGTGGAAATTGGCACACAAAGTTGCGTGGGTATTAAATTATCTGCTTAATTTGAATGCGCGAACAATGAGAAGGCGAGATAGAAGTTTCAAAAATCAGGTGCTGGAAATCACCGCGGTAAGCCCGATCCGCCCGAGCAGGGGAGGCTCAAAAACGTTACGACATTTAGGATAAAGCTGGGCTGTTAGTCACATTTGGAGAACCGTTAACAGGCCGCTTTTCGGTTTCCCAATAAGGCGGTCGCCCAGCGGAGCCACGTATCGCTTCATTCATCTAGAAGTCGCCAATTAAAGAGGACGGGAAGAGATAGCCGGACAGAGGTCGCGGGATGATGGATGGCGGCCGGCGCGCTTAATCGGCGGCCCGCGGTGGACGAGGCAGCGCGGCCGCACTTCCGGCTGGATTGTGAGCCTTCCCAGAATCGAAGAAACCGCTTTTCATTGCTCAACGCGGGAAACAGACGTGAGCCCAACGCGAGATGGTTCTCAGCGAAATGGCACAAGGCCAGGCCGCTGGTTGAGCACTCGCGCACTTGCGCGATCGTTTTGCAACCGTGCAGACGCTCGTCTCCACGTACGGCTTGAGAGGACCCTCGCAAATAACAAACATGAGCTGCTGGCGCAATGAAAATCAACTCTTCCAACCAATTAAAGAAGCTTTTCCAAACTTATCTACTTTTAAATTACAATAAGATACCCAAGACGCTCAAAGCAGCAGAACACGAGTAATCAAATCTGACTACAAATTAGGGAAAATGGGGAAACCAAAAGTGAATTCCGTAAATTGAAAAGCAATAGAGTACAAGAAGATTTAATCAAATCAGACTGTTGCTGGATGGGACAGAAGACCGATCCTACCAAATTATGAGTTGCTGCATCTGACAAACAAGCTCTAGATCAGATCAAAGCACCCAAACTGGATTTTTTGGTTCATTCCACTGAAACGTAAAGAAGGCGATGTGGTAATCAAAGCTCGAGGGGGAAGTGTGGAATGTGCCATTAAACGAGGAAGATGTCGGATTTTCAAAACCAACTAAAGAGTATAAAAAAAGAACAATTTTCTTGAGTCTACTATAAAAGGCATCGGCCACCACCTCATAACTAGACATCAGGGATGAAATATTTGCAAAATACTTCTGCTGCACTCCCAATGAGCAGAAGCGTCGGCACTTACTGTTGATCGGCGAGCGGTGATAACGACCTGCGCCAAAGGAAACACTGGGCGGGAAGAATCCGGCTGCAAACTGCCGCGAAGGAAAACATTCGAGCGGCTTTACGCTTGGGTGTCGCTCTATTTTTTAGTGCGAGGATCAGGTCTGCAGCTCAAGCGATTCAGTGGACATCTGAAGATAAAGAAGATCACCTGATGCTAAGCTGAAGGTTGATTTTTCGTTTCCTTCTTTAGAAGCCTCTCTACTGATTGAAAATGTGGGGGAATTGATATTTCGACGCATACGGTGACATTACTGTTGAGGTTGATCTTCACTATACATCCTTATTCAATAGTAAATAAACTTTTAAACTGTCTGGTAGCTAAACATTAATTCTAATGCATAAAAAAGTGAAAAGAGCAACTAGCAAGTTTCAAATACTTCAAACCAAGATCCATCCATCCGTCCCGAAATTGAACTTATTGGACGGTGTCTATTTCTTAATTAGATGCTTGGTTCAATCTAAAACTTCGTTTTTAATATGATGCAAAAGATGTAATTTCCAACCCCCAATAAAGAAAATTAAAGAGTGTGACCGGTACAAACTGGCCATATCGGACGCACCTGCAGCTTTACAAGCCGCGGCCGATAAAGGTGCTAGCACGGCCGGCTCAAAAAGCAATCGACTGATAACAGTTATAAAGAACGACCAGATGAACTGCCTCACCTGCAGACCGGTTCCTCGCGCTGCGAATACGACGGGCTCGACCCCACTGGCGCGGCTGCACTGGCTTGAGCGGTACGCCACTGAGCACTATCACTGCACTGCAACATCCAGGGTGGCACCGGGAGGTCCTTGCAACGCTGCAATCCAGAGTGCACAGTTCGCGCCGCGAAGAACGCCGGTTGCTGCAGCTGCCTCCAGAGCTGGCACTTGACTAAGACTTCTCCGGCTTAGCTGACCGTCCGCGGGTCTCTCCTTGGCCACTTAAGCCACGGTTGCTCCGTCCTGCTCTCGCTCACGGCGGGGGCGCCCCGAGGACGCTGGCGGTCTCGCTCGCGCCTTGCTCGACCCCACCACGCGGCCAACGCGCTTTGTCACCTTCGTCTTACCTGAGTATGTTGACTGAGCAAGTCTGCTGCATGCCATTCCACGTCTACCTGGACCTGTTGGCTGCACACCCATACCCGGCTGAGCAACGTCTTCTCATGGATTCGTTTGCTTAAGCCTCGATATTCCGAAAATCTGCCCTCGCGCACCCCAAGCTGAGTTCCCATGGCTCCGAAGGGTTGCACAAAAACGTAATGAGCTGCCAAATGCCCGTTCATAGTAACGGCGTAATCTCCTTTAAAGCATCGCTATCACATTACCTTCTGACCCTCAAACAGCTTGATTATCGAACATTCGCATCACCACACTTTCAGAATTATTTGCATTAGATGACAGTTTCTGGGCATTAGAGCTGGTGTCAGTTATCAATATAATGATTATAAAAAAACTTTCTTGCACTTTTAAGACAGAGAGAAGACCAGGAAAACTTGAAAGGTCATAGTTCGGCGAATGGTATCAGAAATCAAACAAACAAGCGAATTACCTTTAGTGGCCTTCAAAATAAACTGCCAGTAAGGGCCCTCGCGAAACGGATTGAACTGATATCACCCGTGATGATGATTTGTAGAAAAGATTAATCTTGCTCACACATGGTAATGAAATCTCCAGAAGTTTTCTCCGTCCATTTTACTCTCTAGTAAAGGTCCAAACCTTGTCCTTCGCTATCAGTTATAGAGTCAGTCGATGATCTCGTGACGATATTTGTCATACTCGCCCGATTATGTCGGTGGCCGACCCGAGCTTGGCTCACCCTCAGTCGTTTGAACCAGTCGTAAACACATTTTTTGCTCAAGGCTTCCATTTCCTGCACTTGCACCAAGATTTCTTTTTCGCCTCCGTGTATCTCAATTTGTAGCATATTTTATGTTCACTTGTTATTTTGTTGCATTGTTGTCTTCATTTCTCACAATGATTGTTACGTTTGACTACCCGCGGCGAGTTTACCCTAATGCTCCACGCTAGGTGGCGCTTCTTAAAGAGTATGGATGGCTATGTGTATGCGCGTGTACCTGGAATATCTTTCCGTTGAGATATAAGAACGTTAACCGAACTTTATAGGTATACCTGTAGAATGAAAGTTTTTTTTACATCAAATAACATAAAAATAAATAGTAGTGCTGGTTATCAAATCTTTGACAGAACTTCTTAACCACGCCCTGTATTTCTTTTATATTCTTGCAGAATAAAGGCTTTTTACATCAAATAGAACATCAAAAATAAATGGCCAGTTACATTGGTTAATTAAATAGTAAAAAATAAGTTTCAACAAATAATTTGCCACAACTAAGAAAGAAATACGGAAGTGTGAACAATTGTGTGTAATGTCTTAATCACTATATACAGACGGTGCTTTTAGTACTTTCTTCTTTATTGAAAATTGGCTTTATTTCTTGTTAAAAATTCGTATTTAGCTTTATATAAATATAAAACATAAGACAATAGCAGATGTCCAATTCACGTCTTCAGTTGGTTGCATTTTCAGAGTAAGATGACTACTATGTGTAAAGAACTCATTCTGGATGTTTTCATCATCAGACACACGGCCAGGTGTATCAAAAGAGGGTTTCAACTCGGCTATCCATTCATATATGGTATAGAACTTTGTAAACAAGGGTTACATTTGGAAAGCATGAAGCACCAGAGCGCCAATATGTTTTACAATTGTCCCAGAAAACCCATACCACCATGTTGAATGGAAAATCCGGAACAAAAAGGCTAGTGATATAATTTGGCCAAATCCATAATTACCAGGTAGTCGAAGGTAATAAGCCGATCAATGATCAATAACTGCTCGCAGTGCATTTGAAAAGGGGCGGAGCTTAGCACTCTTGATGAAGATAAGCTCTATCCTCTTTCCCTTCTTTATTCCCTGCGAGAGCCGCCGTGCTGGGTCCCGCTAATACTCTCGACTGCGCTAAGCCATTCAAACCTCATTCCAAACGCATAGCGAGCAGTAATCATTATTGGCCGGCTTATTACCCGTGATTACCAGGTTTGGCCAAATTATGTATTTGGGTTTCGGATTTTCCATATAACATGGTAGTGTGGGTTTCCTGGGACAATTGTCAAACACCGTGTACATGCGACCCAAAAAAGGCTAGCAGATTGAAGATCAACGAAAAGGACATTGAAATATGGCTATGCTAGATGTTTGCCGTACCATATAAATGAACCCACCCTTTAGTTCTTTGGAGAGGCGAATCGTCACAACGGGGGCGTTTGGGGTTCTAAAAATCCGCAGTGCTGCTCGAAAAGCGCGTAAATCACAAAAAGCACAATGAATGGTACCGAGTGCCTTGGCATGCTGACAGAATGGTTTGTACCCTAACTGACAAAAAAAGAGTGCATTTTCCACCACATTTTCGTCCACACGTGGGGAATACATCTCAGGTTTGTCTGTAATGGTGTGGACAATGTTGGTTTTCTCTAGGTAGGGTTGTGATGAGCTTTTTGTAGCCTCGTTTGTCATCAGAATGATTTTGTAGAATCTTCCCTTTAACTCTGAGAACAGAAGGTTGCTGGCAAAGCGTTTGGTTCTACTACTAGATCTTTGTCTAGTCCCATAGATGTCTTCAAGTATAGGTTTCTTAGTAAAGTGGAGACTATTGATAACAGATAATTTTTGTTTTTAGAAGACTTTACAAGTTTTGAGAATTTCAAATATGTAGTAGATAAAATACTTTTCGCCAGCTTGGTTTATCTCCAAAAACATGAAAGTTACTTTGTACGTACGGAAATTACCGATTTTCCGGAGTTTTTCTCAACTAGGTTATCGTTGAAAACTTTCACGACTGCAAAGCACTTTTGTAGCCGGGGAACCGGCAGAGTTTTCGTGGTCCTCAAACTAGAGGACGCCTTGCATACTCGTAGGGGTTTTCTTTTCACTTGAACAATCCTTTTTGAGGGAACTTTTGCTAATAGAGTACAAAGGTATCATTTGGACAGATCAATTCGTGAACGTGCTCATCATTGAAAGTTTTGCTTTTGACTGGGCATACTAGGATTAGCTTTGTGGCAATACCAACGAAACTAAGCCAACTGGCATTTTTCCTGCAAGACTGCCGTTCCGTTAACCTTGGGGTGGTAATAGAAAAAATCACCAAAGGTGTCGTGTTTAGGAGGCTTCAGCATAGATAATCCACGTTTTTCTGGTGTGAGTAATTCTGATTAATTTTCAGACTTTAGAAGATAATTTCTTGTACAGCCACGCTTAAAAATCTGAAAAATTAGACAATAAAAAATCGTCCGTTAGATAATTTTTTAGCATTCTCTGATACGTATAATGGAAGAAAATATCTTGGACCACGCTAGCATATTTCATGGATTTTAAATTAATGTTTACATCGTCTCAAAACTTAGGTACTGTCTACATCCACAGATAAAGACCTGCTAATAGTAAAATGATCACCAAGATTGCCAGATCTTACCAAGCCAATTTTTTCTGTAAGTCTGTGTGAAAGATTCTATTGTGCTAAAAAATTGCGTGATAAAAATTCGGTAATTTTTTCAAAAACCTATATACAAGTATTGAACGATTTAGAACTAGAATTAGGTTTGTTGAATATCTTTTGGCAGAAATATTGGTCGTCATTCTGCTAATGTTATGTAACTTATTTAAGTGATGTACTTTTGGTTGCCTAATGTAATAATAATAATAATAATCATTCATCAAAATTTGATGGTTCAGTGCTCCAAAAGGACTTTTTGTAATAATCAATAAAAAATTATAGCGCACGGTAATATACAACTCTGTAATAGCATCATAAATAAAAATAAAAATGCGCGCGGTAATTTATTAAACTGATGTATAAAATAAATTAGCTGCAATTTACCAGGCAACATTTGCAAAAACAGATTTGCATAATTCAAAATGCGCGGACCTGAACTTGTAAATGTTAAGCCGCCTCTCGATTAACGAAAGTTTGATAGGAAATTAGTTTGCGTTGAACAATGCACTGGGTTTGGAGATAGGCGTGCGGTACTACAACGAGGACTTTTGAGGCTAATGCATCTTTAATTAAATCGCTTAATTATTTTCGAAAACAGTGAACTGCAAGCACAATGCTTTATTAAAAAATGTCATTTGCGTTAATTGGGCTCGTACGCCTGCACGTGCGATTGCAATTCGGCTGTTTTTGAAGGTTTCAATCGCTTTGTAAATAGAGTTGCGGTCGTTTCATTGTTTTGCTATTACTTCTGCTGATAGCGCTCGTTTTACATTAACGAGTTAATTGTACGCATGTTTCTGTTATGGTAAACGGCTGAGAGAATGGTAATTAACGATGGTGAGAGTTTTAGCAGTAAGGTATAACGGGTTTGCTACTTTAGTTTTATGTGTTCTTCAAGTTTTCGATTAAACTGAAAACGTACACGTGTAATTTGACCTTTGTCGTAGCTTCTATTATCTGCTATTTTATCACTGGAAAAAACAATCACCAACTGCCATAGCAGTAAGGATTGTATCTATCTTTGCCCCTTCCGAAGAAGCGAACTGGCTACTATTTCCACAAAGTGAGTATCTAATTCATATGCTTATAATAATGTTTTTAATGGCCCACTTGTAAGACCTGCTATATAGTTTTTTTCGAAAGATTACTTGTGTCCACTAATTTAAAAAGTAGAGCTACTACATTACTCTTCTCTATGGGAAATTAATTAAAACCATAATAGCCAGAGGTCTAAAACTGGTTTAACAACTTAAAGAAAGACTATACAGTTCAATCATGTATTCTCTACTGAAATAATGATATACAACGATCAAGCGGCATAATTTTATTTTGTAGACAACAGAGTACATCAATAAGGCGACAAGATCAAACCAAAAGAATGTTTTAAATTTCTGCTAATTGCTGGATAGTTAAATCTGCAAAGGTATGCGTTAAGTGTTGCCGAGTAAGAAATATAAACCTTCAATTTTTTGAGATTCAGATTTGACCATAAAAATTGTATATCAGCAAACTGTAAACACACTTGGGGTGTTGTATCAGGTTTCAATTTAACGGTCTTAGTAAGGGAGAAACTGTCATACACAGGACGGGGCAAGACTTTCTCCTAATTAAAAAAAAAATGTTGTGAAGCGAAGGGTAGCCTGTGGGTGAAAAAAGTGACTATTGGACGCAAATAGTCGGAAAATTTTGACTAGAAGGGCCCTTAATAGGCGACATGTCTTGGACAAACGGATAGCTTTTACTATCGGAACCCCAACCCAAGTATTGGAGCCTTTAGTTTTCTGACCCGCTCCATTCCAAACCTAAAACCCATTTTCCCCCAGGAAGAAAATTTCTAAAGTAATGGTTTTATAGTGAGAAGAGCAAGAGAAAAATCTCGCAAACACTAGAAGACATCGACGCAGTCAGATCCTCCACTTTTTAGTCTCTTAAGTGTTGTTCCTTGCTTATTTAGTCATATTGTATGGGAATTTTGCACCGAAACTTAATAAAGAAAACTTTCATTGTTGGAGTGATGACGGACTCACGAAATATCCCCGAAAGCCTCCTCCACAGTGAACATTTCACTGTCTCGTGTGTAGTAAGTAAAGTTGGGAAAAGTTTGATTCCAACAATGAAGCCACCGCCCATATAGCAAAAGTTGCTTGGCCAGCTTGCTCACCAGGTCTCCTCTTGTGTGACTTCTTTCTATGGTAATATATTAAGGCTAGGATTTATAAACATCGCTCTAGGACCCTCACTACCAAACCAAAATGTCGAAACTCTTCTAAAAATCTCTTAAACCATCATTCTTTTCGTTTCCTTGAGAGGGCGGAACTGCAAGAATTTAACGTAGGTCGCGAAGACAATTATAAAAAAGGGTTTTATTGAGTCACAAACTCTTCCTTATTTAGGTAAAAATTTTTGCCAACAGCCCATAAAAATATGTTCCAGCAGGCTGAAGCAACGTCTTCACGTAGTTCCCACCAACTTCGCAACGGGAGGAACTGAGAGTTGCTCTGCGAAACCATAAAATGGAAAGTTTGTTGCTGGCGCAGCCGGTGAGCAAAGGCAGTTTATGAATAAGAGATTTTTACGCAGAGATAACGACCCTAACTGTTCATGCCGTGAAGACACTAAAACGGCTCCGTATTAAACAGCGCTCCGGCCGGAACGGGCACACGTACTTGAGGATGGAATGAGCCACGTAAAGTTCGCTTTTGTTGTCGGCTAGGGGATTGCTATTAATTAGCGGCAGTTAAAACTAAACGAGCTGTTAGCGTTGCGCTTAGCAAGTTGCCTCATATGTAGTGTTCATAATAACAACTAATAAACGGATAAATTTGGAACGGAGTTTGTTCACGTTTAGACCATTTTGATCTGATCAAAATCAATGTTTAATATGAAGTGCTAGGGTTGGGAGACAATTTAAATATTATTAGGGAAAGAAGGAGACCCTTTGATGAATAAGAAGAATTTTGCTTTCAGCACAATGTAAAGTTAAATGTAAAGCACAATGTGGTTAACCACCCCACAAAACAAAATGGCGAAGTTCGGCTCTAAACAGGTTTTTATAGTTTTTATTTTCTTTAAGGAACATACCGAGAACCTATGTCAAAAACAGGAATATGAAGATAAATTATTTAAAACTCTAAATCACAGTGTCTATAGTTGTGCCAAAATAATTTTACTTTTAAATATAGCAGCCTCTTAAAAGATCTGGACTAGACTATAACGTTTTTGCTCTCAACATTGTTGAATAACAAGCTAAAATTTATTTTACTTACAGGAAATTTATTTTTTAATAATATTTTTGTACGCTGCATAAGGTATTACTAACATAAAATCACATTATTTACAGCCAGCACCTATTCTGGAGGCTTCTAGTAGCACTAGAATCATCTGGTACACATTGCAAATGTTTGCTTGTCCTAGTATCTATACATATACAAGTACTGTGGAGGTTCCAATGACAACTGCCCCCACATAGAAGGAATTCGCCGCTCGACCGTGACGGCTCGGCGGCAACAAAAACAGCGAGCGCAGTATTAGCCGCAAACTCCGCAAGGCGACATAGGCCTGAGATTTAATAGTTGAACGTATTTTTCAAAAAGTTTATTTTTTACCACCAATCTTTTTTATTATGCCAAAAAACCACTCATTTGCAACTCTAGGCATGTATTTTACGGTTACCCTTGTTAAACTTTTCTGAGTTTGCAGATTTTAACAAAAAATGCAGTGAGAGTCAATGGCTATGTTTTAATTTTCTTGTGGATTAGGTAAAGGCATTGAATTAGATCTAATTTTTGAAAAAAGGTTTCAAAAGTATTTGAAAAATATACGGAAAACCACTTGTGGACATTAATACTTTTGGAACAAAGAGGCAGAAAGTTCTCATTTCACCAATTTCAACATAAAGTAGTTTCAGGTTACCTAAAAAATTTTTAAATTCATTTCATCATTTCATTAAATCGTCACCAAACCCCAAGGCATTTTTAACTTAACATCTATTAGGGTAGAATTTTCGATTTTGGGAAAGAGAAAGGTTAGGCATCTATTTGGCCTGGTTTTTGCGTTGACGTACTTGTTGGCTTTTATTTCTTTAAAGATTATATCGCAGCAAAACGTGGCTAAAGTACAAGATTTTGTCATAAAACAATCCTATACACGGCAATAAACATGATATAAGTTCTAGCGGGAGGGGGCTACTACTCGTATAGCACGGAACTACTAAAAGCAGCGTTCCAGAGAAGCTAATCTGGATTAAAAGAGAAGCCGAATGGCCACCGGCGTTCCGTGACCTTACTCCTCTTGACCTCTGCTCATGGGGGTTTATTGAGGAAGAAATTGTTAGAAAATAGTCGAAGGCAAGCGAAATTATGAACATATCGTTCGATGCTACAATATTTTATTTTTAAAGAAAGATGTTATCCGAGATGTCATTTTGTTAAAGTTTTAATTTCAACTGTTGCTTTTCTAGTTTAGTTGAGTTAGATATAGTCCAAGCAACATTTTTGTAGGATATGAGTAATGCTAATAAATATTTGAGACGAGAATATGTGACTGAGTGTTGCTTCTTTAGTTATTCTAGTAAAATATTTATATATACGGTGTTTGACAATTGTCCCAGGAAACCCAAACCACCATGTTGGATGGAAAATCCGAAACAGAAAACGCTAGTGTTATAATTTGGCCAAATACATAATTACCTGGTAATCACAGGTAATAAGCCGGCCAATCGTAAATTACTGCCCGCGGTGTATTTGGAAAGGGGCGGGGCAAACCTCGCTACGATGCACGTACGATCGACTGGGTCCTCTCTTTTCCCCTTATGCTTGCGTTGTGAGACCCTTTAAGGCAGCCGCGCGGTTTCGCAAAACTCGAGTTTATGGCAGTAAAAGTATATGCATTAAACTCCTTCAATTTTAAAGCACCAAAATTATTGATTTGTGTCAAAAAATCTTTAGGCTTAAAAATATTCTTTTCCTACGATCTCTTGAACATGCAGGGGACAAGTTTGTTTTACGTTTAAATTTTGGTGGACTGAAAAGAGGCAGATTAAGATTTCATTGTAAAGGCTGCTCTTTGTAGCTGCCATTGCGTTCTATAATCCATTCAGCGAATACATATAGTAATAAAACAGTCAAAAATTCCCGCTCATTTTAAATACCTGTCCGTTATTGGCCTGTTTATAAATGTGCGGGTATTTCAGTAGTCAGACCTATCTTTAGGCACTCGTGTGTTAGTGCTGCGGCTAACTTGTTGCTGTTAGAAGTGGCGATTTAATTTGTATCTCACTATTAATGATAGTGTGCAATGTAAAAGTGAGTTGTTAAATTCTGATTCATCTGTTTAAGGCAAAGGGGTAAATATAAAATATTATTATAAATGCTACATTGTAAACTTGGTTTTGGCGCACATCTTTCTGCGTTTCAGGGGTGTGTCATGATAATTTATTGCTATATGTATTCGCTGAATGTATGTTAGCATTTTTATTTGTACGAGATCGAGGGGGGCTCGCGCAAGGCGAGATAGCGGAAAGGAGAGGACCCAAGTCGATCGTACGTGCATCGTATCGAGGCTTGCAACGACAGCCCCGCCCTTTTGTAAACGTACCGCGAGCAGTAATTCATTATTGGCCGGCTTATTATCGGTGATTACCAGATAATTATGCAATTGGACAAATTATACCACTAGTCTTTTTTGTTCCAGATTTTCCACCTAACAATTTGGTGTGAGTTTCCTAGGACAATTATCAAACACCGTGTATTGTTGAAAGATTGTCTAATTCTCTGATAAAGTTTTCACTTCTACTATATCGCCAATGAAAATGCTCTTTGTGATACTGTAATGAGTACATAGGAATTTAAAAGTTGTCTTATTGCTGGAACTATGACAAGATGCTCTACGGAGCACCTTTCGTTATAAAATGAAGAAATTTATATATTGAACCAGTTTTGGTGCTATCATTTGGGCTAGTCACTAACTAGGTCTAAGTCCCTTTGAATATTTTGGTTGAAGATTTGTTAATGGTGAGATCCCGCTGATAAAGATCAGAAACATTAAATAACTAAAACAGAGTATCATAATAATCTTACCTATGTTAGAATCAGTGATCCAAAAAATGGAACAACGTTGCAGGCTGTGCCTAGATGTGCAAGATAAAGAAATTAATATCTTAATGTAACTTACGTTTTACTAATACATCATATTGTACAACAATAGTTATTTGGGCATAAAACGTCGACTATACTGTTGAGCTATGCACACTATCCTGGGATTTTTAAGCATATCTTTTGTGGTTATCAGTATTTTCTTTGGTATATATATATACCTTAGCAGTAGATACTGTAGGGTTGGAAAGTTCAACATGTTAGTCTTATATACTATTTTAATATATACTACTATATAATACTAATTTAATTATACTCATAACTTTCCTCATAAAAAAACTTTATGGAAAACGAAAACTGACTGATAATACTGAAATTTTAGAATTCGTCGTTAGAATAATCTCATTTTGGGGGTTTCTGGCCTTAGTTTGCCACGTTGGCCAGACGTGTTGACAGATGGAATAGAATATAGAAATAGGCGGTAAGTAACTGTGCTATGGATGGAAACTGAGTATTGGGACGTGATTTTCTTCCAGGTTGTAGGAAGCGGGATAAAAGCATGGTAAATTGCGTGGACACACACATGAGGCTTATGAAGGAGTGCCCATCAGCTACCGGAATTCCGCAATGTAGAATTAAACAGCACCAAGGATTCTGGGGAGGAACAAAAGTTCAATCAAAAAACCGAAGTAACAGTCGTAGAAAAACTACAGAGCATCTAAGACGATTTGATGGTGTATATCGATTTTCAATATAAAGACACTATTCCTAGGGGACAAGCTAGTAGGACTTGGATACTCATCAACAAGAAAATAAAGCGTCACTGCAGAGAATAATTTCGATAAACATAAAAATCAGCAAAAGGGTGCAATGCAGAGTAATACAACTATATGCCTCAACATCGCAACATGAAGGTGAAGACATTGAACAATTTCATGAAGAAGTGAAGAAAGCAATCAAAACTAATAAGATGCAATATACCTCACTGATTGTAATGCCAAAATTGGCAAAAACGAAAACGAGATTGAAGATGAATATCCAGATAATGAACTATGCGTAAGAGAACAACTTGTATGTGATGTGGCGTGATCTAGAGAAAACTTTTAAAAATGAAACTGACTGTATCACAATCATCGAATGGCAAGAGGAATAATAATTTAAGAACAAGAGGTGAAAGAAGACAAATAAAACACAATAAAGAATTCAGAAAAACTTAAAAGAAACCGAAAGGGACTGGAATAGTTGAATGAGGATATATCAAGGACAAAAAAGGTAGTTCTGCAAACCATACTGAGGTCTAATATGTCGAATACAATAAAGGCAAGAACCTCTCACCGACATGTGTTATCATCACATGAAGTGGTCATTAAATAAGAGCATTGTAAATAAATTACTAAAAGCTGAGTGATGGAAAGGGGAACACTAAACCACTATGGGATGACGTGCCCGAAAATTAGAAGAAAGTTTAAAATTACAGATGTCACATGATGAATATCGCACTCTAAGATGGAGTTGGGCTGGACACAGGCAAAAAAGGGACAATAAATGAACTCGCAGAATAATAGAGTGGTGACCTTGAAAAAAACAAGATGGACGAGTGGTTTAAAAAGCTGGCCATGATTGGTTACAGAGAAAATTTCAAGTGCCTCCCGTACATGTAACGGCGTAATGAAAGAGCCTAGTACTCGCAGAAGCATCGCTGGATAGCGCTCCAGTTTGCGCAGAGGATGCGCATCGACCTTGGCAGCGCTCAAGGTGATAACAATATTTAGTTGGATGAGGCAAGTGTCGTTCAGCTCGCTGCATAAGTAGCTTACGGAAGTCATTGGCATCTTCAAGGCCGTCGATGGTTCTGCATCTGCGGAATTCCTTGCTTCGGTGGCTCCGAATCCTGGGGGACTCTGCCGGCGGTCCGCACCGCCGCGGCTGCACGCAGCCGAGGACTCGTCCAATTGGATTTGGTAAGCGGAGTAATTTTTGGCGTCCACCTAAGAGTGGCCCTTTGTTCTTGCAAGCTGCGCTATTTGCATACGAGTGGTACGGAGCTGAAAAAGGCGCACACTAAATCAGATGGCACGGGACGTGCTTTTCGGCCTCTTTGTGCGAAGCGTCTCGTTGCAGACGTGTTAACCTTTGATGCACTGTTACCTATTTTGGTTTCAACCTCCGAGTGGCTGGGTTTGTTGTCTTTAGGCGTGCGAATTGTGCCGATAAGGATGCGTTGTTTTATTACGCTCTTCTCTCTGTTCAAAGGTCACGGCCGCTTCTAGTTTACTCTACAGCAGAACTGCTGAGTTTAATTTTCTTTCAACTACCAAGCGAGAAGTTGGAGAATTGCAATTGTTGTGTGCCGGTTTTGTTCTAGTTTTAGTCCTTGAAAAAATATATGGACTGCAATTATCTGAAAAGTCCTGTCTTAATTAGTAGAGTATTCGATTCTTCTAGAGAAATGCAACTTCATGGATAATTACTTGTATTGCTTTCAAATATACATACATATCAGTAGTATTTAAAAGCCCTTTTTTAATGAATAATAAATAATACCTACTTCCATTCTTGCTTCGAAAGAACGACTAGTCTTTTCAGGTGGTTCATTGAGAGACCAAATTTTGGACATCTTTATATACAAGCATGTGTGCCATGGATTTAAGCGTGTGTAAAGTTTGGTGGCATAAAACACCTTATCCAAGTGCTTCTAATGTGTTCTTGCCCTATTTTTCAACATGTAACCGAACGTTGTGCTGTTGAAAGACCACTTTATTAAGCCGTTTGGTGTACGTCTAGATATTTGGTCTTCCAGGTTTTTTTCTGATCACACCAAATGGAGAGCATTGCCTTCTTACTATACAATGCATAGGAGATTTTTCCTTTTGATGCCTTTTTTATTTTTGTTTAATCCATTTTCCTTCTTGGTAAAACTTTTCCATGGCTTTCGTTTGGAAATCTCAGATTGACTAACTCTTAATGCTTCTATAAGTTATTTCTTGCACCTGATATAAATTCAATTGCAATAATTTGAGCTTGTAAAGTTCTTTGTCCCACGTACAGCGGTTAATCATCATGATTACTTCTAAACGTTCGAATGGTGGTGCACGGTTCATCATAAGCTTTGAGGATGCATACTGAAATTTCGGCAGTCTAATACTAATAATTTAGATTATCCCAGTACAGCGCGGTTAGCTCAGATTACTACCCTACTGAGGTGAGGTTCGAATTTCTTTAGGAGCATACTTTTCGGCGTCTTTAAAATTTGATTTCATAGAAAGCAAGAAAAACTACCCGTCCTTAGGGAACACCACTGACTAAACTACAGATATCAAAATTAGCTTCTGTCTACACCCTAATTTATTCAGCTAATACAGGAGAAGGTGGCCCAAATTGAACGCCAGATTCCAATTTTAAATAAATCAACTTCAGAATTGATTTTCTGATTGGATTTTTATTGAGTATTAAAGCACACAAGTGTACATTGATTAAATTATTTCCGGCAAATGGCCACCTCGGTTTGGTTCTTTCTGCAAAATCTTTGATTACAATTTCGCACGTTATATTTCGTTGATTGCTGATGTAGACCTTGGCTTTCAGATGACCCGGAAAAAGAAACCACACGGTGTTTAAATCATAAGATTTTGTCGGATTGTTAAATGGAAATTTCGTGAAATTTTAAAGCGAACTATATAAAAGGCGGCGCTCCGTTTTGCTGGAACCACATTTGTTCTAGATTCATGTTGGTGTCAAAAAAATGGATTATTAAGTTACAACATAGTTACAACATTTTCAACATCATCTTTGAAGAAATTTGCGACTATGGTTCCACCTGCCTAGAATTCATACCAAAGAGTGACCTGTTGGGGTTACCCGAGGACTTTCCAAACCCCAAATGTCGCAATTTGGTTTGTCTTCAAACTTGTGAAGTTAAAAATCATCGCTAAAGATGATAACTAAATTGAGTGGATCATGATGGTTCAAAAAACAATCGCGACATGTTGATAGTGAGAATGGTCACTAAGTGGAAGCACTTGCCTAAATTTTTGTGCCCATAAAGGTGCAGGTCTTTAATGAGTTTTTCTGAAGGGAGCTTTTCGTCCAATTGTTGTGCATTATGGCAATATTTTCACCTGACGTTACCTCACGTTGATCTTGCATGTAGTTTTGTCCCAATTGCTTCAGATTTCAATGTGGTTTAACAATCGGTAGATTTTTACGTAACATCTGTCAAACTATTAGAGACTCCGGCTGAAAAAGGTCTAAATGAGACCATGACTTTTAATTCAACCGGCCAAGGCTTGTATAAGTTTTGAAATCGGGAACATTTTCTCCAATTGGTTTGCTTTAACTTGATTCCGTGTTTCTCCGAAGGTTCTGAAACTTATTTTGTACAATGCTACGTTCAAAGAAATCACAAGACTGTTTTTCGATACATTTTTGCCACTTCTCAAAATTGCTTACCATTATAAGCGACTTCACCCAAAGCATGCTAAAAGGGAAAGGAGGAGGTTTAACAACTTCTCTACATCTCGTTTAATTAAGAAGCTTTAGGTATGCACACTTTGATTATTAAAATGCTTTTCTACAGTCTTTTTTGTCTATGAACAGATAGTACGATGTTCTTGACTATTCTATATTAAGTCAATTTATTAGACAAGGCAAAACATTAATTTTCTTTGGATTTCCTCAAAATGATTTTTTCTTTCTGAAATGGGATTTGGTTATTACTTCAAGCCTCATTTATGCGCAATGTTTCCTTAAACCACTTAATAGTACGACCGTGGAGATAGTGGTTGGATCACTCACTTGATGAATATTATTTCATTTGCTGCAGGTTACGTTTTCTGGACGGTTGCTGAAGCAGCTGATTGATCTGTTCTTTTTGTTCCCGGACGATTAAGATTTTTGCCTTTTAAGAGCGCCAAACCAAAATCTAAATAATCGGAAGCCGCCGTCTCTGTTAAAATCTATCCCATATAATCGTGGATAGTAGATTATACAGTTACATAAAGTTCTCAATTCAAGCTTATGGGTGGGATTGGCTAAGGCGTGGATATTGTCTAATTTTTTTTCCTTCAGGAGTTAATTGCCTTTCCTGTAGTTGCTGCTCGTACAAGCATCTTAGAGAATACATGTATATGGAGAACCATATATTTGAGAACTGCTATAAGAATACATTTCAGCTGTTGTCCACTTTTGCTTTTTTATTTTATCGTTGATATCGTAAAAGTGTTCAGAAGAGTCTATAATTACTTAATTAATTACTTGTAGCCTCCTCAAAAAACAAGAAAGTCCCTTAGCCTGTATTGACTAGAACTATTACAGTTGCATGTCAACCTGGTTAGTAGCGTTTACTAAGAGGGTTAGGGTATCGCATGCCTTATTGCACTTCATTCTTTGGGAAAAACACAGTACCGCTGCCACCAACCATCTGCATAACTGCACAGAACGTACACTTAGCCAAAATCTGTCGCTACCCTCGGCAAAGAGAGGTTTGTGGTAGTTCCGAAACCTAATCTAGTTGAGGGCATAAGACGAAAAAAAAGTTCAGGTCAAAGTTTTGTCAGTGACACCCATGGGATTGAATTCTGGAAAACACGGACTTTGTACCTGTGGGATCTATTGCTGGAGGTTATACAGCAAAGCGTTGGAAATTTATAAACATAAAAGGACTTTAACGGAGACGACGTCACGCAAAAAGCAGAACAACCAGGACCAGACCAAAAGAATCTGCACCAATCAAATAATATTAGTAGGTGTTCTGATGACCTCAACAGCGTTCTCCTACCACTATTTCTACAGTCGACTTAAAAAGTTCTGAAACAGATATGGAAAAAGAAGAACTTTGTCTAACTTCAGGAATGACCACTCTATATGATACAGAAAAGTGGTCTTAATAGAAACAAGAGCTTATCTAGATCTTGGTTTGCAGCTCTTAGAGGCCAAAAAACGGAATGCCGATAGCATTTGCTGAGGAGACAGTACCTGCAGAGTATCAGATGACATTAGTAGTTGTTCCAATGACATCGGCAATGGTCTTCCACCACCATCGCCACCCCAGTAGACCAATGAGTAAAAAAGCTATTTCTGAAGATGTCTGTCACAATGGCGAATGAAACTGAGAGTTTCCAAAATTTAAACATCGCCTAATAAGCTGAGTACAGCTAACGCGACATATTGAGGTACCAGCTATGAAACTTTTGCATTTGTTTGATCCCTGTATATTAGTCAAGTTTCTAAAATCCATCAACTAGAGTTAAAGGCGGTTAATTTAGATGAGTCTAGATAAAAAAAAACATCCTCTAAACATAAAAATTCAGAATTACGCTTTTCTTTCTTTGTGCAGAAGATTACTGCCCCTTCCCCATATAAATAAAGCCACCATAGCTATCAAGTCAATAATTAAGAACAAACTAGTTTTTGACATTTGAGATGAAGCACGCTTTGAAACACCGATGGAGAAAGAATCAGGCGTTTCGATTCAATTAAGCCGTTGAAGTAGCTTAAAAAATTAAACCCCAAATAGTCCGCCTAAAAAACGATAAATGTCCAAGGACGCAGCACAATAAACCGCATAAATAAACAAATAGAAAGCAATCGACATATTAAAATGCAGATTTGCTTCAAATTACGAATCTGAAGTAGAAAAAAGTATTGATGTTAATTTGGCGCAGCGGAGTTTTATGGCAGTCCCAGATCCTAAAATGAAAAGTTCAGTTTTGCTTATAAGCGGCGGCCTGATTTATTCTCTGTAAAGCGTCTTATACGAGGTGCATTCGGAAACTTTCAAATTACGTTTGGTTTTCAAAATTGCCTTCGCGTATATTTTGTCTCTGCTACAGCGGGTAGCTAACCTTGGAGAAGCAGGACGGCACTACGCATTCTGACCGCAAAAAACTGGATATTTAGCCAGAAGTGGCACCCGCTCCGCAGATCGCCGGCCGTCCACGAATTAGAAGGGGCAATAACTTTTCTGTTACGCAAACAACCTCTTCAGTTGGCCGCGCCAGATTATAGGGTATTAGACGGCTTAACGGCGTCTTTATAATGGTATTTGCATTTTGCGGGTCCGCAGGACCACCGCGGCAACCGGCCACTTCATCATTCTCTTGCTGTTTCGGTGACAAATTTGAACAGCATCAATTTTGTAGAGAAAGAGTGATGAACTGCATTAATGTTAGGTTGATGTTTATGCTGTGGATATCGGTAGATTCAGGTTACACCAGAATTTGAAAGTTAAACACATTGGGCAAAATTCCAGTTTGTCTCTATATACGAGCAATTCTTAAAATTTTATATATTGCAAATGTTGCAAAAGTAAGTAAAGAACTGAATAGAATTAGTTTTGGATAAACCCTTTTCAAACAAGTACCAAGTTCACTTTATAATCAGATCAAAAATTCTCTATAACCAAAAAGGGATCAATTATGTAGTAACACAATGATAACAATAAGCATCATATTCAAAGCTTTCTCAAAGTTTAAAGATACAAAAATAAAATAATAAAAGTAAAGAAGAGAAGTATTCAGCCAAATTTTCAACTATAATTCAAGTAATATACGTAAGATGATATGGAAAAACTAATCTGGAACAGATAAAGTTGATCACATTTTACGAAATACTGAAAAAATCAACATTTCGTCACAATAAAACAACAGAATTCCGTATCTTCTTTGTAGAGGATGTGTCAATGTTTAGAGATGATAAAAGTGGAGAAGAAATATTCAGTATAAAGAGTACTTAGCTAGATTTTCAACTATAATTCTATGAATTATACCTAGGATGAGATGGAAAGTCGAATTGAGTCCTATTAGTCACCCTTGAAAACAATTCTGGACTTCTGTATAGCGATGGGTGATTCTAGATTTTGTAAAATTATATCTAAAATCGATTCTACTAATTGGAATCGATAAAGAATTCCAAGAAATCCAATTTAAGGAATGCTCAGTCAGATTTCCAACTATAATTCGATGGATTAATGTGGGATGAAATGGAGAGTCGAATTGGGTCCCAGTAGTCATCCTTGAGCACAATTTTAGACCTCTGTATAGTGATGGGTGATTCTAGATTTTGTAAATTTAAATGTAAAATCGATTCTACCGATTGGAATCGATAAAAATTCCAAAGAATCTAATTTATGGAGTGCTTAGTCAGATTTTCAACTATAAACCGATGGATTATACGTGGGATGAGATGGAGAGTCAAATTAGGTGCTATTAGTCACCCCTGGGCACAATTTTAGACCTCCGCATAGTGATAGGTGATTCTAGATTTTGTAGGATTAGATCTAAAATCCATTCTACCGACTGAAATCGATAAAAATTATAATGCATCCAATTTATGAAGTGCTCAGTCAGATTTTCAACTATAATTCGATGGATTATATGTGGGATGAAATGGAGAGTCAAATTGGGTCTCAGTAGTCCCTCTTGAGAACAATTTTAGACCTCCGTATAGTGATGGGTGATTCTAGATTTTGTAGGATTAAATCTAAAATTGATTCTACCCATTAGAAACGACAAAGTTCACATTTCACAAAAGAATGAAGAGAAGTCAATATTTCATTCATAATAAAATTCAAACTAGGAATTGGATGATAAAACAAAACGTTGACTTTTATGAAACTGTAAGATTTGGAAACAATTCAAAGAGCAAGGTAATCGATTTATAAATCATCAGAATTGATTTTACACTACTATCTCGATGGTGTTCTTCTTGAGGAACAGAATTTGTTGTGGTTAGAGCCCCTGAATGATGTCACAACGTATATACGATAAAATATTAATACCCAAGAGTAGTGCAAAGAATTTGAATCACTAGGTCGGTTAGGTGGCATAATGTGCAATATTCAAAGATGAGGATGCGCATGTAAGAACAGCACTGCAGTCATTTGAATAATAATATTTTTCTAATATTTGTTAAAGTATGTTCACTAATGTAGACGAGTTTGGAGAGCAAAAAATTATAAGAAAAGAGAAGAAGAAGACCATGAAAAACATTGTTGCAACAAATGGCAGATATGGGAAAGAAAAGGGCAAAACAATAAAAGAGATGACGAAAATGGAATTATGCAGAAAGCTTTAGAAGAAATCCGACACTCAAAAAGGTAGATAGTTTTGATTTGCACCAGCTATGATACATCTGCCGGTCATCGCTCTAAAAAAGAGTCGGGTGATAAATTTAGTTTTAGCCCCTTCTTGATTTATTCTCAAACAAATACTAAGTTTCAATTACATGGTAACTAACTATCAATTATCACAAATCATTTCGTTATTAACGTTTCTACTTTTCCAGATCACGATTTTTCCCAAAACAGGAAGCGGTTGATAACATCCTTTTGTAATTTTGAATCTTTGAAATGTGTGCCTTCATTAGAAACAGAAGAATCTAATCGACTTTTAGATGTGTACATGTGACCATCCAAGTTTTCCTCCTTCTAAGGTTACTTTTAAGGTAATTAAAAAGTTTTCTTTTACTTCCTTTTATACTTTCAAACTATTTGTGTCTTTTACTTCTAGTCTTATTTATTCTTCTTCAAGATTGCTTTCCAAGATTTTCCAACGTTAAAATGCGTGTCCAGTATTTTATCCATCTTGCACGTTTCTTCAAAGATCTGGACATACTTGTCATTCCACACTATCAGAAGTTCTTCATCGTTGAAAAACTCTCTTAACTTTTTTCATGTAGGTCTGTACGATAAAATGAGATGATCTATTTTTAAACTTCTTGGGCATCTGACGGCGCCCCGAAATGCGTCGATCAGAGCATAAAGTACCGAAAAGAGACGTAATTTTTTTGGCCTGACAAGAATATTAAAACTTTCTTTTATCTGGCGATAGCAGCGATGTTTTCTTCTATGACAGACAAGAGGGGGTGGTCTTTCAGACTGAAATTTACAATACTTTTTGATCAAGGTAACATTTCGCACTCTTTTTAACGCCACATTTTAAGAGCATCTCATGTCCATCAACTCGCTTAAACTTGTCACAACGTGCGACTATTGCCATGACTATAGTCATGTAGAGTTTGCAGTATGTTGCACTTGGGTGACTACAGTTTAAATTATTTCTTTTTCTCTATTCATTTCTTGTCCTTTATGCAGACCCTAACTAATTTTAATTGTATTGGTTAAATAAATGACTTTAAATACAGAATGTAGATACTCATTTTAAAGGTATCTGAAAATCTTTAAGTAATAGAAGAATAAAACACTTTCCGAGCAGGTGGTAACAATAATACACTTTGTAACTCAAATTTACCGCTACTTTCAATTAATAATTATGTTCAGCGTTTAGGGTTTTTAGTTTTTATTCGTTTCACTTTATAAAACTGCTAAAGGTACTCACATTACCATCATAAAAAGGACAGCCATGTAATTTGAAAATATTTTCTATTTGGGTTTGAGAAAAGAATGTCCACCTTGCACAGTTACAGTTGAGACCCCCACGGTGCTTGTATACGTGTGAGGCCTAGAAGAGAGTGGAATACTACCAAATTATCTGGCGCTACGAGAAGGCTCCAGAACAAGTGCTGGAGGTATAAATAGCACACAGCAGAGCAGCAACGGGGGTCGAGTATCAGAAAGTGAAATAAATTATGTCGCAGATAACTAGAGTTACAGGGTGTGATTTTATAGTAGCAAGTACCAGTTTACGAAGAATATTAAATTGTTGTAAGTAAATTAAATCAGTGGTTTAAATAAATTTAACCTTTTTATTTACCACTGTAAAAGCACAAACTTCTAGGAAGAGTAATTTTTTATAAAGCAGATAACGGGTCTACATTAAAGCTTTTGCCACATAACTCTTTTATTCTTTATGGATTAAAGAAAGAATGAAAAATTGTTCAGTCATTTTGCCATCTTAACGAACTCTTTGGACAGGGAACAATCAGTGAAGGTCCTTGTCGGAGATGATTTGGTCGCTTCATATCTGATGAGTTTGGAGGACAAGTTTGACCATCAGAATGCTGAGCGAGGATTTCAAGGTTCACCAGTCTATTCTCAAAAGTTTGACAAATAGACAGTAGTTGTTGAAGTCCTTAAAGGACTCCGGATAATTATGCATCAGCGGAATATAGAACTATCCCATCTCGATAGACAGACAAAGAAGTGTTCTCGTGGCAGGCGTGAAGGCGCGCCCCCTGGTGCTGAGCATTGACGCGACATCTCCCGTCTCCCCGGGCGCCGTCGGGGACGAAGGTAAATAACGTCAGTACGTTTACGCTGAAATCCCGCTTGGATGCGTCCGTGTAGTTCACGGAGCGCCTAAGAGTTCCTGTTGCTCATGCACCGCTGGAAGTGGAAAATTAACGTGGTGGCGTGCGTTCGCAGCGATTCGCACGCCTCTCCGTTTTGCCGAGAAAAACGGCGAATGCAGATGTCCCGGTCGGCCGCGAGACGTTCCGCTGGATGCTGTAATTGCCGCTGAATTCCAGTGGCGTAGCAGACCGAAAAAGCAGCTTCCTTGTGATGCCCCGGCTATTTCGCTCTTCTTATGGCGCATTTCAGCGCAAATGGAGCTGTTTCGTTGCGTGCCGGACTTGCAGTCGGTTCCTTGTTTCAGGCTCTTGGTCTGCGTACTACATACAGAATGTTCCAGAAGGGTACACATACACAAATTTGTTTTATTTCAGTTTCAATTATGAGAAGGTAAGCATATAGTTGAAGTGCAAAAAGTAGTCAGGGAGCTACCAAAGCGTCATTTTTTAGAGGATTCAGAAAGAACACCACGAGGATGTGCCATTTCACTCTTTCATTTATTCTAGATGTTTCAGTAACGCTGAAGTGCGCGAAAACACATTTTTGTCGTGCGCAATGGAATCAGATTTAGAAAAAATTAAACGAATGTTCAACCCAAATATCTGACCAAGAGATAGACTCTGACTTAAATCTTTCACCGTCAAAACAACTTTTAAGAGGTCTTCCTTTGTTTCCAATTCTGGCTAGTAAAATTTTAAAGTACATGGTTTTGCCCAAGGCTATATAAAGTGAACGGAAACTAAAACACATATGTGAATACAGAAGACAGTTGTCAGGCGTAGATGAATTCTTTTAATTTAACCCTTCGGAAAGCATCGTACAAAATTTGAATCGTTCAACCACGTCAATAATATGACCTTCAAAGAAGGTGTGAGGAGTTCGTCCTCAACTTTTTTAAAATACGAATATCAACATGAATGATGTTTGGTGTTCTGACGTATTTTCCGCCGGAGATGTACGTGAATATACAGAATTATTGCTTCTGGGAGACAAGCCGATCTGAATTCATGACAGTTAAACCTTTGCATCCAGTAAAGGTTTTGGTCTGTGTACAATGAGTACACGCAGTATTATTAGCCTCATTTTCATCAACGGAAGACTAAACTCAAGGATATATGAGAAGTTATAGACAAAACCATTCATTTCAAAAGTCAAAAATACTAATTAATACAGTCGGCACTGGTTCACATCGAACGAAAGAGGTTTTCGATATGCTATTGCCATAGCATGGAATAGAGAATCCCTTGTTTTACGCCTTATTCAATTTTTAAATTCTCTATCTCATCATCTTTCTTCAATGTTTTATCTTTTCTTTTTATTTTTTTCATCTCTATTGCTTGTGAGTCTTCTACTTCAGTGTGCTCATTGTTTGTACTTATTTGGGGTTGGGCTGTTTCTCTGCTCTGTTGCAATTCGAATTATGTCTTTCCTTGTACTATCTTCTTGATAATCTATTGCTGTCCTTTACCAAGTTTTTTAGCTTTGTTTGTCTTTCTTTCTCGTATTTTCTTAAATCTTGCGGATTTCTCTCTTTGTAGGTTTTTCAAGTTCTAGATATTATATTATATTCTAATTCTGTTTTTCTTAGTCAAAACTTCTCGCTATTAACATGGGTTTTTTGTTTCACCGTTTCTTAAGTCTTCTGTAAATTTTTTTTCATCTATAGTCCGTGTTTAGCTTTAATTGATTTATTACTTCTGTTATAAAATTTCTATTTACAGAGAAAATAAAATTTATTTTATTTTGGCGTTTTCCATTCGGTTACTTCCATGAACATCTTCTTTTCCTTCTTCTTTTAAAGAGAACGTTAGTTATGAATAGTCTGTTCTTTATTGAAAAACTTAATAATTTTCTCCCTTTATCATTCCTTGTACCGTATCCGAATCGAGCAGTGAAATTTCTATTTTCTTTCATATGTTGCCTAATTTTGCTGTAGTAGTCCCCTATCAACAAAATTTTGCTTGTTTGACTCTTCTATTTCTAATGCTTCTTTGACTTTATCGTAAAATTCTTCTAAATCCTCCCTGGATTCAGCTTTGGTGGATGTATAAGTTTGTATTATCGCTAGTTTTGTTTTTCCATTTAATTTTATTGTTAGGGCTGTTATTCTGAGTACTCTTTTATCTCTTCTATTCTTTTTTGCATTCCAAATGTACTATTTTTTGTTGACTTGTAGCCTTTGGTATAAAATTTTTGATTGTTTGCTATTTTTCTTATTTCTGTTTGAATCTCTTGCTCTGTTTTATTGATATCATTTTATATATAAATGTTTTTCCCTTTAATTTATTTTTATTCTTTGTAACTTTCGTTTTTTCTTCCCAGTTATTAAATTCTACTACAATTAGTTTTTGGACTGTTGTTTTTCTTTCTTAAATGCTAATAATTTGTGGTTATATCCATTTCTCTTTAAAGAAATTTGTTATTTTTGCTTTTATCTATCCCGTTTTTACTTCAATTCTGCTAATTGCTACGTTACCCTTTTTTTTATCTCGTTTTCTGTAATAGTTATTCTATTGTGCAGTAGGCGCTTTTCTTTATCTCATTTTTTGTCTTATTTTTTATTTTTTTCCTTAAATGCTTTATTATTTTTGACAGCTCTTTTTCGACCCTTTCCGTCATTTCCAGTATTGTTTGTCGAAATTCTTTTTGTACTTCCTCAGATGTACGAGTTTTTACGTTTTTGGTTGATAATTCCTCTTGTTCTTTATTTCGTTTTCTCGTTCTGGTTAGTAAGTGATCTTAATTTTTATCCTTGGAGAATGTTTTATTTACATTTACTGCTTTTAGCCTATTTCAAATTTCAACATTCGTTTAATGGAGATTTTTGAAATACCGGATATACAAAACATTAAAGGACCTTTTTAAAATTAAAAACAAAACTATTGCCTCTTCAGTAAAAGTAGAGACACTCAAAACCTCAAGTTTCACGGCTTTTTTTACAAAGAAAGGTTAACCATAGTATTATTAAATCACATACTTATGACTTATAGTTTTCAGTCACCAAGGTTTTCTTTGTTTTTAATAGAATTTTTAAAATACTCTGACAAACACCATGTATATTACTTTTTCAGAACAGATGGTTGGCAAATTTGATCTTATAGGCCTTTAAAGTTTTAGAAGTCTCAGTGTTCTAAGAAATTTTTTTATAAAAAATATAGAGTACAAAGAAGTTTGAAGACATCATTTTAGTCGGCAAGTACAACACAGACGCTCAAATCCATTTTCCAAGATGTGATCCAGTTGCCAAATTATACCTGCTTTCGAAACGACCACCTTTTTGCTTCCAAGAGAAGAACCGTTGTCTTTGCGAACTCCTGCTTGGAGCACTACGCAGCCTTGCTCCCGAATCCTTACTACCTGGAGACTAGTGCCTTCTGCTTCCAGACAAGGGCTTAGGGTGTTATAAGTCTTTTCAGTCTATAATTTTTCTTAAACCAGAGAGTCTTTCTACATAAGGATCTAGATGTCATCCTCGAGGAAGCATAGCTACGGTCATCGCAAAAGATCTGAACGCAAAACATCCATCGTAGAACAGTCTAGTGGCCAACACCAACTACAAAACGCTGCATGGGATTTAGCTTTGCGACATCGTGGTGGACCCCCGTACATCACCTTACAACCTATATTTAGAACTAAATCACGCCTGAAGAAGTGGAAAGAACCGGGCGCGATGGCGCACGCGACGATCCCGAAGACTAGTGGAATTACAAAAGTGAAGACCGCTGTCATAGAGCACCGCCATATGATCAATAATTCTCTTTGGAGACGGATCTGCAAAACGTCCCTTCCCAGTTCTACTTATCTACGGAGAAAACGGACTACACCGCCACCGAAAAAGCCAAGTTCTTTGCTGACTGTTTGAAACGTCAGTTTGGACTGCACTGATTGACGTTGTCGATTGAATTGTAAGACGCCTGCGGAGGCAAGTGCCCCAAAAACCCTTAGAGTCCTTCGCGTATTTAAAGCTCTCCCAGTAAAAATAATCGTCTACTTCGTCACCAGCTAACGCAGTCCTCCGGCTCTGCCATTTCTGGAGTCATTGGAAGATAGCGGACGTGGCAATGCTCCCAAAGCTTGAAAAGTCCAGCATATTCCTCTAGCACTACCCATACCAATCATTCTTGCCGATTATGTGGAAGCTTGTAGAGAAAATTATCCACCGACGCCCGAGGACAGTCGCTGAAGACCTGAAGAGGATCCTGAAGGATTAGTTTAGCTTTCGCCTTGGCCATTCCATCGTCCACCAGCTTTCCGGAAGGTTTCCAGAAGACGGCCATCAACGCAGCCAAGGCCTTTGAAAAGGTGTGGTACAATAGATTCATCTACAAGATGGCTTTAGCAAACATTTCTCTGTCCATAGTATAATCCGGTCTTTTCTGTCCACCGTAAGTTCCGGATTAATCTTAGCGAGGTGCAGTCATCTGAAAGGTGTTGCCAAGCCGACGTCCCTCAAGGCTCAGTTTTTAACATATGCTTAGGACATGCCCACAACGCCCTCCGTGTTGATCTGCATATGAATGCAGACGGCATGGCGATGCTGACCAGCTCACTGCGACTCCAGGATAGTAATACTAAAAGACTGGTGCCATTGGTGGAGGATAGGAAGCAACGCCGATAAGAATACAAAAATCCTATTCTTCACCAGGATGAAATTGATGACTTAAAGCAGAGGCAAAGTACTTTGGAGTAACCATGGACCAGAAGCTCATATGGAAGTTTCAGGTGGAGAGAGCCGGAAGCAAAACGAAGGCAGCCCGACAAGCCCTGAACTCCATGTTCCATCCGTGGAGTCGGCTGTCCTTTTGCAATAAGCTAACAAGTGTTTTGCGGCGTCGGCGTGGGGATATGCCGCTAAAACCCACGTGGAGAAGCTCCAAGTAGTCAGTATCGGGCACTCAAAATCATCTTCAGCATTCCTTGGTACGTGAGAAATTGCATCGCGATGCAGAGATATTGATCATTGCTTTTTTCCCAGAGCGCTGAGCAATTCTACCACAGCGTTTAAGGTTACAGGAATCTACCTACGAAGTCACGAAGATAGAGGTGAGAGACTGAATCCCGGTACCTTCAATACTCCAAGTTAAAGTTAAAGTCAAGGTAAGTTCCAAAGTTGTTGGATTCAGTATCATTAGTTCCTCGCTTATAAAATTGGCAAACACTGATGATTTTTTTGCTCAAAATGGCAACTTCTGGTGTAAATTTTCTAATGTTCCGTTTTTTATTTGGTTGTCACCAATTTCGAGTCTTTTGCTTTCTTTATATTTTCTTTTGCCATAAAAACTTATAGCAGCACTTTTATCCATTCTTCGCTTTATAGCAAAGCAGTTTGTAAGGTCCTTTAACTGTAGCCGGCTCCTCTTTCCCCCAATTGGCTACAATTTTGGGAGTATAATAAAATCTTATGGAAATTTGAAATGAAGTTTGCACACTATTGAGGTACCGGTTATCGTATTTTGCTTTAAATTTGGTGCATGCGAGATCAATTCACTTACGAATCTCTGCTTTGTCTTCTAGATAGAGTTTGAGGGTGTTTGTCAATCAAAAATTCAACAGATCGTGGTATTGTATCGGGGACTTGAAAAATTGTACAAATTCTCAAAAAAAGTTTGTACGAGTTTAGCGGGGTGACGGCATACAAAATCTTGAAAAACCGTGGATTTTTATTTTTTGAGTACCTGGATCTATAATTCATTAAAGTTATTTGTCGGACATTGTATTGACGTACAAAAGTACTCGGGTTTTGAAATTTTGGTTTGTGATCTCACATTTTTCGGTACTTCTTTAGTTATTGTTGATTCTTAAAGATCCTTGTGGTAAAGTGGTAAGAGTGCTGAACTCAGCAACTATTTGGATCAATTTCTGGAAGGTCAAGAATCTTTCATGTTTTTGAGGGCAGCACCGAGAATGCATAGACCATTCATCAGAAGAAAGCGAAATGATGACTGAATGTGGCAGTATGTGTAGTATGTCAGCAATGCTAACACAATTTTTCTGGAATTCCTTTTGCAACTATTCTATAGCTTACAGAAATATGCGTGTGAAAAATGAAAAACAGCGGGAAGAGCATACAAGAGTGGGTCGAAAAAGTACACTAGGAGAATTTATAATTAGTGGACCTAGACGCCTTTGCCTCCGTGTTGCAATTTATTATGTAAACAGAGGTTATATTCCTGCGAGTACGTGACGCCGTGCTTTACTGTTACAACCGCCTAACTTACGCTTGTGTAATTAGCTAAAAGGCGCATTCTCAAAACACAGATTCGCGTAGGTTTTCATTTCAGCGAGCAGATGCTTTCAACATGGGGAAAGAAACGGATGTTAATGCGCTATATCAATGCATCAAGGCGAGAGTCTCTGAATTGGGTTGTAGCCAATTATAACTTTGATGATTTTTTTATTACGCAGTGTGGCAACAAAATTTTATTGAAGAAGCACAAAAAAGCTGAGGGAAAGCTGCAATATTTTGGATAAAACGGCGTGGATAGAAAGACAACTTCTCAACTGTGTAAACACATTCGGATGTCAAGAACTCAGAAACTTAAAAATGGAAAAAATCTGCTTAGGGGTAATTAAAGAACAAAACGCAACTTCTTCCTGAAGTATTTACAATACTGGATGTCCATCCCAAACATATAGGTACTGTAACGAGGAATACAGGCACAGCAGCAATAGAGAATTTGAAAATTTGAATAAAAGATAATCTGGACGGGGTTAAACTTCAATACTATATATTTCATAACTTATAATATTAAAAAAATGTTATGCATTGTTATCTTGCTTTTAGTTTCTCTTATATGAAAATTATCAAGTACAGTCAAGGATCAAGGAGCCCCTCGGCTATCTATGCTCAGTTGCCACCGTTTCTGGAGGTCATGAAAACAGGCAGAGGAAATTTTATCCTGAATGCCATTTGATTGTTGCAACACCTTTATGGCGCTTAGCCTTCATATGGGGAAACAAAAAATCACACGGCGGTAGATCGTTTGTCCTCCATACACCAAACTTCTAGCACCAAAAAATGTGATAAACGTGGTTTGTATTTTTGAAGGTTGTCGCTCCTCTTTGTGGAGGCTGATAAACTATGGCCTTATAATTCGGCACTTTGCCGCTTGCTTTGAGGGTTATACTGGTAGCATCAACTTTTATTTCCGACAATAATGTTTAAGACAAGTGTGGTGTCAAAAAATAGCTCGGCAGCAATTGTTTGTGTGATTACCTGTGCTAGTGTGCGAGGGATCGTTTTTGCTTTAAGTTTTCCTTCCCCTAAACTGTTTGGCGACATATTTCTATTCGATTTTATCATGCACACAGTAGCACGATGGTTTTCTGCAGTACGCTACTTTACGCTTTTCACTTTTGCGAGGGTATGTAATGTTGATGAGCGGTCTACTGTTTAAATCTCTGCTCTCGTAAAACTTTAAGTCTTATTCAAAGATATGGCTTCTCGATAATACCTCGTCACCATATGGTTGCTGTATAGTGTCAGCTTAACCACTCTTGTACAGCCCTACCACCTAGTCAGTTTACATCAAAGTATTTTTAAAGCCACATCTATTCAGAACATATTTCAGGCGACTGAATAAAGATGTGGCGTCTATGCTTACAGTTGTGCTTAACAAACATCGCTGGTAACTTTCCTGAAAACGTATGGATCGGCCCTGGCAGATACGACAAGCTTTGAAAGCTTTACACAAATATGTCCAATCAATGTTTACTACAGAACGGGCGTCGTTATTGGAATGCTGTGTTGATAGGAACAATCGTATGGCGCAAGTCGCGTTGCACAAGCGGGCCGCATAAATTCCGCGCAATTCAGCGCGAGATCCGCGATTAGCGTGCGGGCGAAAAATCGGCGGCATTTCGAGGCGGAAAGTCGCGGCAATTCCGCAAAGAGCCATAAATAATTCATGGCGGGCTTAAAATAATAGAAACGCCGCGGGGCGCGATCCGAGTTATGAAGCAGCGCTGTAATTATCGGGACGCCGTGAGGTAGCAGTTTTATAACACAAAAGTTTAGTTGTCAAAGCACGTCCACATTACCATAGCAGCGACCGTACCGAAGGAGTGTCCCTCGTTACCGCTAAATCGGCATCTCGTTCTTCTTCCGCTGGCTTTATCTCTAGAGGTTTTGTTTATATTTAGAAACTCGGAATAATGAGCTCTTTAAGAACAGATTACGCCGAGCGCCTAAGGGAGCAGCCGGATCGGCCCATCCATCCCTGGAGATACGCATCCGATCTGGGAAGGCTCATTTTTCTTGTTCAGCCCCGATAAGAATTGAAGATAGGAGGAGCTAATAAAGGACTGGATGCCTTTACAAAAACATCTGCTCTGCGCCGCGCAGACTGTTATTGAGGCAGGAAATGTTCGTCTCCCGGGTGCATTATTTAAATACACCCTGTACATAATTTCAATTTATCGAAAAAACCCGAGTTTCCTATAAAAAATCATTTAAGTTACAATTATAATAAAGAGCAAATATTTTTTTTGTCCTTAAATCAAATTTCAAAAAATTATAAATTTAAGAGTGTAGACATTGGTAATATTTCTATTGATGAATTTCCTGATTGCATGGCAACGTAGTTGCGCTCGATTAGGCTGTAACGGGACTGCGGATCTTCAGACACGCGATTTAAATTAGAACAGATAAAATTTATTAAGCTTCTTCTAACTAAAGCTATAAAGCCATGCAATGGTAGCAAGTTTGAATTGGACAATATTTATCAGGTTTTTTCTATGATGACCTGAAAATTTATGAAAATTTTGATTCCTAGCCCATAGAATGTTATACAAACCGATTAGCCTTAAACGCAAATTAATTCCTTGAGTTTAATGAGTGCGGACTTATTTATTTAGATGTCAAATAATTCTTTCATGATTATCTTTATTACTGAGGCTATGGCATTCTAATGAGTTCACAGCGGTAGTTTAGACTAAGTTGGAGGAGGGGGGTGGAGATTTAGCTAGCTACCACAAAGTTCATTTTAAAGAATTGTAAGATATTTAACTGTTTGGTAATAGGCATGGTGTCAAGTCGCGAGTAAGCAGTGCACATTCCGGCCGTGTGTGCTGCATTATTGTGCGTGAACGGTGGTGATTTCCAACCGGTACTTGTGCTGGCTGATGGTGTGCAATGATTATGACACCCAACTAGTTTTCGGGGATGCCCTGCATTTCTCAAGCGTCACCCGGCTAGATGACGACGGCCACAGCGACGAAGGAAAAAGCTCCTGCAGATGTTCAACCGCAGCCAGTTCCACGACGCTTTTCGCAGAGCAATCAGCCTTAGCCAAAACACCGAGGCTGGACCACCGTCGCGGCACTATTCCAGAACGTGGATCTTTCACGTTCCTGGCTGTCTTCAATAACATCGTGGCGGCCATTCAGAACTTCCTCGAGGTGGTTGCAGGTCTAATGTCCTGCAACACGTGGGTTACATAAGCTTCAGTCACTTTAAAAGCGCCTGCAGTTTCCAATGTTAAGGCTTCCCAGAAAAAAAAGGTTAGGAGTTTAGACCGAGGTATCGTGTCAGTCAAGGATGTCCACGACCACGTTTTGTAGCTTTGGTGATGGTTCGGATATGTGGCTAGAATAAATCTTCGCCACCAACCCACATCATCGCCGGCTATGGAAAAACGTGCAATAGCGATACTTGGAGGACCCAGAGGTACGTCTGTGCTGCTCGAAGACTTCTTAGAACGTCGTTCATGGAGAAGTACGCGGGCTACCCTTGCACTCACTCTAACCTCTTCAACCTCCCCAGGCGATTCGGTCAGTGCCGTCGCCCTATGATCACCTGCGCCTTCCCTGTCGGAGTGCGATCTCCAGGACAATCCCATCGAAGAGCAGGAATTTAAGTCTGTCCGTCGTCGAGCCAAGGTAATGATGACCACCACCACCAACACCTTTGAGGTCCTGAGTGACCTCGAAGATGCTCGTTGTCTCCAGCTCGCGCCTCTTTAGAACGAATCTCTCCGGTCATCTTGCGGGTAAAAGAGGACTGGCCTTCTGTACGTAAGACCATCCATGACCGAAAGATCGGTTTTATTAAAACCAAGAATTTAGTGAATGGATTCTCCATTCATACCAATGCATCTGACAATTACTGGTGTTGGAGGAAGCGAAGGTAGAGCACCATTACCACCTATTGAAGGTAGCCAGGCTTTTTCGACCCATAATGCGAGGGGTCCCAAAGTATGTCCCTGAGGAGGAGATGAAGCAGGAGCTCCTCGACAACACCTATATTCAAGGTTCGAAGAATGAGGAAAAGACCCTAGCGTCGTCCAATGCCGCTCTTGTTTATAAAACTTAAGCGGAGTGGCAAGAAAAAGACCATTTTCTATGTGCGCGGTGTCCTCGATTTGGCTGTTACGGCTGTTACCAGCGCCACCGTTGTCGGAGCGAGTCCACCACCTGTGCCAACTGCCAGGGTTTCACCCAGCTCCGCGGCGCTTATTGAAGAACACTCTTCCATGGCTAGAACCCCAAGGATGGGCCACCATTGCGGCACTCTTGCAGAACGTAGACTCCTCCGTGTTTTTGGAAGCTTTCAACAACATCGTGACGGCTACCCAAAACGCCACCAATTTCCTTGAGGTAGTTGCGGGGCTGATGTCCTGCAAAAACGATATCACCACCATCTTTGGCATGTTCAGGGCTGCTTGAACACCTGAGTTACCATTAAGCTTTCTCCACTCTAGAAGTGCCTGAGAGGCAACCGAGAGAAAAATTAGGGGCTTAGACCCAGGTGTTTTGCAAAGCAAGAATGTTCACGTCCATGCATGATGTCGATGGAATCCCAGCTCAATTGGTATATAGCCAATGAACAAAACGTATTGGGGTTAAATTGATTCTATGTATATAATGTTTCTATAATAATAAGTTGAGCGTTTTAGTATTTGTCCACTTAAAAAAAAAAATTGAAAATGGAGATTGGCGTAAATTTTTTACTGTTCTAGTTCTAAAGAGTGGCACAAATTGAACCCCCCAGTTTCCCTTAATGGATATTCACTAAAGACCTACACCTTCATGCGTACAAAATTCAAATTTCAAATCTTAAGGGCCATTCTCACAGTTGACAATGCGTCAATTGGTTTTTGGAGCCTCATAAGTTGTCTTTAGCGAAGAAGCGCATTTTCAACTAAGCAAACAAAATGTCGCATTTGTGTTTGAAAAATCCCCACATAATTCTTGAGAAATGAATATACCCTGATCGAGTCACTGGTGTAGATTTTGGGTAGGTAGCGTGATGGGCCAGTGCTTCTTTGAAGATGATACTGGAGGTGCAATTGTAAGTAGAGTTCGTTACATTTACATGATTATAACTCAGTTTTTCTGACAGCAACCAAGTAACATGCAACGGGTTAAATATGGTTCCAACAGGATTGCGCCACTTACCATATGGTTGCGTAATTAGCTGGCCAGCAAATCTTGTAATTTAAGACCGTGTGATTTATTTTGGAATTATCTGAAATTCAAGGTTTATATTATCAACCCATAAACTGTCGACAACCTCAAGAATGAAAACCGACATCTTATCAATAAAGTGATTAGAAGATTTTGTGAAACGGTCCAAATTTAATCGGAGATTGTATACTTCAATGTTCAATAAGACTATAAGTCGTTTTATTTAAACACTAAATCAGCTTGTCAATTTGGGATACCCTTTATAATGTCCAAGGCTGACTGGTATACCTTATTGGATCAATTAAGTGTTATTAAGCTACATGCTTACATTTTTTAAAGGCATTCGGAATAGTGTAAACAAGATAATTCAATTTTGAACGTAGACTTGATTAAAATGCAGCATGAATCTCAAATTTGAGTTGCACCTACTAATCCCTTTTCTAGAAATGAGGAACTCAACTTTAGTTAGTTGAAAGTTGCCACGACAATTGCTGAAAACGCAGTTATCAACTTTAAAAAAAGTGTCTGTATTTGAAAAGTTTTGCTTTTAGTTCTATGGTCAGTTCTTATTCAATAAGTTTTTTAAAATACACGAAAACTGCAACCAAAGTATCGTATAGAAATACCAGATGCAAAGGTTTGAGTCTGTAGATTCTTCTATTAAACCTAATGGTCTTGCAAGATTACTTTTATAAGATTTATTATACAAGATACACGTTTTATTTATCAAAATTCTATACACTTATTTAATTTAGACATGCACTTGGGGTCTTTTCTTCACATTAGTGTCTGCAATCTTTACTTCGAGTCTTTCTATTGTGCATACAATTATTCTTAAAGAATAGAAATTTTTTGAAAGGATTACTTTCTTAGTTTTTCCCCAGCTATTAATGTCCGCTACAGGACGTCGCCTTTTCTTAAATTTTGCAGTTTTTGCAATTCATTGGGGATTTGGCAATTAAACGCCACGCTGGCCGGGCGGGTTGGCGAGTGGATGGGGTAGAATGTATTTCACGACCGCCTAAGGTGTTTGTATGACGGCCGGAGAGCAGTTTGGCAGGTCAAGGCCTTTACCTTGCGCCTTTTTTTTTTAGTAAACATCATTTAGTTCAAAGGTTTACGAACTAACATCGTCTGGAGGTCGTAAAAAATCATTGTCTTCTCTGCAACCATACAGAAAAGATTTTGAAACTGAATTCTGTCGAATTGAAGATATTCTTTCGAGTTCGCAGGTAGGAGTAGGGAGGAAGTGCCTGAATGGTGGGAGATGTTTTCTTATCATCTCCTGTAGTACTTCTATAGAAAAGATTATATAGTAGTAAATTAAATGAAAGACAAATTAGACATTGACAATTAACCGTCGTTGATGTTCACTGTTTTAAACATTTAAATGCGGAGAGTGGTCTGGGCAATCTTTCCCACTGTTCTTAAAGTATCCGCGAAAGAACTAAAAAATTGTAAGCTAATTCTTTAGGTAGCAGTTAACTGTGTTAACTGGTCTTGATTCACATCGCTTCTCAGACGAAATGCTTGGTTCGCTTACGAAAGTTTGGATTATGGTCCTAAATCGTCGGTGCTCAAGTTTTTTAATTCAGATTGACCTTTTAAAGCTGATAAGTAGCCGAGAACGATATTGATATCTGCTAACGTAAACTCAGCATAAGTCTGCTTGCGGCCGTCCGACATGATGGTCATCGGAATAGTTAAGCTATCTAAATGTTGACGATTCTACTTGGTCGCGAAGAGGTGGGTTTATTTGACTTTTCAGAACGAATTGTCCGCCCGCGAAGCTGTAGCCAAGAGGTGATATAATATGTGTTTCATTTATTTTTTCTCAACTTCACTCGTTGGCGAGTCTTGTTTGAATATCACAACTGTTTTGTTGATCGTTGTTAAGGCTAACAATAAGAATTGCTTGTGATATCTATCCGCACAAAACTAGTGTTAAGCTGGACGAAATTTAAACGTTCTGTTGTCTTGATCAACTTTCTTCTCTTTGTTCATTGTATATTCCCTAAATTGAGATTCTGGTGATTTAAACGCTTGTGCTATTTTTATAGGTTTGTCGAAATTTGCATACTCAAACTATTTCTTGTCTTTTTGAATAATTGATAAAAATATGCCCTTCGCTTCAGTTTCTTCTACTTTGACTAAATTTGTATCACTAGTGATTCAAATGTGTAGGTCATACAGTTTGTAACTTCTTCTCAATTTTGTTCAATGAACCATGAGGTTATGCATTCAAGTGTGAATGCTTTCCGCCAATATCTGTTATGTTTAACGGATCAGCTCTGCTAAAAAGTGAAAATTACATTGATTATGTAATTGATGATAACTCGTATCTCTGGTCAAATCATGGTTCTCTAGAGAAAGATGTACAGGTAGCTACTACAACCATCTTTGAATGTCAAAAATGAATGTCTGTATTTGAAGCTAGAATTTATTGTTTTCATTAGTTACGATTTGGTTGGTGCAGTTTGAATATGCTAAAGTAATGGATAACTCTTTATACGTTATTATTCTGTTTGACTGCACCGTAAAGGATCAGACACACAAAAAAGTGGAGATATATTAGGGTTTTTGAGCAATACTCACAAACACTTCATAAAAAATTTACTCAACTTGACGTAGTTTATTATAAAAGTACTCATTACATTTTTTATATAGAATGTAGTGCTTCGGTACAATTATTGATACCTTGTCCTACAACAACGTTTTTAAATGTTGGGCTTAACCCTCAGAAAGGTTCTGAAGAAGAAGGTACTTTCGACATAAAAATACAGATAATAGACAGTAGAATACTTGAAGAGAAATGCCAAGAATCTTTTGCACTTCACAGATCTAAGGGCCGATAATGGTATAAATTAATTCTATCAAAACTTGTATTCAATTTGGATTGTAAGTGCACAACCATAAAACACTGGACTCGATCAATGGTCGAATAATAGCAATAAAATTTAAAAATCCGTAGAAAGGGGGTAAAGGTAGTGAAGAATAATTTATTCATTTACTGTTTCCGAATTCTTTCACGCGACCAAAAAATACTTTTTGAAAATACGCCATTTGATCATCTCAATTGACACGAGGCTGTAACTGGCAATAAAAAAGCGCTATTAGGAATACATTCTTCAGTTTCGTATACAAATTGATTTAGCTATAGCTCAATAATTACTCAGCGTGTGTGGTTTTCGAGAAAAATTATGAGACGGGCAATACTTGGGCAAACTAACAACGTCATTGCTCCCCCTCCTCCTCTTCACATGCCAGTTAGAGTAACCCCTGGTGTAGACTCGATGAAATTTTGAATTTGCTACAGTGCTTATGAGACTGACAACGTTAAAAAATGATGTAGGGTTTATGGACAACATATGGAGGACAGGTGGCACAAGACCTTTTTGGAGAGGTGAAAAGTAGTAGAAGAGGAACTTTACTCGAGAAGATCTTCAATCTCAAAAGCGGACGATATGTGGCTATCGTGAAAACCTTCATAATGTTAGACCATAGACTGATGTTGAAAACAATCACAAGTGACTTAAATTTAAATTCGAATATGAGAGAAATGTTCGTCAAGGTGATTCCAAAGAAACTCATGGCTGAGCGAGTGACTGCTTGGAGGTATAAGTATTCGTTATTTTGTACCAACTTGAGGGAAAGTCATAAATTTTTATTGGATTTTTGTGTAAGAGCTCAATCAAAGTTATGGGAGACATATTGCAAAACGAGGATGAGCAAGACAAAAATTAAATTGAGGTTTTTTGACAGCCGGTCAAACTTTTTAATAGAAAGTTCTTGAAAGGCTCAATAAGAGGCTCAGTTTGGAGGCTGCACCACGACAACGCCACGATTCCAGACCTCGTGAAAAATTACTTGAAAGCCCGCCGTTTTGGTATTTTGGGTAATATTCAGAAGGGCGTGAATCGGCAAGGCGCAATGTAAAAACGCCTCAGTTGGTGTACATCCGCCCAATGGAAGATACGGAAGAGTTCACTACATTTAGAATGAAACCAATCGGTTATAGTCTGGTTTGGGACCCAAGAAGAACCAAGATGCAGCGTTGACATTTTTAAGTTCAGGTTTCAGTGTTAGTACACGTCATATTTTAATAATAACAATATTTTACATTATACAGCACCCGAGGCAATTAAATAAATCAAATGTGACAGAAACTGAATTGAGATATGATGCTTTAAAGACAGCTGTCTACTCGACAGACAGTAATTTGTAATTTAAACTTTAGGAACAGGAAAATCTAACATGTAGTTTAAGAGAACATCGCAGTAACATAAATTATGTATAACTAGCTACGTACTTATAAGTCGGAAACACTTGAGGGTCCTTATTACTTATTTGTATAAGGCTAGTTGAACATTTTAAAATGGACAACGCATTATTTTTTACGTGCCGATTTCTGTTTGATACATTTGTTGTCAAATTTGGCGACTTCTGATGAGGAGGAAACTGGCTTTGACTTGATAACAGCCCTAACTTCTGAAGGGCTTTCAAAGAGGTTAAAACACGTGCCTGATAATCCAAATAGATTTTGTAATTTTAGTGATTTGCAATAATGTGCAAATTATGATTGCAATAATTAGATTTGTTACAAACACTGCTTACTTAAAGGAGGGGTTCAGCAGATAGATGAGAAAAAGGGGATGCAGAAGAAGGAGAATAGAGGCAGAGGGAAGATAAAAAGAGTAGTAGGGCAGAGGGTGAGAAAAACTAGGAGTAGAACCGAAGTATGGGGAAGAGGTGAAAAAAGAGAGGGAGAGAGAGGAGAGAAGGAAAAGAAAATGGTGTTATACATATACTCTGGTTAATGAGAGAACGAAGAAAGGCTGACATTTTTTCTCTCAAAGAAGGGCCGAAACAGTCTTAACTTTAGAAATGATTTCTCATGTCCATTACGCCATTTGAAATGACAGATGGCTTAAGGTACGAAATAAACAAACTAAATGTTAACAAAGAGACTGACTGTGGATGTCTGAAGTCAATTCCTTTGATTTGGTTGAGTTTAGTAAAAGTTTCGCAAATTTTTATAGGATGTTTTGCGATCGGAGGTAAAATTACTGACTTGAATAAAATTTAGACAGACAAAGAAGTAGCAATTTTTAAATAAAATAACTAAATTATTTACTATTGAGGCTAGAACGCCCCGCGTGGGAGCACGGCCTAAAAACTGAGAAGTTAAGGTTAAACTCTAGAAATGAAGCCGTGTCCATCCGCACCGCAGTCACGCGCTTCAACCGCGTGGCCACAGTGGTGCTACATTGTTTACTTCAGTTTTAAAAACCTTCCTTTAATGTTCTATTTTATTTTAATTATTTATTTTGCTTGTTTCCTACTGCAGCAAATTTTCTTTTTTATTTTCTACTTTTCTTATACTCAAAATACAGTTTATTATATTGTTTTAGTGTTCACTTATATTTTCTTTTGCTATATTTTAGTTTTAAAATTTAAAAAGTCCCCTTATCTTTTTAAGAACAATTTTAACATTCTAAATAACCGTCAACAACAACTGAGAATACATGTAATATAAAAGTTTTGTAAACTCGAAACATTTCTATTTATATAGTAGCTGTAGTTTTGCTATACAGACTATAATAAAAGATATCTACTAATAATATTTAGGAGGCTGAATCAAATATGAATCAGAAATATTTTTAAAAAGTTTGTTGAAGCTTTATAGGAATACAAAAAGAAATCACAAAAAAAGCTTCGACACCAAGATCGCGTCCAATGTTTGCCCTTCAAGTTTGCGTGTTTGCTGGTGTGAACAAATAATGATCGTTGAGTGACAAGTTTGGGTGTAGAGAGGGATGTTTCAGTGTACTCAAAAATAATTTTTTTGTCGGGTTTCAGCAACTGTACAGGGGAGGGGAGCGTTATTGTAAATCAAAATTGGCTAAGAACTATAACTAAGTAGGGGTGATTTTTTCCGTTGGGACGCACCTATTGACATTGTAAGAGACTATTGTGCCTGCTTCTTACAAACGCTACATATACCCAAGAGTTTCCAGAGAAACTCGGAACTCCCTGCACCGGGTTCACGAACACTGCTGCAGGCTCGCAATTATGACGCTACGGCGGCAGCTCCAATTAGGGGTGGAACTTGAGAAGGCAAATATTTCTTCAGTACGTTGGGGTATATTTTCGACTGCTTCTCAAAAGTTCCCAAATTGCCCTTAAATTTCGGAAGTTTTTCTCCCCCCGCCGTAAAAAAACTTAAAAATAATAGGACGTGCAAATAGGCAAGGTTTTTTTTTGGTCTGACAGTGATGTTGACTAAAGAAGTGATAGAAGTACCCTTCAAGAATTCTTCCCTACAACCCTCAAAGCCGCGTCTCTCCGTTCACCTCACGGCATGTAAGAAATTCCAGTTTACGGTTCATTTCGATTTTTCATTATTGCTAAATTTTTCTCTGCACAGATCAGATTTTAATTGCAAGAACAAATAAGCCGCTGTGCTCCAGGCTTTAGACCGAGACTGTAGAAAGGGTAACTAATTGTATAGGAGTTTCGTGCAATGCGGTCTTGCAGCGTTGTTGTGCACAATCGCGTATATCGAGGGGCTTTTTTACGACATTTTCTTAAATTTTACTTCACAGTTTATGTAACCATGTATAATAATACTGCCTTTATATTTTAGTTTATTTACAACTAATAGCAACGTGATCTGTATAATTATGACTGTACGGCTAATTTTCTTGGGCAATTCCATAGATTAGAGCCACTTTAGTAAGTGCAGTTTTACTTTTCCTAATAATAAATAAAAGTAATTGTTTTTGCATTCTATAGGAGAGTCGAAATTAATTGCAGCACTCAAGTAAAATTTCTGTTACTTAATGTTACTTTCAAAAAATACATCATCACAGAGTACTTTCAAAGTGATTTCCAATCGTGTCTTGCTCCAAATAAAATTGCGGCCCAGTTAATTACTTTGTAGGGAGATAAAAAGAGACGACGAATTTCTTAAAATAGCACTCAAGAATTCTTTAATTTACCTTGAAGTACTGTTCGTAAGTCAGCGTCCTGCCAAGTTGGTTTTTGTGTTCTGTACTAACAAAATGATGAGCAATGAGCAGCTAATCCAGTTTTTTCGGCCCAAAATAGTAGCAGCAATAATGATTCTGTTCTAAAGTTATTTATTTGACGATCATCGGGTCAACATTGCTTTTAAATTCTGTAACTGATGTTATAAGGGTGCTGCAAACCCACCACAGATCGGCGCGTTGTGCGATGTTTTGGTTACTAAAGGGAAAACAGAAGAATAATAATAGGGAATATCGTCTGTAAGAATAAAATAAGGAAAGGGGGCCGCTTGCAGGCAGAAAATTTTAGTTCTCCTCATGACAATGGACAAACTTGACATTACGATTCAGTTGGAGGCCCTCACGGAAGTCAATTGGGTGAGAAATCTCAGGAACACAGCGAAAACAGCAAAATGTGAGGTGCATTCTAGTTCTAAGGTCTCCAAATTTTTTCTGAAAAAATACCCAAAAAATTAAAACTTCTGTTACTTCTAACGTAATCTCCGTCTAGACGTATAAATTTTTCACAACACCGTCGCCATGCTGTTATGGCTGCTGAGAACACATCTTTGGGGGGGTTTTCCCATTGCAAAATCGCTGATGCAACAGCGGCTCGATTGGAAAATGAGCGGCCACTGAAAGTGTCCTTCATGGTAGGAAAAATCCAGAAATCGGTAGGTATAAGGTCAGGTCAGTAGAGAGCATCAAACACCATCTCAGAGTTGTTTTCACGAAGAAACTGCTAAGTTAGAATTGCCCGATGAGAAGGAGCGTTGTCTTAAAAAGTACCCGTACACGCTTCTCTGGTCGTTTTTTATGCAATGCTGGAGGGAATTTTGTCATCAAAACCTGTTCGTGTAATTTAGCTTTCGCTGTAGTACCATTTAAAACACAATTCGTGAGGATTACGATTTGCTGCCCCAAAACATGGCCACCATAACTTTCTCAGCAGAGGCCGTAACTCGAACATGTTTTCGGTGGCGGTGAATCGGTGTGCTTCTGTTGTACTGACTGGAGTCTTGTTTCTGGATTGCAAATTGCACCTACGACTCATACATTATTACAACTGACGAAAAGAAAGAACCATTAATGGCGGCATCACTTGTCAAAATGTTCTGAGACATTTCCACCCACGCAGCCTTCTGTTTGTCGGTTAGCATTTGTAGGGCCCACCTTTAGGAAACTTCACAGATCCTACAAGACTGCCAAGTCTAGAGGTGATATCACGCACACCTAATAAACAGGCTTCCATAACAGCTTTCTCCATTCGCGCAATCATAGTTTCGGTCCTACAGTCACACAACTCTCAACTTTCTTTAAACTTTCGCATTCACGAACGCACATTTTTAACAACCATAAAGCCTTCGCCGCATGTGTTACTCAATTGGCAGTGAATTTCGATAAAACGGGTGATTTCATGTTTTTAATCACTAAACGTCGCCATTTTAAGTATGCAAAGCAACACTCACTGCAGTGGCGGTAATTTGAGCTGCGTATATTGTACGTGCTGCCATCTATATTACAAATTCAGAAATATTTTCTGAGTCTTAAAATTAACACCATCTTTCTCACTACCGAGAAAAAAATTTGGAGACTTTAAAACTTCGTATTTCGAAATGGTTAGCAAATGTGAAACATATAGTTTTGCACACAAAAAAATTTGGTTGCTCTGATGTTAGTCGAATCAGCTTAAGCATAGCTGATAAAATAAAACTTCTCCGACCATCGATATATAATGTAAAGAAAGCATTTATTTAAATGAATGTTGGATTACATTAAAATATTTTCAAAATGTCTTTTTTTGGTTTTGGCCACAGTTGGCAAGTAGTCAATGGTTTTCTGATTCTTCTGAAATCGAATTTGCAGTTTCTCTTATTTTATCTTTGGGAGTAATCAAGAAGGTTTTGGCCAGCAAAAATGTTCAAATGCCTTTTCATCTCAATGGCTGATTTAAATTTTGTGATCCTTTTTTGAATTTTCAGTAATTAGGGTTTTGTAGCAATTTCTGTAATTCAGACCAATTAGAAGACTTTCCATCAGTGTTCTCTCAACTGTTATTGATGTGTTCAAAGTCGTTTCTTTATCATTATCCAGCGCACTTTCTGTATTCAAAAATTTGTAATCTAAAAAGAAAAGCTGACTTTTACATTACCGAATTATGGTTCTTTAATTTAATATCAATATGCCGTTAACTTCTCTCTTCCACATCCGAACAGCTTCATTCTTATCTTTGTCACTTCTGTATCATATTTGTCTCGTTAGCACTCTTTCAGAAATCGATTATTTTTCCGCCGATAAAGAGATACTATGTTTATATAGACAGTACTTTTCTGTATGTTTTGTAATTTTTACTGAAATCGCTTGAATCGTTTCAGATAGTGTAACTTAATCTACTGAAATAAATTTATTGGATACCCTGTAAATTGGTGGACATAGTTGGCGTGTCTGCAAGAGAGGTGAAAAAGGCAAGAGGGAAGTTTAAAAAAATAAAAAGAAATTTTAGAACTCTGTCGAGACATAGACAATAATCTATGCAGAAACCGGTACTGAATCGAAACCAAGGGATTTAAACCATCAAAAATGATGCAGACATTAACCGAAAAAAAAGATAGTCAGAACACTATTCCCTGTCTCAAAAGTTGAAGAATAACAAGATCTGATGTGCCATTGGACAACACAAAAAAGCTACTAGAAGGAATTGAAGATGGTAAGACCGTTTCTCATTTTAAAAGAGAGGAAGCAAAATTAGCAGTTTAAAATTTATAGATCGCTATATTCAATAGATAGTTGCTTTTGAAGCTACTGAAAGAAGAAATGGATCAAGAACGCGGCTTATGTGGTAAAGCGAGCGACACTTGTAGAAAAATAAAAACGTGGTAAATAAACTAATTCAGACGTGAAAAATCCCTTTAGCTCAATTAGATGGGGGCATGATAGAGAAGATGGATAACAAAAATATTATTTCTATTTAGAAGGCAGTATATAATTATAGTTAACAAAGAACTGATAAAGATCAACGGCGAAGTGCCAAAAAGATTTGTATTAGCAGCCTTAGTGGATTGCCTGAAGGTGTAACGCTCATCGGATTCATCAAAAGTGTGGACAGAGATACAATTAATAGAAATTGTCAGTAGAACTCTGGACATGAGTTTGGATTAGACTTTGACTTGCCTAAGAACTAGATTCTTAAAGTTGAACAGATAATGAAGCATTTGTGATTGGAAGGTGGTAAAAAGGATGATATTACAGTAGCAAATTTCATTCTGATTTAAAAATGGCAGTAGTGTAGTCAGAATTGTTCATTAGAGTTTGTAGTGCACACAGAACGGCATTAATGCCTCCAACATAAGGGGTAGGATGTCAAGTCAGGGGATATAGAAACTATACATGAAAATATATTGGGAAGAAAATAGAAGACAAAAAGGTGTAACAACAGTTTTGAAGACTGTTAGACATATAGATTGGATCAAGATAAAGCAAAAAGAAAAAAACTCAATTGTGAACAGGAAAATAGTGTGAAGTGTATTCTGAAAATCCCCCACCCCATTGTTGATGTAGAAATAAAAGTAAGATCCATATGGTGCCTACGTTAGAGTAGCTTTATACATCATATCGGTAGTATCTACAAAAATCCTGCACGAGTCGCTTGGTATTAGAAGAATTGGTGGTCGCTGGAGGTTTAGAGGAAGAAGAATCTGAGAGTAGTAGCTATATATAAGACCTTGCTCTATGAGATTTCTTTTTATTTCCAGAAGTTTGGAAGCAGTTGTGTGAACATCAGTTCGAATCACCATAAAAAGTGGTGTCAGAAAAAGTCATGACAGTTTCTCCTGGAAGAATGACTGGTGCCCAGCGAGTGAGATGACGTATTGTCCAGATTGAAACACGTTAAATGATTAAGTTGCTTGTCAGAAAGTTTTTGCAATCAAATCGAACAAAGGGCGCGTAATTGCCTAAGGACGCTTTCATCTGCAATAAGGTGCCGATTGTTCGGCCGAAGGCTGGGAGATCTTTTTCACGGCGGCCATTGTTCGTCCTGCGGCTCAGCCCTCAAACCTGTTAAGACAGCGCCGAGATGTAAGCCATTTGTTTCTCCGTACAATTAACGAATGGTTTCAGTGTAATAATCGAGCAGCACATTAAACAAAAGGACGTCTCTGTCCTTGCGCGGTAATTAAAACAATTAATCAAAAGGCACAAACGAAGCAGCATTGTCTCCGAGCGCGGCTCTCCTTTGCTCGCCCGAGCGCACATTTGCGCTTTTAGCCATCGGAGCCCGGGCCGCCGCAGCATTCGCCCGGAATCCAGCATGTGAATGTAATTCGCCTAATAAACGCCAGAATGCGTGGC